>WBMY01017407.1:485557-626494 GCA_013397315.1 Donacobius atricapilla
CGTAATAGAGCATGGAAAAAGTATGGTAATTAGAGTGCTTTACAGGCTTGGTTAATAAACCAAAAAGCTGATCCATGAAGTGCAGGCACCATCAGATTCATGTGTTACCCCATGTTTGGGATCAAATGGACCAATCTGGCAGAGATTTTTTTTTTTCCTTTTCCCTGTGTTCAGTACATCTCACATTGAGACCTGTTGGAAAACTTGCTAGTACAACTGTTTCAAGAGAGGAGCTGGCTTCTCTTGGGAGAAATGCCATTTAGCAAATGTGTGTACTTTGGTGGTGATGCCAACAGCAGGTTCCCCCTTGGCAGAGAAATGCAGCTGGGTTTGTTGATATGCCCTGCTTTATTTAAAGACTTGCTCTAAGATAATCTTGTTCCAGTTGTTTCAAGCAGCTTCAGAAATCTAGTTGTTAACGTGTGTGCATAACTTATTGTCATCTGCAGTTATGAGGCACTAGAATATAAAAAGCCGAATTAAGATGTTAATTTTTTACAAATATGACCAAATTAGTGTGAACTGTGTCAACTTACGGCAATAACCTCAGCTGTTTGGTTTATTGTTAGGAAGAGGCTTTTTATCTTCCTTACAGACTTATGTAAAGCATAATTTCTGTATTTCCTTGAAATTATGGATTTTTTTCTTTACTTTTCCTTGATTCTATTCATGCTTTAAGGAAACATCAAAATTGCTCATAGAATGTGGCTACACATCTCCGTCTTTTGTCCCTGTTCCTCTGGCACGCTGCGTGTGCACCAGGCTGCTGGAGGTGAGGAGCTGAGCTGTGTGTGTATGTGAAGGCGAGTGGGTTATGGTTGCTGGCTGGAGATCATTTCCAGCAGTGTTGAGTGTCTTGAGTGATGAATTATATTGGTTTTGTTTGCAAAATGAAATAGGTTTTGTCAATTAGTAGGATTTGGGAGAAAATACAAGCATGCATGGGAAACTTGAGTAATGTCTTTACCCCCCGCCCCTTCTTCATCATTCTTTCTGAGTTTATTCTTCTTCCTCATAGGCTGTGGTCCCCATCTGTAACAGTTGGTGGGGTGAGAGGATGGACTTTGCTCAGCCTCACCTTCATAATTTTCCATCAGTTCCCTGTTTAACTCTCACTACTGCTAAGCATGTGTGGCAGCCTTTTCCCGGGCTGGACTGGTGTCCATCTTCAGTCCTCTTCTTTGAGCAGTTAGTGGTATCACCCAAATTGACTTTTTTGACAGCAGTTGAGACTACAGGCAGAGGTTGTTGGGAAAGAGCGTGGAGGAGATACCCAGACAACAGCTGCTTCTTAGAAGAATCAGATTTAATAGCAAAGATTACTACTGAGTTTTGCTGTCCAAAGCATGTTAAAATCAATATGTGAAATGAAGGATGTGCAGTTATGGCAGAAGACCCAAGCAGTTTACTGAACAAAAGAGTTAACGTGCAGGATTGTGGTTCTATTCCTTAGGGATCTAGTTTATCCCAGAACTGTACCCTCTGCTCCCTGGTATGGCTATACTAGCTGGGAGTTTGGTTTGATTTTTTTTTTTTTTTTTTAAATTTAGGATTTCTATTGTAGGCATGGGGACAAAGAACAGATATTCTGGCTACTGTGGGAATGATGTGGTTTGAAATGGGAGAGAATAGAGGTTTGCTCCTGCAATGAAGATTGCCCTTGAGCAGCAGGGCCATTCAATCTGGAGCCTGCCATTTTCATAGGTTAATTATTGAAACAAGTAATTGCAGTTCAGATATCAAACCCATATTTCAGGTACAGTGATTTCTTTCTTTTTACAGCAAATGTAACAGCAGTGCAGTGGACTTACATAAAGGGTTGCAGTCAGAAGCAATGCAGGAAGGGTCTGTGATAAACTAGAGACCGAGTTCGGTGCTTTCCTGTGTCACACAACTTCCTCTGCTATTTCCTAACTCTTTTACGTGGAGTAAAATATCTCTTATCTTTCGACAAGCTGTGTGGGTGGAATGAAGGAGGCTGTTTTCCAGAGTGCTGCTTTCCAGCAGAGCTGCTGTCTGTCTGGTGGGAACTTGACCTTGACTTTTTTACTCTCTGGTAAGATTTCAAAGAATAGTTTACACAGTTTTTACAAGCGGCTATGTAGTACAGACAGTGTCAGAAATTAAGCTGATGCCTGAAGCCAGACTTCCTGTACAAAACTTGATCTTTCTGTGTTACTCCCTCATTTTACTTAGTGTGATAAGTCCCATCTTTGTGTTGTGCCCGACCTTTTACACATTATTTATGCAAGTTTTTACACAATATGTTATGCCCCTTCATTGAGAAATTGACATTATTACCATTAGTTATTACTAATACATTATTACTATTATTACTATTAGTAATTATAACACTGCAAACTTGTGTAATCCATGGGGTGTTTTAACTTTTTCCCCCTTCCGTCCCTTGTGTACTTGTAGCACCAACTTCAGAAGCATTTTCAGGTTTTTGTTGGGAAAAAGGGACAAGGAATAGAATGAACAGCAGCTCTGCTTCTTGCATGGAAATGTCTGTGATTTGGGGATGATACACATTCTTTGTATGCTCAGGGCCAATGTATAGGAAGGAAATAAAAGATTCTGAATTATAGTGGTGGTTGTAATTGGCGTCTGATAGCTATGTCTTTGTAGTTCTTCATGGAACAGCAATGTTGCATTTAACCACAAGGGGAGAAATTAAAAATCTTTAATGCATTAACATTAGTTTTGTAACTGCATGGCAGTTGGAGAGCTGCTGGTGTTTGGTAAAATGCTCAGTTCTTTTCCTCAGCCATGTCTGTCTTTTGATTTTTGTAGTCAGCATAACTGAAACAGTTTTTTTGCAACATTCACATTTCAGAAGGTTAATGAATTCTCAGATCAGCAGTAGGATAGTTAAAACTTGGAGGAGCAAGTTACAAAGTGTTGTACACAAAATTACTGCATCATGGGACACTTTCACTGATCACTTGCATCCAGATGGTTTCATGTTAACTGGATACTCATAAAGTTCTGGTGTTGACTTCTACTGAATTGTCTCCCTAAATTGAGGGAAGACCCTCAAAATAGACCATCTCGCTGTACTCTGGCCCTTTGTCTTGTTCTCAGTGAGGTACCCTGACAAGTTTGTGATTTGGGAAGTATGAACCTGGCCCTGTGGTTTCTTAGTGTCAGAATGGTAGGGGGGTTCATTTTATCACTGCATATTTAACACAGCAGTTGTAGGTCTGGTCTTTTGCCTGTTAGCTTGAGTGATTCCTTCTGTATGGCCTTGCCATAAGTGAAATCGCGGCGCACAGGAGGCTTGGCACTGTGGCTCAGGGGAATTGTTGCTCAGATGTGTGAGGTGCAGAAGTTGGTGAGGGCCTGGGGCAGGATCTCTTCAGCCCTGGGTTGTGCTCTCAGCTGTGCTGGTGGGTGTACGTGCACAGCAGAGGTTCAGAGGTTAGTCAGGCTGCGGTCCTTAGCTGTGAGCTGTGTCCTGCTTCACCTGGGTACATCTGTTTATAGACACAACAAACAAAAAGGAATGCATAGAGGTTCTTCAAAACTGGACAATGCTATGTACCTTTGCTCTGTTTTCATAGGTTGCTGAGTGGGCTATGATCAGACATGCTGAGCTGATGAGGTACTTGCTTCTAAGAGTCCTCTTAAAGAACCACCGGCCAGGACCAAGCCAGTCTGTGTAGACCTTAGAAGGCTGTTCTCAAAGAATCTTTTTTTAAGCTTGGATTGCAGCTCATTTCTAGTGTCTTTTTTTTTCTTAGCAGTACCTTCATTCTCTGATTTATCTGTAGTTACCCCTCTGAAGATAACAAATACGTAGAGTTGAGGTGATGAAAAACTTTGCATCAAAGAGGTCTCAATATCTTGCCCTTCTTTAACTTGAAGGGATAGAATCAAAATTCTTCAGGGCTGGCAGGGCACACACTTTTTTCTAGACAGTCAGTGATTACCTTCTTAATAGACTTAATAGTCTGCATAAGATGCTCCTGCCAATATATGTACTTCTGACTTTAAATACTTATTTAGAAGTAGATTGTTAAAGACCAGCATTATTCTGAGTTACTGTGTCAAGTTAGGCTTCTCAGTTTCCCTTTGAACAGTGGAAGAGGAGGTAAATGCAGTGACAGCTTAATCTTACCCTGTTAGTTGTGTCCTGTCCTTCTCCCCTATTTGTTACCCCCATGTCTCTGTTTCTATAGGCAGAAGTTGTGCTTGCTTAGAGCAGCATTAGTCATGTGCTCCAGCTTCTTACCTGCTGGAAATCCATCCAGTTCTGGGCTGCCTGAACCTTCTTGTATGTAGAGGCCCTTGCTCGGCTGGTGATGCTCATCTTCCTGTCTTCACTCTCAGCTCTACCCTGACTAATAGACAGGATTCAGAGCAAGGAAGCAGAAAAAAGCCTTTTGTCAATGCCAAGCTGTGACAAACTCTTCCCTGTCCTTCAGAGCAGGGACTGAAGCTCTGGCATCCAATTTCTGAAATGTGCCTTGTGGCACTTTCATAAACAGTCTTTAGGGTGAAAGCTTTGCAGTTGTTTAACATCATTTAAGTGCAGATGGCTGCTGTAAAAGGATGCTTTTTCCCTCTGCCCACCACCACAAACATTTTCTGTGTGGGAGTAGCAAAATCTCCAATAGTCTCTGCTTCCCCGACTGAGCCTGCATCCCTGTCTGCTCTGATTAGACTGACCTTGCCAGAAAACAAACACAAAAATTAGTTGCTCAGCAATGAGCTGATAAACTGCATGAGTGATGAAATGACAAAAAGGCTGTGGCAGAAATGAGCGGGGTTGCTCCCCTTGGTGTCAGTCTGTGATCTAGTGGGCTTCAGGCTTGGCTGGGCTCCTTTGGGATTGGGATGGGAATACAGCAGGGGAGAAAGGAGGACCCAGTGGGTGACCAGGAAGGGAGAAGTTCATGTCAGCAATAGCCTTTATCACATCATGCTAACCCTTTCACAGGATATCTGCCATGGCTTGAACTGATGGCTCCTCCAGTCCATGCATGCTGCTGGAGATCCTCTCTGCAGGCAAAGTCTTCATGCAAGATTTTTTGTGCAGCTCTGCTGGTGGCATAATCAGGGGGTCTCACTTTTATTTTCTCCCACACAGGTGTCCTGAGGAAAAGAGTTTCATCTTCCCGTTCAGGAGTTAAAATTCTCAATTTACAGACAACTTAATTTAACAAAGCTTGTTAATTTTAGGTTTCACGGTGAGAGACAGAGGTTTCACGATTACATAGAGAACTGTGTATGATGGCTCTGTGTTAGTGGAAGGAGTGTTAGGGTAAGTGGGGAGTTAAGGACAAAGTACAACTCCCACAGATATTGAACGGAAAGAATTACTGCCTTTTGTTCCTTGACACAATGGGGTGTGACCTGGATAGCTACATCTGTGTGGTTTGACTTTTTCATATTTGTGAACCAGTCCACCCACAATTTTCCAGTGGTGGTCAAGTCGAGGCCCCCGGTTTCAGCTGTCTTGGACACTGAGCAGCAGCTCCCCCTTCTCCATCCCTCTGTGGAGGGTCACTGGTGCTGCTGCCTCTGGCTGACTGAAGGGCTGGTCCCCAGGTACTTGAGAGATTAAGGTCTGCAACTCTGCAGGAACTGAGCAGCTCATTTTGGGAATGTCTGCCTTAACATTTTTGCCAAATGTGCGTGAAGTACTGTCTGAGGAAGGTACTGAAGAGAGCCCTACAGCCCCAAGCCACCATGTCCTGTGTCTCCTCTCTTTTCCCAACCCTTTTGTTTGCAGCAGCCAAGCTGAAGGTTTTGAAGGCAAGTCACTTTTAATGTGCAGTCCTGATTTGTCTCCCAGGGAGCTTAATGTGAGCTGAATGACATGTTACTCTCTTTTGGGAAAAAAAGATAGATTTTAGCGTAATGCATATTCATGAAGCTGCATTATGGTTGCTGTGACAACCTCACCAGTGGCAGTCGAGGTTTGTATGTTGAACTTCCGTCTCCAGTCCCAAATTGAACCATAGAGCATGTTACACAGCTTTCCACTTTTTCCTTCCTCCCCTCCTCCTCCCAGTCAGTAGACAGTTTAAATTGTTTGAGTTGATGCTTAATTAATAGATGGGTCTGTTTAAGTCTGCAACACCAAAGCACAACTTCCTGTTGGTTTCCAAACTGTGTTAACTGAGTGTTTCTTCTACTGGGAGTCTGTAACACAGAGGAGGTGATTCTGATGGGATTTTTTTGTTCATCTCCCTTTAAACTTAAATTCAAAATAATCCTGAGTTGCTAAGCATGATGTTTCTTCAAAGGCAGCCTGATAACTTTATCTGTCATGAAAAAACCAACCCACCAGAGTCCATCCCCCTAGTCTATCCCTGTATATTCTAGTCTGTTCCTAGAGTTTTAAGGACTCCTGACCCTAAAAGGAGCTTTTAGTAGATGTTACTCAAAATCAGAAAGGAGTTTGTGCTGAGTATGTTATGACCCTGAAGCCAAGGGTGATGTAACTGGAAGAAGACTTGACCAGACTGTGACGCTGAGGTAGTGAATATTATTTCAGGATGAACCTGTTATGATGAGTCTGGAGAGAGCTCAGTTTGAGGATTTGTTGGCATGTTTGTTGATGTCAGAAATTGAGGGCACTTGCGCAATGCTTGTAATTTTCAGAGGGCGTTTGTAAGCTGCTCTTGGCCAATCCAAGTGAATGTTTGGCCCAAAGTATTGCAGTCTTGGTTTCCGATGACGAGTGATGACATTCTATACTGAGAACCTAAAATGTTGCATTGTCCTGGATGAGCTCAGTCTCATATTAGGGCTGTTCATGAAAGGGCTGGGTTGAGTGTGGGTTGTGCCCCTTCTGTGTGCTAAATGTCTTTGTTAAGTTGAGCTTAATGTAAAGTTTTCTTGGAAGGTGCCAACTTCATCTTTACAAAACCACTAACTATTGTTCAAGAAGAAATGCTGTGGGTAAAGTTGGGCTTTCTTCACAGATGTGTGCCTTCTGGAGAGTAGTTTGTGAGAAGTCTGTGCACAGAGGGAAGGAAAGTATCCTTTTCCTTCATCCTGTGCTCTAGGATGACCCTGCTTGATTAGGGAGGTTGGACCAGATGACCCACTCTGGTCCCTTCCACCCTGACTCATTCTGTGATTCTGTGAAAAGCTGAGCAGACTAGGAACTCTCTAGTTGATCTTTCTCTGGGTAGTTTCTGAAATATTAATAAGTACAAAACGTTCAGAAAGTGACTTGAAATGAGATTCCATTAATTAAAATGAGAAATTAGGGGGGGAAATCATGTAGCAAGAGGGAACTTTTTGCACAGATCATTGTACAGAGGACTCTGAATCTGTATTAGGCTTAGATATACCCACTGTTCCAGTTTTAGTTAGACATGTCTAGAAAAGAACACACCAAGTTAATTTTCAGTGTATGTGGATGGATTGAGTTTGTCTCATGTTACAGTTGCTCTCCTGTCAACTCTCAGGATATTATTCAGGAGCATTTCACTGTAGAAGTAATAAATACCAAATACAGTCCTGATACTTTTCACTCCCTTAGTTCGCACACCCTTCCTCATGATAAGACCAAAATGCCAACACCAGGAAAACTGCTGTTGACAACAATGTCTGTATTTGTTCATCCACACACAGCTTGGCTTTTCTTGAATACCAGGGCTCTTATGTTGGACTTCTGCAGAAGTATATTTTGAGAATGAAAGGAGAATATGAAGGAGATGGAATGTAAAGATTGGAACTAGGGGTATGCTAGATTTTCCGGTCATTTTCAGCTTTCTGAAAAGCTGTTTTTCTAGCAAAAGGAACATGGGTACTTTGAAGGTTACTGTACTGTGTCTTGTAGGGCCTTTCTGACCTGGGATGAAATTCATCCATGGTGTTTTAAGTGGTTTCTTTGTTTATTTTCCCTCAGGCTCCAGACTAACACTTGCTGAGTCAATGCTGTTTGACTTTGTGTAGCAGGTTTGAGTTTTGTTAAGAGCTAAGGAAAGCTGACTGAATCCTTTGTTGTGAAGCAGAGCCCTTTCTCTGAAAAGTGCACATGAAGATTTAGCTGCTCAATCCCTGTTGGGTCTGCCAGGCTGTACTCATGTAAAAACTAAATGCAAGAACAGAAAATCAAAACCTATAAACTACTTGTAGGAGACTCTGGGGTGAGTTAAGGCAGGTTTCAGACAGCTTCCCTGCAGTTCTGCATCCCAAACTCTTACACATTCATGCAGAAGTAAAAATGGGGTAGCAGTGGCATGAAGGGTTGGGAGGGTTGTCCACAGGAACATGTCTCATAAAAGTCCCTCCAGATGGCAGGGCTGGCTGTCAATATTCCCTGGAAGCTGGTTGTCTGCTTTCTGAAGTCTCTCTATATAAACGTAGGCTGAAAAATATCTTGTAGATCTCCTTATGATTTTTATGTGAAAGTTTGGGAAAACTTGATTTTTCTGTTCTTAGTGTATATTTGGAATGTGAGTGTATGTTGGTTTTGGTTGTTGGGTCTTGATATATGCATTTGAAATAAAGGTCTGACAGTTGTTTGAGGGGTTTACATATTAGGTCAAAATAAAGGCATCTCTTCCCTGGCCCTCTGTAAAAGGAGTAAAGCTTTAGGCTTGAACAATTTGCATTAGCTGGTAGATATTAATGGCAATTAAAAAGAAAATCTTTAAAAATTATTTTTGCTAGGAGGTTTTTTAAGCATGGAAAAAATAGACCATTTTCACTTGATTATTGTCACGTGTATGACAGTGTTGGGAAATGCCAGAGTTAAAATACTTGTATTTTTATTAGAGTGTTACAGTATTTGTTAATTGTTAGTTTGAAAGCAGAGTGAGATGTGGGTCTGCTTTTGCGCTCTGAGCTCCTCATGTGCAGAGTTGCATGTGGTTTTGATGTAGTGGGTGTGGGGAATTACTAGAAACAGCCTGAAAGTCACAGCTGAACCAGCTGAGCTCAGAATGGGTGTTTGTGTAGGGATGGGTCCAGGATAGGTAGATCTCTCATCAGGGAGAGGGTAAGGGATGAATAGCTATGATGGTGAAGCAGTGGTCTTTCATTTTACGAAAGCTTCCTCAAGTTTATCTAAATTTGAATCAAGTCAATTGGAATACAGAATCTCCAAGAATCTTTTTTCTTAGTGAAACTGCTGAAATGTCACCATAAAAAAAGTTGCTGGTTGCAGGAACAGGCTGCTGACATAAAAAGCCTGTCTTAGATCCAGCATTTGGCTGGAGGCCAGATAATGAGTTTTTATAGGAGCTTGTTGGCAAGCTTACATTTCTGCTTAGGTTAATGTAATGTAACTGTAAGTAATTTGGGAACCCGGTACATGCAAAACCATTTTTAGACAAAATGATCTTATTATTTTTTAATTTTAACTGAGAAGATACTTTTATAAACCGACTGCTTGTACTTCAAGCATTTTAGAAAAGCCTTGGAGTGTGGTTCTTTACTATGTCCTCTTTTAATGGTTAACCTACTGAATAATCCTTTAAAAATATTAACCCTTGTGACATACCTGTCAAATCAGAATTTATGCTGACTTCATTCAGTGGAGTGATTTAAGGAATGGTTTGCATTTTTAAAAGGCTAGGTGGTAACATGTGTAGGGGTAGGTCAATCAGTTTTGTGAGTAAAAAAATACTGTAAATGTATTCATGGGTAATTTGTTGGCCAGGTTATTCTGTGACCTAAGGCTGAACTGCATGAGCCATCCTAGGATGAGAATGGAGCTCAGTTTACCACAATAGTGCCCATCCCTGGCAGTTATGCCAATGGGCCTTTTCACCGTCCTTGTGGCTTTTTCAGTCTTCTTTCAAAGCTTGATGGTAAGGATTTGAGATTGCTTTGTCGCAAGATGTTTTTGATGCTTCCCATTTCTTACATGTGATAAATGAATGTGAATTTATGCTAAGGGGAGATTTTGAAAGCTGAATTCTGATCTTGAGTCATCTGTGGAAGTGCTGGATGTATCAGGCTATAAAAGACATCCAAGTCCAGCCCTGGCCTTTGAGGAGCAGTGGATAAAGGTGGTTTTAGGGGGAGGATGCTGAGGGCTCTTGTTTCTGTCCAGGACAGCAATACTCATCTGCAATAACTGCTCCATCTCTAATAGGGGTAGAGAAGGCATGGGTTGCATGCTTGTCCTCCATCGTTATGGGCTAATGGCTGCCAACCACTCCAGAAAAGGAATAACGCTCTACCATGCTTTAATATTTATTATTGCCATGCATTGCTGTGTCATTAGCAGTGACAGCATGGATGATGAACAGACAGGATTTGGTTCACAGCTGCTTTGCTGGAGGTCTCTTGCATGGTATGTAAATCTGGCTGAACATAGATCATTGTGATGCGATCGAGAGCAATACAATTTTGCTGGTGCTTATCAGAGGTTTAAACTTCCCTCATACCATTTGTTCCCTGGTAGCTATTAATAGTAGGGCCTAGAGATATTTCTGGATGTGATAGCTGATGAGTTTCTTCATCAAATAGTCAATGAATGAGCAAGAAGTGTTTCTATTTTAAGCATAGCTCTGACAAGTACAAGACTTCAAAGAAAAGCTGTTTTTAGAAACTAACCTTGGTGTGAGTTGCCACAAGTGTTTCTCTTTAAGTGATAGGTTAAATACAGGGTTGCAACTTTAAGCATCTCTGATAAAGGAAGAATTTTGTGTGTTTTTTTTGCCAGCTGTGCTGTAAGGGGTTTGTATTAGTTTAAAGCTTATGTGTTTAATTGAAAGGTGCTAATAAAACCTTGGCAGAAGTGCAGACTATGATGTATTTGAAGGGAATGATCTGGTTTGAACTTGGTGTGAATAGTCACTACCAAAGTGTTAGGGGTAAGTGGAGAATCCATAGGGAAAGCTGAAGAACTCTGTTGAAAATTGGTTTGTCCTAGGAGGTGAGAATTGCCTTAGGTGCAAAGGCTGTGGTAGCAAAAGGCTGTGGTCGCTCTTTCTTTTTATTCTTGAAGTAATATGTGTCTGAATTTACCTTTGCACTTTCATCTCACACCAGTGTCTGGGATGATGTGCCATGAAGCTAAACATGACTTCTAATGAAGAGGATGGTAGTGCTTACCACATAGGACAAAAGGGTAGTACCAGAAACAAGTGCCTCAAAATAAATTTTTAAAAATCCATTTACTAGAGCATGGCAGATGAATTTCTGTGTGCTGATATAATTGTGGCTGTTCTGTTATAAACTGACAGAGCAGGAGCTTGCTGGAGTGACAGGCTCAAGGAACTAACTTTTGGGTTTAGCTTTTTTTTTTTAAAGAGCTTAGGACCTTTGGTACAGAGTGTGATTCATTGAATGGGACTAGTTTGGCAAGCCTGGTTTAAATCAGAAATTATACAGTGCAGTGTCTTGAAAAGCTACCATTACAATCAGTTTACGCACATAAATTAAGCTTTCTTCTGTTGTCTTTTAAAAAGCAAAATGCTCCTCCTAGTATAATTTCAGGGGTATACAAGATTGTCAGTTGTGGTAATTTTAAGGATTTTGGCAGTGTGTTTGAATATGATTTATGGTCTGTTTCAGCGGTCTAATTTTTTGTGAAACCTTCTGCATGGATCTGTCTTCGGCTTTTTTCAGTAAACCCTTGGTACCTTCTGTTTTGTCAGCCTGAGGTCATAGCATCCTTACTCTTTTGCCCTAGTTTGTCCGGGAATTTAAAAGTTGGTTGTGAAGCTTGGTGGATTTTCTTGTTTTTGATTAGAGGCATCACAAATTGAAGAATGTTGACTTAGCAGCTAAACTTTTTTTGTTTCAAGTAACCTCTTAGGAACTGACTTCCTAATCTTTCTTTGGAGTGCAGGTTGTCACATTCTGCCTGTTCTGACTTGCTTTAAAAACAGCCAGGAGAGAGAGGCCATAATAGTCTGGGAAGACGGTGAATGATCAACTACTGCCAACCAAACCATGCATCTGTTACTCTGTGGAAAAAATGCCTGTTAAAAAGCTGAACATGTTTTTCCTCCAGTGGCCAGAAGGAAAGATGGTTGGGAGTAGTTAGTGATAAGAACGTGTGTGTTTAGATTTATTACAAGCTTTCTAAAATACTCTTTGTTTCTTGATCTTGCAGAGACTCCAACCGTCATGTTAAGGTAAAGCAAAAAAGTGCAGTGCTGAACATGCTAAAGAAGTTGGACAAAATAAGGTTCAGAGGTCACAAGAGAGATGAGTTCCTTGATTTAGCAGAGTCTCCAAATGCATCAGACACTGAATGTGGAGATGAAATCCCAGTGAAGATACCTCGAACGTCAGCTCGAGACAATGAAGAGTTGAGAGACCCTGTAAGTACTCAATTCAGGAATGATTATATTATGTTTTATAGTTTTCAGGCATAAAAATAACAGGAATTTCTAACTCTGTATCCTTATACTATGTTTGTAACACTTGAAGATCTGTGGTTTAGGGAGTAACTGTCCAGTAACAGGCCTATATTTTCTGGAAAGAAAAATTAATTTCTCAATATTAGACTTCTAATTTTAGATATTGTGAGTTGACAGGTTTGTGAACTTTGGATGTGCTTCTGAATGCCCTCTTTGTTTTGTTGAATTACTAATGAACATGTGAAAAAGAAAAGGCAACTTTTCAGTCTGAGGACCTCAGATCTGCCCAAATGACACTGTTCAGGGTTTAAATCATAAGACTTCTGGTTGCCTTATTAGTGTTAGAGGGTCACAGTGTCCCCTTCTGCGCTGCAGTTTTGTAATCAGTCGTGCTTCCATGCAATTAGAGCTGGTTTAAACCTGTAAAGGCAGTGCTAAAACGTTTTGGTGCCTGTAAGCAGAAGCACCAAAGTAGACCCAGCTTTTTCAATGATAGTGCTTCAGGAAAAGTTAAATATTGGTTAAAAAAATAAGATAAAATCCTTCTTTAACTGTTAAAAATGGCTGTGGATCCATGAGCTTGGAGTGCTTCAGTATTAATTTAGATTTTTCTATATAATTATATTGTAGAAGTGACTTGGAATTCAGAATTTATATCACCCTATGAAAACTTGCTGTGCAGTTTTTATCCCCGAAATGTGATCAGACTATTGTCTGAAGGCTCATTTCTAGGAGCATGGGGCTTGCTCACAGGAAGCTGTAAACAAAAAGATTTTAAACTGTATATGCTTATACATCTCCTTTGGGGTTGGCAGCTTGTATCCAGTTCTGTGGCTATTAGCTTTTTAAAATTTAAGTGGGCTTTCATGGTACTACATACAGTCCTGCTTATAGAGAGCTTTTTTGCCAGAATGTTTTTCCTATGATCATGGAACAAACAGGTGGTAATGACAGAGCATGTTTTGGTCACAAAAAGTCTGTTGTATGTAAATCCTCAAGCTTCTCAGACAAGAAAGTCTGTTAAATGCTCTTCCTTTGCTCTTATTCTACTGAAGACATCTGTCATTTGTGAAGATGTAAATATTGTGTATACTGGGACTGATCTCTGCTGCTGCCCTGACAGCATGGTATTTTGTGAGTTTTTTATAGGTGAATACTGGCTTATTTTCATTAAACTTAAGGCTTTATGTTTTGTGTGGTTATATATTAGATGCTTTTAGTATTTTATCAGAAGTATCTGGATGGCAGAGCTAGAGGCTACAGAAAGATCTGCCTTAAACTCCAGGTACTATTTTCTGTATTTCTTCAGGGGAATAGTAGCCCCTGGGTGGTATGGAGGGTCGCCGAGGGCATAGCAGGGTAAACTTGTAGTTTTGAATAGTTACAAAGCCTTCTACATCTGCAGCGATGGTCTCTGCTTTCTCAAAATGTTGAGTTCTGTGTGCTGAGAAGGGAACTTGAAGAAACGCTTTGCTTTCTGGCTGATTACATACTGCACTAGGCTGTTGTGGTCTAAGTCCTTGGGATACAGTTAGGGGCAGTTCTTTAAAATCAGGGGGAAAGAGAGAGAGGAGAGGAGAAATGGCATCAAACTTATTTTGCCCCACTCTTGATGTTTGGGAGCTCCAAACCCAGTGTGATGCTGGAACAGCCTTAAAGCAGCAGCTGTGTTACAGATACGAGCAAAATAAACAAATTGGTTTGAGGAAAAAGGTCTGACGTATGAGGGATAAATTTCAGATGGGAATTTTGAGGGATTAACAGCTGTCCCTCACAGGCATCTGCGCACAAAGTGCTGCTGCCCATCTGTAAAATGAAGGGAGAAGAAATAATCCTATGTGTTGCCGAGATGCCAAGAGTAAAGAAAGTAATGCTTATATATTTAAATCTGTATTAAAGTAGTGGTGTCTGAGGTGGTGTGAACAGTGCAATTCTGAATTATTTGTCTTTCTTATTGAGATTATATAGTTGAGTTGTGCCTGAATTGGTTTTAATTCAGTGTCTAAAACTCATAACCTAAATTGCTTGTACAGGATATTTTTCTTTTATAGGCCCTGTAAGCAACTTAGTATTACACTTGGTCTTCCCATGATCAGTGTAATACAAGTCTTACTGGTTTCTTCCTGTTTAATACCTTTGGGAAACTGTTGAAAGCACACAAAAAACAGTGCAAGTCTTCTGTGTAAATGGAAGTGAGGCTACATGTCTTTTCAGGTAGATGTGAGCTATACTGTGCTTTCACTTCTGTTCCTTCATTGTTTCTATTGAAATCTGAGTACAGAACTCATGGTCTTGAAGGAGCAAGATTGGTGGCTTGGAACTGAACTTAGTTCTAGTCCCCTTATCTGTATCTTCACTGTCAGCCATTCCTTTGACAAGGACTTCATCTCTGCCCCTCTCTACTTCCCTGCGCCTGTCTGGTGTATTAATCATTATGGAGGCATTAAGGAAAGATCTCTTCTGTCTGTTAGAACAGCACAGTGCAGTCATATGAATGAAGGGCCTTTCTGTGCTTCACGGGTTTACAGTGCACTTAAAAATGCGCCTCTTCTTTTGGTATGTATCAGAACTTGACAAGCGTGTGCAAAAACTTGATACAAATGGAGGTTGCAGAGTAAAAAGCCTTGTCATAAAAGCTTGTGATTGCAGAGCCCTGACCATCTGCCAGGAAGAGCATCATCCTCAGTTGCACTTCCAGCAAATGAAGTGAATGCTCAGTCCCAGGCCACAGATTGCGCAGTGGCACTTAGTCCCAACGCTTCACACGCCTTACTGAAGTCATACATGTAAAAAGACAGAAAGGATGGCCAGATGAGGTCATTTAGTATTTATCTTTAAACTGAGCTTTACCTATATAGTTCAATAATAAACATCCTAACCTGTGTTTGGGTAAAGCACACAGCTAGCTCCTGGTCGGACGACTCTGGAGATGGAAGGTTTTATATTTTCCTTTGAATTCTCAGTGGTTTCTGAGAGTTTTTGTTTAGAAGGTGTCTTAATTTGAGCTAGTTTGGATTTGGCTTACGGGCTGGCTGCTTGCTTGTGTGGGTTCCCCCCTCTCATTTAAGTGCCCCAGCTACCAGGTATGCCTTGAATAGGAGATACTTTCTTAGGTCCCTGTGGGTGTTTGGACAGTGTGATTAGATCATTGCCAAGACAGCAGTGCTGGTTAACAAATATGACTCCCTGCGAAAGATCTCTTTCAATTCTTGAATGTCCTGAATGGCTTCCTGTATTTATTTCTTCCTTCTTTCTCCCTTTACCATAGCTGGTTGGTTGTTTTTTCTTTTAAGGCAAGGACTTTAGACACTGCATGCAGCACTGTTATTTCTGCATTGTTTTATAAAAACACCGCGGTTGCAAAATAGGTAGAGGGAGTAACCTGGTCCATTCCAAATCAATTAGCATTTGATTTGTTGTGACATTAGAAATTGAGGTAATGCTGCTTGCTTAGTAATTGAAGTCCTGTTTATTCAGCGCTACCCTTCCTATTTGTACAGAAGGGGAGACAAGATCCAGTTCAACATGCAGGTACATGAAGGAATGTGGTGCAGAGAGATCACATCCCCTTCAGAGTGGAGAAAGAACAAACTGTGTTTAAACTCTCAAGGCTGGCACTAACGTGGCAGTAAGAGCTACTAGTAAAGCTCTCTTGTATCTGGCATATTGTACTGAAAGCAGCCTAATCTACTTATGCAAGTTCCCTGCCAGTGTGCTAGGATTAAATCTGAGTTATTGTGGTACAGAAAACATTACTTTGATTGCTTTTGCAGTACAGCCTGGTTTTTCCTGACACGTGTCAATTAAAACCTTAAATGCTGTTCTGTTGGTCATCTCATTTGCAGTGATTGGAAGATATAAAGCATGATGCAGATATTACAGTGAAGAAGTTAAAGTCTCTAAATGTGGCTAGCATTAGATTTTTTAAAATTTATGTAGAATATAGCTGTGTTTTAGGAACATGCCAGTATGGATATGCTTCCAAGAATAGGTACTAAGGATTAACTATTCATGCAGATGCTTTCATTCTTAAGCAGTGTTGCTGAGATTTTCCTTTTTGTGCAGCAGGTAATTGCAGCATTCATGGGGAACCCTTTAATAATTTGGAGTAAGAAAATGCACATGAAGTGTCAGATGAAAAACTCAGGAGGTTAGAACTTTGCAAGGCAAGCTGTGTATTTTGCAGTATTGCTGAGGACTTCCCCTCTTTTCTTTTTTCCTCAAATGAACACAAGTTAATTTTTTTTTCTTTTTAACTACCTCTTCCCTGTGTTGTGTCCCAGCCACTTCATGGGCTCTGAGAAGTGACTTGAGTGGATGGTTTTGCCCCTGGCAACCCCCCTGGGGCTGGCATGTTGTGTCCTCACTGCTCCCCATCCTTTGTGTTTAGGAACTGCTCCTTTCCAAGTTGATGAAAAACTTGGAAATCAGACCATCATTTTGTTAGGTATTCCTAGAGAAAAATCATCCACATACATACGGATGGAAATTAGAAGCACATGATTGGGCAGTCGTGTTTCTGTGGGATAATAAAGATGTGCTGTAGTGCAGATGGAGAGGACAGGTCCACATCCATTAGCTGGGAAGTGACTTGGACCCTTTCTGTGGCTGTGCAGTGGCAGCCCACAGAACAAAATCCCAGGGCTTGCAGGATGAAGGGGTTTTGGAGAGGGAGGGCAGAGAAGTCTTGGGCTGGGACGTGCTGTTATGAAAAGCCTGAACTGCAGATGGCTTGAAAAACACTTTCGTGGGGAGATGTGGGTTTTAGATGTGGAGCTGGATGTGGCTTGGACAAGCAACCCTGAACTCTGCTAATGGGTTACAGGCAGTCTGTCATCATCAGAAATGTTCCTTTAACGCCTCAGTCTCTATGTTCACCTTGGGCATTTCTCTGTCTTCCTAGGCACTGCCAGGCTGTGCTCATGGTCTTGGCTAAGTAATAACAATTGCCAACATTTTAAGAGGGCTCCTGTGTCAAATAATGTCAAAGCTAGAGAGGCAGAAGGAAAAGCAGAAAGCTGTGGAAGCCTTCAAGGCTTTTACTGTGAGTCAGAAACTAGAAAGGACATCTGTACAATGCAGTGTAGTTAATCCAGCCTGAGTCCCAGTGCTGTCCTACAGAGGCGGCAAAGAGGAGAAACCTTTACCCAGATAAAACTGGAATTAACACAAGAATTTTTTTAACTTGTGAATTGAGCCAGATATGCTAGCTTCAGACAGAAGGACGTTTTTGAATTCAGAGGCAGGCAGTTGACGTTCAGCAAATGTAGAGACCTTATTTCTTGTTTTCTTGGGTGTGTTGGTATGGAGAAAAAACTTCTGTGACAGAGGCATCTGCTTAAATGTTTCCCATATCACTGACCTGGGCATCCTCAGTTTTTCTGAATGTTTCTAAATGGTAGTCATAAAGTGTTGTGGTGATGCTAATTTTGGAAATTGGATGCACCACCAAACTTGTGTCACTGTGTATCTTAATAAACAGTGTTATTATTACATGTTATTTACATGATCTTATGCCTAGTATTCTAGTGAGTGGCCTTATGTTTTAAGTCGGGGATTTTTTTCTTTTTTTCTCCTCTCTAAGTTAGAAGTTCACTGTAAATTTTTGTAGCTAGTTTAAAGATGTGTACTTTCTGATTTTTAACCCCTCAGTGAATGTCAGGCTGCTTGGATCCAATGCTTTAGCAGATAAACATATTTGGAAACTCTAAGAATGAGTCATGTTAACTGGTATCACTCTCCCCAGTGCTGTGCACCCCGTGCTCTTTCTTTCTTCCTTAGAGGCACAGTTAAGCCCTGGGCTTAATTATTGACTCAACATCTCTGAGAAGCAAAAACAGAGCTGGTTCTCTACATGGATTTCTGAAATGTAACACATCTTTGAGTAAAATATCTTGAGTATCTTCAGTGAGGATGAAAACTTGAATATGCTTAGGTACTTGCTAGCCCCTTTATTTTTCCTGTCCTCCCTCACCTGGAGTGGGAAGCAGCTGCTGTCTAAGCACGGGGCTGATGCCCAGAGTCCAGGCACATTCCTTTTGAGTACAACACCATATCTTTGTCCTGTACATGTTTTTATTTATTTATCAACAAAAGATTTAAGCAGTGGCACTGTTTCTTCAGACAGCTCCCTGTGAGCTCCTGCATTCTGGGAGCAGAGCTTGTCCCCATGTGCTAGATGTGGGTGTGCAATACAGAAAGCCATACATTAACACCTGAGCAGCAGTCTGTATTTTAATAACACTTCCCTTGTGCTTGCCCGTGGAGTGTGTTGTAAGGGTGCTGCTTTTCAGCTTCAGCTACACCATCCTTCTTGGGGCTCTCCAAGTGTCTGACAAGTGATAGCACTACATCTTGCAGCGTAAATAAATACAACCCAGCTCTGTAGATAAGAGATCAACACAGAGGTTAATTCGCATCCTGTGCTCATCTGAGAACAGTCTCTGATAATCTTTTGCAGTGGCTGGAGCAGCTGCAAGTGACATCTCTCACTGCACCTCACTGGCTAAAGGCAGGAGTGATGGGGAAATGTGGGGCAGGGCGAGGAGGATGCTGTGCTACAGCTCCCCGTGTGAGGACTGCCCTGGGGTCTGTCCCTCTCTGCTGTGGTGTGATTTGGGCCGGCTCCAAAATGGGAAGTAGCCTAAGGCTGCTGCTGAGCTAACAGCTCCTGCTCCTCGTCAGGGCCAGCAGCATTGACAGAGTGCTGTGTGGGTGGGTGCTGCTTAGGGGACTGGAAATAGCATCTCTGCTCGGCACTGTATTGAGCAAGCCCAGGTGGGGAGTTGGTGCTAGGTAAATGCTGGGCGGTAACTGCCTACAGAGTGCTAATATGCCTGTATAGACAAATTCTGAGGCTTAAACTCAGCATCTGTTCAGTTCAAACAAGAAAACAGGTATTTCCACACTGTTTTATCTTGAAGGTGCAAATGAATCCCAACTGTGAAAGTACTTTGCTATCAGTAAGCTTTCTGCACATCTTTCCTAAAACATAGGAAATACCTTAATGTCTCCTGTAGATTACTTGAATTTATATATGTATGTAATTTAAGCTGACATGGTTCATGTATGCAAGCTGGTGTTTGAAAGGAATACAGTTCCTGTATGTTTTTGGAGTTCAAACAAGGAGCAGGGAATAGTCAGACTAGGTAAATACATTCCTTTTTGTCTTGAGATAATTTCTGAGATGTAGGCTTCTGTAATCTATCACTTTGGTTTTAAGTATAAGCTGCTAGAGAAACTCCTGTAATTCTCATTGACAGTTTTTTTTCTACCTGATGGGGACTGTACACGAGTGCTGAGCAACCATTATCCAGGAGAAGCCCTCACCCATCCCTTTCCCTGCTGTCTGAAAATGCCCGCTTTATGAGAGAAAGAAGGCATCACCTGCCTTCTGCTGTGTGGACTTGAGGTTTTCCTGTGTTCGTGGAGGTGGTGGTTGTCAGTGGTCTCACTAACTAATCAAATTGCTTTTTAATTCCTGCTTTCTGCAGTGTTTTCAGTATTGTGCAAAGTTCATTCAAAGGGTGCTGGTAAATCTGTTGAGGCATGCAATCTTCCTATTTCCTGCTCTCCTAGCCTGCCAGAATGAGCTCCTGGGCACCAACAGCATCCCTCTGCAGTAACTGGGTTGTGGGGGAGTGGGGAGCCCCTTCCTTGCTGAGAGTAATTACCTAGAAAATTTTACTTTTGCTGGCTTTACAGTTTTATGTTTAAAGTGTACAGCATTGACCATTCATTCTATGGGAAGAGGAGAAGGGTAGTATAAATACAGCTTTTCAGTCAGCAGGAGAAGGACTTAAAATGTTGATGCAGTAGAACTGGTAAGGGTGGTGGTGGGAAATACTTGTTTTCTGTAATTTCCCAAGGTTTGTGGAAGTGTGTTCTGTAGCCTCACATTTGATTAGCTTTCATTCACTTATTTTGGTAATCTGATGCTGAAAGAGACATGTGGAGTTGTTGATACTTGCATGTTTCTTGCATGCTTGTTTCTTTACTGCCCCAGAGATCAGCTGATGTATTTAAATGACCAAAAAACCCCGAAACCCACAAACACAAAAAAACCCCTCAGCAAACAAACAAACAAACAAACCTAACCAAATAAACCTTCTGAACTTTCAGTATGTTTTGGCTTTCTTATAGGCTGGCCCAGGGACCATCATCATGGCTTCAGGAGTCCAGGATTTTAACAGAACAGAGTCTGACAGATTGAATGAGATCAAAGGTCACCTGGAAATAGCCTTACTGGAAAAACACTTCTTACGTAAGTATAAAGAGAGGAATGGTTTGGGCCTTCTGAAACAATGTTTCTCTGACTAAAGAAGCTGGCATCAGAATTTTGAGATGTGCTGATGTGCAGATAGGATGTGGGTTTATGCTTCCCTAAGAAGAATTTAAAAGCATTCCCAGGGTTTCTGGGTCACTTGGGTATTTTTTTTCCTCATTGCATTCCTCACAACATACTCAGTATGTGACAAAAACTGTGTAGTTGAAGTCTTGATGTTGACATCTGCAGGTTGTCTTAGAACTAAGTAATTCAATCTTAATGTGCCTGCAATAGGTGTTTGTCTTTCTGGTAGTAATTGCTAAGAAGAGATTTAGAAAGGGGAGACCAGTTCATTTTCAACGCAGCTCTTTCAACAACTAATACATCTTAAAACACATGTCTCTCAACATTACATGTATTATTGGTAAGTGGTGTAAGAAATACAGAGAAGAGTGTAGGTTTCAAGTGTTAGATGTTTGGGTTTATGCTTATATGTATGTATGTATGTGTGTATAATGAGAAAAAGTTGTCATTCATGGCTACAGGCAGCTGCAAGATTTTTGGGATTTTATCTCAGCAGGTCTGAACTGTTGATTTTTAAGACAGGATAATTAGAAACAGAAAAATGGAAAACAACTTGATAGAAGTAGAGATCTCTGTAATAAACCAATGAGAATGCTTGCTCAGTTGCTTCCCAAAATGGCCATTTTAATATTTTGGTTTTGAACTTCAGACTACAAGGGTTGTTTCTGTGTTCAAAGCTTGTCAGATATTTTCTAAGGGGGAGAAATAACAAGACTATAGATTCTGTTCAATTTCTAGACTATAATCCAATGACAAGACTTAGGTTTTTATCTTCAGCATGTTCTCAAGGTTTTGTCATTAATTTCTGTGACTTGTTTTTCACTTGGTAATATTTCTTTGATATATTTTTCCCCCCGCCCTTGATGTGTATAAGAGGGAGCCCTGATAAAGGAGACTGGGCAGGAATTTATAACAAGCTGCTGTCAACTTCCACCAATACCTGGAAGAGGCATCATGGTTGGCATGTCAAGCAAAAACTGAAAGATCTGTTTGACTTGCCTTGTTAGTTTCAGTTATTTACTTGTTTTTTATTTAACTATTCAGTACAGAGTTACCATGCACTCCTTCCAACTCCACAGATACATTGCTTAAGCTCCTGTTATACAATTGTTTTTTAAACTAGATGGGACATATGTGATTTCTCAATGCAATCTAATGTGCAACAGAAACAGTAGGACTTAGCAGAACTGATTTCTGATTTGAAGTAGGATGAATCTTGTAAAAAAATGATAGGGCTCCCAGGCACTTCCATGGCTGGTGAATTCATTCTTCTCCTTAGTATGTTCTTACAGTAACTAAATGGGGCACACAGGTTTGTGTATATTGCTAGTCTTCAGGTTCTTGCTGTAATTTGAAAACCTTCTGATGAACTGTTACTTGTAGCTGAATAATTTTTCCTTTACACAGAGCTTTTTAGTAAACTCCAAGGTGAAGGATAAAGAAGTTCACCCTTTTGTATATACTTTGAGCAGCTGTTTGGGGGTTCAGGCCAGTGGGGTGGTTCAGCAGGGTGGCTTGAGTCTGCCGAGGTGTCTCCAGCCCTCACTCCTCACCAAAGCCTGATGTTCACTGTAGCTGAAATTACAGAGTTGTCCTGACGAGTTGGTTGTAACTCTGTACATAAAGACAAGAGTAAGAATCATACACTGGTTGAGAAATAAGTGAGATAAAGCTTATCCCTTATTTGGCCACTTTCCGTTCAAAATTTTGGGATTAAATAGATCACTATGTTTGTCAGTTGTAGTGAAGTAGGAGTTCAGCTTTTGCGTATGGCTCCTGAGTTCTTACCTTTCCTCTTTCCTTCTCTTTTGAGTTATTTTGGGATTTTTTGATACTAGAAATGCTTCATAATTGTTTTCTTCTCAAAAGTGAACTAATGGTGTGCCGAGAAACATTCTTGAAATGTGCAGTTTGTTCACTTCAGTTTGCCTTTGGAAGAAAGCCTGGTCATTATTTTTTTTAAATCCTATCACTGCAGTAGGTGTTTTTTAGGAAGGCTAGTTGCTCTGCAGTATTTCCATACTATTTTTAACTATGTAATTCCTTAAGGACACCTTGCTATGATTGTGGTTTTGCATAATCTGTTTGTCATGTCCATGTACTCCATTTCCTCCAGCTGGGCATGGAAAAATCAAAGCAATTGCTAGTTAGTGAGGGGAATAGCTAAAGTTTCGTGTATTTGCTTTTTAATGTGCTGTGGTTGTACTTGTTATCAGCTTGATTCTGACTTTTTTTTTGGCCTCTTCTATATTTCTATTTGTGTTGGTGTCATTAGCCGGGACGTTTAAGGAGGAGAGATTTCCTCTCAGCTGTACATAATGTGTAGTGTACACATACATTACGCAGCTGCAAGTCATTGTGGGTCTGTAATTTGAGGTGCCTGGCTAAAGTTTTTCTCTAAACTCCATTCAGCTGTTAGTAGGCACAAGCAATGGGTGCAGTTTGGCTGAGTAGTACATTCAGTGGAACACATCCCAAACCTAACTCTAGCCTCTACGAATGGCAGGGGAAATCAGAGCAAGTAGGTTTGGCAACAAGCTGTTGTCTCCAAGGGGAAAATATCTTCATCTGAGATGCCTGTCTTCTTTAGCAAAGAGGTAATCTAACCCGAAGATGTGCAGATGGAGAGGAATTGCTTGTGCAGCGTGTGCAGAGCTGTAAATGCAAATCAAACTTGTCTGGAAATGCAAGGGATTTAAGCTGCAGACCGACGGGAGGATGAGGCATGCAGAGAAAGAGATTTTGGATAATATCTTAAGCAAGGGGGGAGGGATCATCTGATTCTCGCAGCTAAAGGGGCTAAAGTTGCTTTTCCTGTCTGTGGGGGAATGGTCTTAATCTCTTTGATCTAATGGCTCATTCTGAGCCTTATTATAGGGATGCTGAAAATATGCCTGTTGGGTTTGTGGTATTGGTGTGGGTTCCTTCAGAAAAAGTCTTGGAACATCAGCTGAATGAAAAGTGCAAAGGGCTTAGTCTGCTGGAGTTCCCAGTGCATGTGGTTGGAAAACGCTTTGTCTTGGAGCTGGGACAATCAGAATTTATTTCCAAAGGACTTTCTGTTATTATAACCTAGTTTTTAACACAAGTGAGCCCTGCCTTGGGCTAATTGAGGGCTCAGTTTGGAACGGCAACTACTGGCTACTGGCCCAGGGCACTTAGATTGATACGCTAAGATGAGCAGCAGTTTTAGTGTTTCCATTTCAAAACCTAGTTGTACCTTAACAAAAAAATAAAATTGTGCTTGCTGCTCTTGCATTTGAAAGACAAAACAACCAACAAAACAATCTTTTTGCTTTTGCACCTTTTTTGTTTGAGGTAAACACCTTGCTTCCTGTTACTTCCTGTGCCAGCTTATAGAGGGCAGTTTTGCAGGTGTCAGCACTCTTGTCCTGGTGCCACAAGGTGCTTTGTAAGCACACGTGCATCCTGTGGTTTACATGAAATATTAGGTTATTCTAATTCAGGGGTGTTCAAGGCTTTTGCAATGCAGAATTCATAAGCTCAGGAAAGAGGAGTTGGTAGCACCAGCTGAGAGTGAATAAACCAGGTGACTGTTAGAGAAGAGTGTTAATCATGAACTGGTAAATCAAAGGAACCTCACATGAGGATGAGGACTACTAGAAGGAAGTATAATCTTCTCCCACAAGTGTTTTTGCATTCCACTTCGTACAGCAGTCTGTGGCAGGAGTCTTTAAGGTCTTAGCAAATGAGTGGTTTCAGTCATGATGTTTATACCCCATGACAAAAGAAGTTGGGATTATCCTGCTTTCCCATTGAAATTTCTGCTCTGGCACACTGTTCATCCTCGTGCCTTTTTATGTGACTAACTCCACAGTATTTTCTCTGGCTCACACTTTCTGATATAAATGCCCTG
The DNA here is from genome assembly GCA_013397315.1 of Donacobius atricapilla. NCBI lineage: Eukaryota > Metazoa > Chordata > Aves > Passeriformes > Mimidae > Donacobius > Donacobius atricapilla. The sequence goes on from WBMY01017407.1 coordinate 510,075, forward strand.
ATGATTCTTTTTAAGAACAGCAGAATACTGACCTATGAAAGAATACTAACCTGTGAAAGTAGAGCTCTAGAAAACCATACATGATTCTCAGGCAAAACTGACACGTTAGAAAGTGTTAAATCTCAGATGTCAGCATGTGCTGACCACCAAAAGAACTATGCTGAAAAGTCCAGTTCTGTACAGAAATGCTAATACGTCTTCAAACAATCCCAGTAATTGTATGCAACAAATAGACAGTGAAGCTGTGCCAGAGTCCAGTTACTAACTGTGTCAGAATACCTTTGGTTTAACTTCTCCTGATGTGAGGGTCACACCAGCTGCAGTAGCAGAGCTAGAGAGGAGCCGAAGAATAGATTCACTGCATTGGTTTTGCTGTTTTCTTACTGACCTAGCAGCCTGTAATCTGAACCTTATGTTCAGAAATCTTGAAGCAGAATCTGGAGCTGATTTGAGCTGATTTACGTAGCAGAGAGTAAGCAATTGCTCTATTTATCTGAGTTACCCAAATACCAGCTGTGGGTCATAATAGCCATTTCTTGCTACATGGTCAACCCTTGGCCAAGGGATCCCGATGCTGCACCATGGGCTCTGAAATAAAGTGTGCTGATGCTGGTGGGTGCTGAGGGTGCTGTGGCACTGGAGCTTACCCTGGGTTTCTCAAATCCTTTACTCCTTCCTCTAAACTTTTTTTTTTCTTTCAGTTTAAAATCCTGGACTCCTTAACACTAAAACTCTGTCCCTGGGAGATTGACATGTCTCTTTTGAGACTGTAGAGTTCCTCTGATGAAGACTGGCTATGATGACTGGTGGGAAATGCTGAATGTTTATCCTGGGCACCCAGAGATGATTAGTCCAGGCTTTGCTACAGAGCTGTCTCTTCACCAGAGCTGCTCTCAGTTGCTTAGTAACAAATTTTAAAATTTTTCTACATCTGACTTCTGACTGGGAGGCTTCTCAAAAACTACAGAAAGTTTCTTAAGAGGTGAAGGAAAGGTTTTGCTTATACCCAAATATATTATATACCATCTATTTCATTTATAGCTTTCCTGGGCAAAAAAACCCCCACCACAACAGCCCTCCAAAGCTCTGACTTCATTTTCCTGGAAACACTGCTGGAAGGGGCAGTCGTGAGCAATGTAGAGCATTTGTTTGGGGGTCAAGAGGCCTCAATATAGACTCATGAGCATTCAGATCTCCATTTCTCATCTTCAAGGACTCTGCTCTGACTGGTGGAGGAGATAGGTTGGGCTTTTGCTCACTGTCAACTTGGCTTCCAAAAGCATGAGGTTCCTGAGACCAGGGGGGAGGGAACAGATGTGACTCCATCCCAGGACAGCAGCAGGCTGGAGTCCTGGGCTGATCCTTGGTCTGAGCCTGGCTTGTGCAATCTGCCCTTGTCATTGGACAAAGCATGAACTTGATGATGTAGGTGATGGTGGTGTACATGAAGATGCCGGAATGCTGGAGGATCTTGTATTATCACACTGCCTTTTCATGAGACTGATGAACCAAAATGCAGCACAGTGCTCAGAGGGATGTATTGTTTGAGCTCCTCCGGAGCCTTGAACAGATACCACCTACACACTGTGTTATGTACGTGGGTTGTGCTTGTTTCTGCCTTTTTTGTGTGTGCCCAGCCTGGCTTTCTGAATTGCAGAGAGGGTGTGAAAACCCAGGCAGGGCAATGGTCAGCACTGTTGTGTCTCTACCTTTTGCATAACTGGGCCAGAGATTTTGGGAGCCCCATGTGGAACCTGCATTCCCCTGCTCAGCTTAGTAACACAAAAGCCTTGGAAGAGCCTGCTGCTATTCCTAAGCCAGATGTTATTTCAACATTTATAGACTGTTTCCCTTCTGCCAAAACCAGAGTGAAAGCATTCCTGCTATAATGACAACATTTTTGCAGCTCTGTTTATTTTAGGTGGCTTTTGCAACACTTCTGGTATTTTTATTCTCTGAAATTTCTGAAAATTCATAGAGCAGCAATATTTTTCATGACTTTTAAACTGACCTTTTAAGTGTGTCTACCAATACAAAACTTTCCACTTGATGTTTTGAGAAGGGGATGTGTTTCAGTAAGCTGTATTTTCAGGAAGTATAATTTAAAATCCTTCCCTAATGAAGGGGAAGTGATCCAGGTCATCTATTACAGTATGATAAAGCTCCACTGAAAGCACTAAATGTAAATGTAGTTACTAATTGGTAGGTAGCATAACTGTTTTGTATAAACCTAAGCAATGCCATCTTAGCTCTTTCTAACCTCACCCACTCCAAGTAGGACATAACAGGAATGGTGATGGAGGAGGCTGGAACAGTTTGCACAGAGGAAGAAGACTTTGTCAAATATGATGTGTTTTGTCAATCAGTCTTCCTCATCATATGAAAGAGAACACTTTATATGAAACTCTTGCTGTTCAGGTGAGGAGAATAGTACCAGTGACTATTAACTGACAGAGGGGTGATGGTTCAGACTCAGCCTTTCCTCCACTCTCTCTGCATGGGAGCTGGCTTGTTTCCTATCAGCTGAGCAGGAGCCCACGCTGCTCCCCGCCCTGTAGGCGTATGCAGAGAGGCTCAAAAACTGGTCTTCTAAAGCTCTGCTTGGTGTAAATGCTGGGGCAGGAGCTCTGTCTTTGGAAGAGCAAAGTGAAGCACAAAGGAGTGATGGAAACAAAATAAAGCCAAAAGCAATTGTTTAACTGCCAAACTTGTGTTAAAGTTTTTAAAGGGAAATTGGCATGACTGGTTCTGAATATGACAGGTCACTTCTTTGTTTTGATGGGTGCAGATTTGGCTGGAGAAAGGGGATATTGGAAATGATGGGTTTATATTAACCTGTTTAACTTCTCCACTCTACCTAAAGGCCTATATAAAACAGGGCAGAGAGGAGGAAAAGATATGCACTCAATAAAGATACTTAATCTTTAATGATTCTGTCTGCCTTTTGGCTTTTTATGACACCAGTATTCCTATTAGAAAATCTTTTTTGTTATGTTTTCTCTATGAAAGATTCATGCAGACAAGCAAGAGACCTGACCACAAGGGAAAGCCATTAAACTGACAAATCAAGTTGTTCACAAGCACAAAAAAAAAAGAAAAAAGAAAAAAAAAATAAGAAGAAGAGTTCTTCTAGACCAGTTGTTGTCCAGTGCTGGAAGACCTATGGAGAACAAGAATGCTGGTATCCATTTTGACGAAGGACATTTTTAGGTTCTTCCTTCATAAAATCCCGAGAATAATCCTCCTAAGCAGTGAGCTTTGGGATTCCCAAGTGAAGTGTGGAAGCCCAAGCATGAAAGACGACATGACCTTAAGAGGTGACTTAAAGAAGAAAAGACAGTTAATAAAGTGGAGCTGCTAGAGTGATGGCTTAAATAAACACTTTACCAAGTACCTGGCATGCAAAGAAGTAGAATATCTCACAATGACTAGGATCAAAAGTTAATGTTTTATCTGAAATCTTTCGGGTAGACCTATGATAAGTTCTTTGGCAATCTCTGTGTTTCTCATGTCACTGATGGAAAAAACATATGCCCTGGAGAAGGAGAATCATGGATTGGAAGAAGAACAGGTAACAAATAATGCACAATTAAGCTGTATCTAGTTATAGCTATGAATTGTGAACATGTCTTCAGAGAAGTATGTAAATTGCAGGGTAACTGTAAGCAGGAAAAAAACAGGTTAGGGAATTCCATTGCAGGTTCTTCCTCCATCTCTGCTTGTTGGTCAGACAATGTTCTTTGTTTGTCTTTGCTTTATCCTAAGTGATGGAGCCATTCATTCCATGTCTTTCACAGCACTGCCATTTGCTACTGGTTTTTAAGCTGAAGACTAAAAAGCTCTTCAGTGTCTGTGATGATAAAAATAGATCTGTTTTCAGACTCCTGATGTTTATTAGTAGAGTCATATAGTTGCTTTATTTGGGACATAGTTAACATATTAACTTTCTGTAGGAATTGGGAGTCTGGTAAGGGTGGAAACTACCTGCCCTGGAGACAGCTCCCAGTGTCTGGCTCCCTCAGCACAACTGGTGAGATCCAGATTGAAAGTGTGTGGTTGGGATTTAGTGTGTTTAGTAACAATTAAATAACATACTTGGACTCGAGTAGTGTTCAAAGGGTTGTAAGGAGATTTACCATGATTAACATAGATGTTGAAGGGTTATTTTTGTCCTGTTAAGTACTGGTGTTTCCCCATGTAAATATGACAGGGTTGCACACATGCTTTTTGCCATTTCTAGTTTTTAACTCTGTTTCCTTGTTTTAGCTAAATTGAATTCAGGTAGCTGGAAGCCGTGACTGGTGGTCTCTAGCACCGCTCTGAAAGAAATTTTTGATCACTTTCTCCCACCAAGAGGGGGTTTTGCAACATACCTGTAGGTCTAGGGAGAAACAGTATTATATAAACAGCTATGAGGAGGCCCCCTAATCTACCTCCAATCCTGGGATTAAGGGAAACATCCGCTTTACTGCACAAGCAGTTCTGAGTTAGAAATCCAACGTTCTGCCACGCCTTTCTAGCCTGGTGTATCATCCTTCTTTTCTAAACACTACTCACATTCTGTTTAGTCTCACCAGAACGAAATACTTGGGTGTTTAAGTGCTTTTTATCGGAACGTTCCTTACAGGCTTGTATTCTGAGGAGTAAACTGGGATTTTTCATTTGCTGTAGTGGCTGATGCTGTAAGATGATACAACAAAACACTGGCTGCTGCTGTCTTTCAGCAGTTATATGGTATCAGATAAGCTTTTTGAAATGTTCAGTCTTTCAATTTCAGTTGTCAGATCCTTAGAGTTCAGGTGTGATGGTTCCATTACTCACTTCATAGAGGATAAGATGCTGTAGAGAAACTGGAATGGATAAGGTTTTTTTTGTAATATCAGAGACACATCACTGATGATGGTCTTTACTATGGGGTCAATTCACCTAGGGTTTGCAGTGCAATCATAAGTGTAATAATTACTGTAATTGAAACACCACTGTTGCCTTGTCTTACAGACTTGTATACCTCATTTCAAAAGAGCAGTAGCATCCGGATATTGTCCTGCTTTTCTACACAAGTTTGCTAGAGAGCTTCTAAAGCATTTTTTCAGGGTCACACTTGCTGTCATAACCTAAGGGTTACCCAATGTAACCCTTACCTTACAGGTAACCCGGTGTTACCCAGGTATTTAGAGGTAGTGACTGAGTTCATAGGCTTCTGTAAGACTCAAGGGCATGGAGGTTTTTTACTCCAAATTGTCTGCTTTATTACACATTGTGACAAAAATCACAGCTAACAACTATGCCTGTGATTTATAACTCAAATATATATGTATATATATATAAAAATATATATTGAGCTGTTATAAATTTGTGGGAGCAATCAATAGTATGGCAGCCAGCAGGTAGGTGTATACTGTTACAGGCAACTACAAACTTTTCACTAATGAAGCAAACTTTCCAGTAAAACCACAGAAAATGTAATTATGATGGATTATTTCTATGCACATATAAAAATGTTTACATTAATACCAGTATCAAATTTATTGGACAGATCTTAGAATGGGCCAAACCATCCCAGATGTGGGAGGACAAACCAAAATGTCCTGGGTGAGGGTCCAAGATCTCTTAGAAAGTTTCTGTGAAGAGTTCATTCTGTTTAGGAAAGGAAAAGTATGTGCAGCATGCAAAGTTTATGGAGTGAGAAGTTTTGTTTTGGATAAAAATTAGGTCATATCAGAGAGAAATAAGGAAGCGTAGACACTACCATTCCAGCAGCCAGTAGATGCTGTTAATTTCTGTATTTCACCCAGCATAGCAAACAGATGCTGTTTTCTGTTCTCTCAGGCCAATTATTATTTTTCTGTACTTTCTTTGTCTTGCAGATATAACAGCCAATGGCAGTTACCAAGTCTTACTTTCTTGTTTTCCCTGTTTTCAGACTATTTTTCACCTTTTCAGATGATAAGTGGCTGTTGTGGTTCCTTGTTTTCGTGCTTATCAGTAGTGTCTCAGGGTGTTTTAGATTTCTGCCTACCAGGCTATGCATTTCAGAGAGGCCAGCTGCACTTCTCCACAATGCTTCTGGTTCCCAGGCTTGTGAGCATTTTCCCTGTCAGTATTTCAGCGGACACTTTCTTCTTTTAATAATTTCCCCCCTCTAACCAGGCCACTTTTATGGCTGCTCACTTCACCTGAATGTCCAGCTAAGACATGCGCTGAGCCTCCAGCAATATTTTAATGTTTCTTGCCCCAGAGAAGATAGTGAGCCATGATGGATATGCCTGGGAAGGAAATGATGGAAACTGATTAATCTGGAAGCTTGAAGCTTGACCTTTTATGTTTTACTCTTTTGTGTGTGTACAGAGTGGGGAGGATGTTTGAATTTTGACTGACTGAAGATGAAATCCAAGGAGCCCTCCATTCTCATCACCAAGGAGGGTACTCATCTGTAAAGCTCAGTAGACAGATACCATGGTGAAATGTTCTTACGGATTCTACTCAGGGGTCCGTGACCTCTGCGCTTTGTAGCCAGCTTCACTCATTCTGTAGGAAATTTGCTTTACAAGTGTGGTTCAGTTTGGCCAAATGTACATTATTTCAGGGGAGAGAGCAAGGAAGAACTTCCCCCCCTTCCCCTCTCTGTGGCTTCTGTTGCTTAGCAGACTTAAGAGTATTTAACTAACTGAACACGAAGGTTTTACTGTGCCAGACCACACTGGTGCCAAAGTAGCAACAAATACTGCTTTAAGGACTTGATGGGGTGGATTTGAATTGCAGTCATGTATGGGAAAGTGGAATGTGAAGCTATGACAGTCCTTAAGGGTTGGATGTTGTATTATTTTTTTTTTGGCTTGTTTTATAGGAGTTCTGCCTCTTTCACTCTGCACCCTTTAACTCTGCCTCTTTCCATAAAGAATATTTGGCACTGCTTGTCCTCTTTGGAGGACAAGAGGTAAAATTTTCTGGAGGTTTTGTTTTGGTTTTATCTAGTACAAGATGTAGCGCAATCAGAACAACTGGAATTAAGGAAGCTGGAAGATGTGACTTTCAAGGACATTGAGGTTAATTTATAATGTGTGTGGTTTTCTTATGTACACAAAATGCATAGTCACTTCGTCTTTAATAAAACAAAAATGCATAATGAAGAAATTTTTCCCTTTAATGGTCTTGAGAAGATAACATCTCTGTCAAGCTTTGGAATTTTCTGTGATATCTTCATGATATTGCACAAGCTCCATTGCATTTGAAGTGCAACAGATGTTTCTCCTCAGCTGTGTGCAGGCTCTTGTTCTGGAACAAGGCAAGCCCTTGAAAGTAGGGTGAACTAATTATAAATGTAGTTTCCTTGTTGGATTTAAAATTCCCTTATATCCATATCTTTCCATTTATTTATGGGAGAGACTGCTGCAACAGTGGCATTTTCGTATCCTACCCTTGGGGATTCTCAGTTTTAGTTGCTGGAGGATAATGTGGTTTCTGTGCTCCAGCTCTTGTTCCCGGGGTCACTAACTATCTCTCAGTGGGGAGGTGGATAACAGCACTCCTTTCTCTTTGGTGGAGTTCAGTCTGTAGCCTCACAGTGGAAGCCATCGTGTTGTCCCCTTGATTCATGTCTCTTCTTCCCATCTCTCCTAATTCTTTGCTCCAAAGCTCTTACTGCTGCAGGAGTACAGACAATCTCCCACCAGCAGATGTAGTGATTGGACACGCTGCACCAGGGCTTCCTGCAGGGCAGGGAGAGTGTATCAGTTCCTCTGGACATCTGCTCTACAACTTCAGACCTTCTCAGGAAGCATAGTGATTGGAGTCAGAGAAGCTCAGATATCAAAATTCTCTGGTGATCAGATTTAGAGGACAGTATGTGAAAAGAAACAAAAGAGACAAGTTGTGTAACAACCCTCTGGAGTGTGTACCATAGTATTCCAGTCTTGTAAAACAATGTAAAAAGCCTGAATCCCTTGTGTTTGTGATGATAGTGGAAATAGCAAGTAGTTTCTCTTTGGGTTTGTTATGAACTTGAAATACACCTGCTGTTCTACTACTGATTGTTGTGATTGAGCTTAAAAACCATCCCAGAGAACAAACTGTAGAATAAATTTTGGTTAAAAAAAAAATTCTCAATCTTATTTTTCCCATGTCTCATATATGCCTATCTGGGAAAAGTTGTCAGTACTAGTGACCCCATTTTAGCTCTAGAGTAAAATAAGGTCATGAGCAAGGACACTGCCAGTGACACAAAGCAAGGCTAATTAGCCCCAAAAAGGCCTTATGCATACTTGATGCTAACTTTTTGTGAAAAACATTGTGAGAGTATGTATGTGTTTTTATAAGTATTTATGTGAATATATTTATATATATAATTAGTACATGGAAGTTATTAGGGCACACAATAAGCTTGGAAAAGTGTAAAACTTTTAACTTAATTTCTTGTTTCACAACCCTTTCTTAAAATTGTAAGGTACTGAGGCTCGTAGAGGGACCATCTGACTTGGTGCCAGAAATTGATGGGCATGGGTTTATATGGCATCATAGAATGACCTCATCATAGATCTTTTGAGTTCATGGTTTCGTGTTTTCCCACCCACAGACATGAGAGAAGAAAACATTTTTGTTGTTGTTGTTTTTGTTATGACCACTGGATTTAGCAATAGACAGCCTTTCCTGCTGATTATTTCTTTGGGGAATGAAGAGTATGTTGTGTTCAAGTAAAGATAGCTTGTACCAAGGGTTTATTTTGCATCTTGAAAAGAAAACTTAAGAGTTGTTTTCCTCCTTGCTTAACAATTGTAATGAAACATTTTGTACTTGATACAGCTGTGTGCTTTTTATGAAGTCTGTCTAGCCCTTGGGTTTTTTTCTGGTGAACATTTTTAGTACAGCACAGCTAAAAAAATCCCCCACACCTTATCTGTCAAAATTAGATTTTAAATTTCTTATAGAAATACTTCAGGATAACTAAATCTTTATCTTCTTCTTTAATTAACAGAGGAGGAGCTCAGGAAGCTGAGAGAAGAAACAAATGCTGAAACGTTAAGGCAGGAGCTAGAAAAGGAACGGCAGAGGAGATTAGAACTAGAACAAAGAGTCAATGAAGTACTTAAAGCAAGGTAAGAGAAACATCTTCACTGTTAAGCTGAAAGCCACTTGACGTCTCTGACTATCTATGGGAAGTGCTGCTAAAAGCATGTTTCCAGCCCAGGGGCTCTTAAAATAAATAAGTAGTTCACAGAGAGTGCGGCTGTCTATGTTGTCCTGTAAAACTACGTAATTAACATCCATGTACGTATAAGTTACTTGACCGTACATACTGCTGTAGCTAAAGAGGCGCCATGACACTTTCTAGTTGAGCTATTCTTCATTTCACCCCTTCTGATGCCCCCCCTCTGGGATCTTGCCTGCCTGGAGCTGCTGAATGCCAGAGCCTTTGCCATGCCATTGCATATGCTTATCCTTCTCAAAACCTGTGTCTTCTCCAGACTGTCCAATCCTTGTTACTCCTATTCTAGCAGCAGCAAGGGTGTCCCAGTTCCACAGCAAAGCCCTAAATGCATGTGAGTAACTGGAATTTGAGTCTTCCTTGCCACTGCAGTGACAGATGGAAACCTCCCCATGTCCCTAGATTCTTTCAGCCTCAAGGACATCCATCTTGATGATGCAAAGCATCACATTTGATGTTGTCTCTCCTTATTCTACTTAGCTACAGAGATCCTAAGACCACAGCAGTTGCTTGGGGGCCTGATTGTTCTAGACCGCTTGTGTATGTAGCTGTCTATTTTATCTTCCCCAGCAGTAACTGAAATTACTTGGCTGAGCAGCAGGATCTGTGGCTCACCACCAAATGCTGTCATCAGGGCCTAGTGCAGGCCGAGTTGGTGATCACATGCTGAGCACTGCCACTTTGAGTTGACAAGCAAGAGCAAACAGGCAAAATGTTTTGCTTGGATAAGCGATTTCCCAATGCTGTATGAACTCTTCCCAGCCTCCTGCTTCCTTCTGTACTCAGGTGTAAAAATACCGTCCTGCTCAGGCCAGTCCATGTCCACTGGTGGCAATGGAAGTAGGAGCTATTTATAGGAAACCTGTGGGCCTAGTTGCTTTGGGTGGGTCTGTCTACCTCCTGCTCCTATGGAATCATAGAATTATTTATGGAAATAAAATCTGGAAAAGACCTTCAACATCATCAAGTCCAACTGTTAACCTCGTGCTGCCAAGGCCACCACTAAACCATGCAGTCCAGAGCCACATCTACATATCTCTTAAATATCTCCAGGGATGGTGACTCAACTACTTTCCTTGGTAGCCTGTTCCAGTGCTTGAGAACCCTTTTGGTGAAGGAATTTTTCCTACTACCAAATAATACTCCTCAGTGCAACTTGAGGTCTTTTCTTCTTGTCCTATAGCTTGTTACTTGGGAGAAGAGGCCGACCCGTACCTGTCTACAACCTCCTTTCAGGCAGTAGATATTGTAGACAGCAATGAAATCTCCCCTGAGCCTCCTTTTCTCCAGCCTAAACAACCCCTGTTCCCCCAAGCACTCATTGTAAGCATCCACAAATACTTTTATTTACTGGTGTCAGAAGGTACATTGCTGTCTTTCACTTCAGTCTGTTTGCAGAGCTGTTATCTATGAATTTATTATATGCTATTACGCATTTCTCCACTGGAAACTATGGAGACCATACATTACAGAAGTCCCCTCTTAACTCTAAAGAAGGATTTTATTTGCTTTCCTTTTTAACAGATTTTATAGTGGTTTGAAGAAGTGCCCCGTAGTTACAGAATTGTAAAATTTGGTTAACAACTGTTCAGCATTTGTTTTTTTGCCATCCTTAATGAGTCCTTTTTTCCCTTACAGTCTCTTCAGACTAAAGAGTTCCAGCTTTTCCACTGTCTCTTTGAGAGTACTCCATCCCTTTCATCAGTTCAGTTGCCATTCAACTGTTTTAAGAGTTTGAACAGTATTCAGAGTGTTGGTGCATCAAGACTTCAAATAAAAGATAGATTAGGCCTTCCCTCTTATTCTCAGTACCCACCACGGTGGGATTTTTTTCGGTGATATTTCACAGTGATGGTTTTCCACAGTCACTGGTTCTGTGCAAGGTTGGTCTGCGTGGAGTCTTGACCTGTGCTGCCAAGTCAGCTTAGAAGGAGCTCTCGAAGGTCCTTGTGGAAGAGTCTGGATCCCAAGCCAGCACCACAGCTGTGCAGTGGGAAGGTGGCCCAGACTGCTCTGATCGGGACTTCTTTTTGAGTGACATTTTAAAGTTGCTCTTAAGCTGGGATATGAGAGTGCATTTTTATTGCCTGTGGTGGTTGGTCTGGCTGTGTATCTAGGCTGGTATTGCCTGTTAAGAGTGGACACTTAAAGTGGAGAAACTTGGGCGTGTTGCATGCTGAGAGTGTCTGTTAGCGCAGTAACAGCTGTACAAAGCAGTGAGCGTTGATTCCTGCTATTGGTAGATGAAACTGATGTTTAAGGAAAGGATACTTCCTCACCTGTGACTTTCTGCCTTGAAGAAGTTTCTTGAGATGCAGATTCCCCATGCTTGTAGGGCTGGCCCAGGCCTTGGGCTTTGTCCCAAGGGCAGCCTATGCTTGGACTCCAGGTCATGTACAGAGAAGGGGGAAAGAGATCTCATTGCTGCAAGTCCTGGAGGAGGATGAGGAGCTGTCGTCTTCTGCAGGAAGGTACTCATCATCCTGCTCTGTTTCAAAATAATAAGGCTGACTCAGAGTCTCATCTGGCCCACTGAAGCTTATGAGTACAGGTTTTACAGAGAAAATAGATGGAAGGTCTTTGTTTATCAATATTTGTGTCAACATCTGTGCCTTGTTGGATTGTGGGCAACAGCAAATCTCTAGCAGGAGTGACATTGCTAAATTAAGGCAGGATGACATGGCTCCCTGAGTGCCATTTAGATATCCTCAGGATTACGTTAGTCCTGTCAGCTTGGGTATTGCACTTGGGGATCACATTCAGCCAATTATCCTCTCTACCCAAGTGTTTCTCTAACTAGTCTTACAACTGTTTCACCCTTTTTGTGACAGGCAGGATGCGTAAGATGACAACAAAATAAGACTTGGAAAATTTTTCAGTTTCTACCCAGAAGGAGAAAAATTTCTGTCCATGATTTTTCCTTAACTTGTGCTTCATTGTGTGAAATTCTTCACTGCTTACTATATTCTGCACTTCATTGTGGAAATTAAAAATACTTTTATTAGGACTGCAGGTGAAATGTTGGCTTACATAGTCAAATATGTAATAAGCCATATTTATACCTGATGGAAATTTAATTTTATTAAGCAGAGTAACTGCAGAAAGTTCTATCTGCTTATGTCAAATACACCCTGCTTCTAAGGTAATTGTTTGTGGTTTTAAAACAGATATTCTTATGTCCCCTGGTAGGGGAGGGAGCAGCTTTGTGGTACTTACTGAAGGCTGGGGTTCTTTTTGCTTTGCAGAAGTAAACTGCTAATGAAAACCAAACTATGCTGTGGTGTAAGAAAGAAATTATTTTCAAAGTTGCAGTATTCAAAGGTATTTGTGAGGCAGATCAATACATACAGGCATATAAAACATGTTGAAAAATGTTGGCAAGGAGAAAACAAGATCACAATCTAATTTTTTTTTTTTTAGTTAAGAACATGGGCTTCCTTCGTTGAGGTCTCAGTTGTGCACAGGGAAGAGAGTGGAGTGGAAGAAGAGGAATGTTGGTGCTTTTGTTTGTCATGGTGTTTGTTTGTATATCTGATTATTCAGAAATATAGTGGCCTCAGATGAAGTTTTCCACAGATACAGTTCAGAACATCCCAGCATTTGGAATGGCAGCTGAAGCTTATGACACGTTGCAAGGAGAATGATGCATAAATAATCTGGAATAGTTTGTGTGAGCTGTTAGTGCCATATTTTGCAAATTGTGAGCTACAATCATGCAGAAAAGAAAAATAACAAAAAGTTTTGCAGCACCACTTAGCAGCAGTCTGTGATTTATGCAGCACACCTTGTTCTTAGTATCATTGTGAACTATTTTTACAAGGACCAAGTAGACAATGCGTCTCCATAAGTTATTATTCCTTCATTGTGGATGAGAATAGCAAGGGCTTCTGAAGTGTTTGGTGTATTTCAATGGGAAGGAAATGGAAAATGTGTAAATTATTTAACTTAGTTTTTTAACAACTCTTCAGGGTAAGAAGCCGTGCGTACCTGAAAGGTATATTTTTAAAGTAGGCTAAGAAAATATCTGGTTATTTTTGCATGTATGAGGTTAGAATGTACTATTGATGGAAATATGCGCATATTCAGGTTGCTTCGAGCAGTAGGAAAGGTGTTAACAGCCTTGAATGTCTTCTACAACAGCGGTTGAAAAACTGATGGTGGGTTGCATGTGAAGTTGGAGTTTGCCTGTGGGAAAATTGCTTTGAATATGTCTGAGAACATCATGGAACAGACTGCGCCTGTTGTGTCCATCAACTCTGGTCTGCATCCAGTTCTTTGGGGGAGTCTGTTGATTCACACACATCTCAACTTGCAGCTGTATTCAGGGCCTAATGTGCACAAACAAAAAATGTTTATCTAAGGGAAATGGCCTTCAGTGTCAAGGTTCCCTTAACTTTTGTGTTACACTTGCAACTAAATAGATAACACTTGGGTGCTATTCTGTGGAGCAGCACTGAGTGGACACTGCATCAGTGTGGTAGTTGCTTTTGAGTGGTACATGTGTCCTGGTCATGAACAGCATTAATATTCATTAATATGGATGCTTCCCCAACCTCAGTATATTTAAAAAAAAAAGAGAGAGAAACAAAAAAGGCAGTTTGTGTTTGTCTCCTCCACTTTCTTAGGCTGCTTTTATCTATTTCAAACAGCCTCTGCTTTAAATGACTGCAATCTCTAGTTGCATAAAGATGACCCAACTTGATGTTGGAGATGTGTTGGTGTTACCAGTTACACCCTTTTTCTGTGTGGAAAGTGTGGCCCAAGAGGAATTAATGCAGCCTGTTTTCTTAGGTTCAGGCTGCGGTTAGGAAACCCACATAGGAACACAGTGTTGTGCGGGGGACTATTTATGTTTTTCAGCCTTTGAAATTATCTCTGGCAAGAAGAGTGGTTCAGAAAGTTGGAAAGATAATTTCTTCCCCCCATCAGTGGTCTTGATGAACTGGACAGTTCAACATGACCTGGTTTTGGAATTGAACTTCCCAGTAGGTGTGCAAGCCCAAGCAATGAAATCTGAGCTTCCTGTCTTGGATCCCTCTGAAGTGGCTAATTATAACCTCATTCACAGGTGCAGTAATGAGCTGTCATTAACCTGATGGTTTGTAAAGGTCAGGTACTTCATGGGGGGGAAGTAACAGGCAGATGGCAAGTAAGCCATTGCCAAAAAAATGAAACAAAATCACCGAGAAGGGCCAAAGCCAACTGTCATGTGCTCCTGATGGAGCCCAGTAAGGCTGCTGTACAGAACTTCTTGATGAGATTTCCTTGATTTTTTGCCTAAGAAACATGGGGAGTAATGACGCAGTGCTGCTTCTGAAAATACATCCCAGCATGTCAAAGGAAGACCCAGCCTGAAGGCTCTGACAGCTGACAGTGGTGGGATCTTGTCTTGGCTCTGTCACAGGAGTTGTGGTGTGACACCACCCCAGTCAGTGCCCCCACACAGCTGGAATGGGTTGAGTAACTGGCTCCTGCCTGCTTGTGCATGACCACCTCCTTTCCACCTAAATGTCTTCAGCTTCAATGAAACACAGTTCCAATGACAGATGTCAGATGAAAATGCTCAACTGTATGGTGTAACCATCTGATGTGTGGCTGATAGAGGAAAGGAAGACGCCACTGTATAATAGTTGGTGCAAATTTGATCATGTTTATTGCTGTCTGTCTTTTGAGAGCTGGAAATGGAGGAGATGCAAGGCTGTGGGAGAAGAAGCAAAGATAGGAGGAGTTTTTAGGTAAGGAACTCATGGCTTAAATACAAACCGGGAGAAAATGGTGCAGGAACCAAAGATAAAGTTTAGCTAAAGAAAATAAACTGATGATATTTCAGGTGGCTTTTGAAAGGAAGAGTTGATGCAAATACAGAAGCCATGGGGAAAAGTCCTGACGTGTCATGAAAGCATGAAGTCATGAAAGTGTCTTTCAAAGCAAAAAACATCAGCACATCAACACCAACAAATGTTGAGCTGCAATTCATAAATCAGTAAATTACTTCTAAATGTTCTTTTTAGGATGAACAAGGATGTGGAAAGCTCATTAAGGATGGAGAATGCTTAGGAAGGAAGGGAGGTAACAAGTTCTGTAGTTTCTCCTCTATATTCATTGATGTATGGTAATGTTGAGGCAGCACACATTAGTAATGACCTTTTCCATGTGCAGATGGAACAAGGACATCTTTTCTCAACATACTTTCTAGAGAAACAGCAGGAGAGAGGACTGTATGTCCATCTGTATTGCAGCAATCTCCCCAGTGTGGTGGGATCCCTCTTCTTGCTCTTCATTTGCTGACCATGTTTCACTTGATTCACTTCCTGAGGAGCAAAAGATGAAAGGAACATTTGAAAGTACATTGCCTGATAAATGAGCAATCATGAAACTGTACAACAGACACTTTTGTTTCAAGAAGTAATCTTTTCAATCATACAACTCCTGTCAAGTAAAGCTTGCTGTGGCTGGTGTTATGTTGTCAAAGCTCCTGCTTCATTAGAAAAATCTTTGTGTATGATATCTGCATGGATGACTGAAGACTTTGGGACTGAAGCCTGAAATATTCTCAAGACAGGTTGGCAGTTGGAGGCTGTGAACAAATTTAATTTGAAGCCTTGTGCATGTACAGAATGCCAAAAGCATGTGTTTTAAAAAATCTGTTCACTTTTAATGGATGAGAATATTCTTCGCTCAGTTTGAAAGGTGAGACCAATGATGCCTGCTACTTGACATATATTTTTAGAACATTTTTGTTGCAGCTTTTCAGGCTATTTCAAGTCTTCAAGATATTTTTCAAATTGATTGTGGCCTGTGTATTTAGAGAGCTTACAACATAACATTTTTATCATAAATCATTCTTAACACCTGTTCCTCTTGTGAAGTTGAGTGGTGTTTGACCCTAGTAGCGGTGTCAGAATTCAAGATTTGTGTGTTAAATTGTGGTTTTGCTCTGCTGTGATGGTTATCAACTTGTGCTGTGGAATCCCTTTTAATTTATTGCTGTGGGAAAAGTCATGGCTCTGAAGAGTTTTCCTGGCAGGCGTTGTAATGAATATACCACACAAAGGCATAAATAATGCAAGAAATTCGATACTCCATTGTTGAGCAGTTGTAAGATGAAATTAAGCTGTTGGTGACAGGGATGGCTAAACCCCACCTCTCCTCGATGGTATTTCCTGGGATCCTAAGTGCAATGAATATTTTGAGTCTTGTGAAAGGGCATATGCTGGATGTTCTCTTGTCATGATTGTATAATCTCAGGTGTGGAAACCATGGAGGTTCTGGCGCTTCCTTTACCTAAAAGGAAATAAATTCTTCCTCTGTAACATTTCACATGGTTTCTGTTTTCTTTGTAGGGCAGAAGAGGTGCCTGCAGCTCAGCAACCTGCAAAGCCACAGGCACAAGCCAATGGAACAGGTGAGCTTGGTCAGATCTCTAACAGCACTTCTGTTCAGCTGGATTTTTTTTTTTTTTTTTTTTTAATCCTTAGATCAATTCTTGCTTCTGAAGAAGCTGAATATGAATGACAATTCAGGCAACTTCTCTCTGTCTACATGATTCTGCATTTACTTTCTGTAGTTGACTTTGCATACCTGAGCAAGGAATTTATTGTGTATTGTAAGGTCTTTAGTTACGTAATGAAACCTGTTGGGTCACTTCATCATTCTTGCATGCCTTGCTGATCCTTGACTTACCGGAGAACAGGTGTAATACACAGAAAAAAATGTTCTGTTTTCTTCTCAATTGCAGAAGTTTATTCTGTTATGCCACTAACCATATTACTACTTTCTTCCTCTAAATGAAGAGACATTCTGGAGAAGAAGTAAGCTTAAGAGCCATTAATTTTTTGGACACCTACACTGTTATCTACATTTCTCAAGCTGATGCTTACTATGAGTTCAATAATGTACTGATGTCTGAAAGAACTAAGGCAACAGTCAAATTCTCAATCTTTCAGTGCCCTTTTACTTTCCTTCCTGCAGCTTGTGATTGAGACTTAGGCTTTTAAATCTGTGGACTAAACCTGAATTTTCTCCTCCTGTACTTCTGTAGTGTCTATTTCTGTTATGTAAACTACAACCTGCCATTTTTTTCTCTTGTCTAAATTTCTTTCGCAGTACTTTTGGAAGTATTAGCATGTGGCAAGCTACTTCATATTTTTATTCTCAAATGGAAATGTTGTCTGAGCTGCTAACAGTAACTAGATTCCTTGTTTTTCTAGATTTCATTGTAAATCATTAATAAATAGTTTGATTCTATTTTCTGAACACCAGTGGCTTTTTCTCATGAGCCTAAATGCATCATATTGTCTGGTTAATCTTCCATGCCACTGTTGAATCATATATTAATTTCATGGAGTTCTGTACTAAATTTGGTCCGGGAGTAATTATGACCAGTATCCTCTTTGTGACATTGCTGTACTGAGCTACTTTTCCAAATACTCTGTTTCTTCCTCCTAGACCACAATTTTGTGAGTTAAAGGTGATCGGTTTATTCTCACTTGCCTTACCTTAAAGCTTTTACCTTGATATTATTTCCATATACCCCTCTATTATGTTATATTTTTCCACTGAAACTGACATTCAGAAAGTGTGTATCACTCCATTATTTTGCTGTATAAGACTTCCCAGATAGTATTATTACTGTATATTCCATATATAGAAAGTGCCTTATGCAGCATAATTTCTGAAGGCTGAATTTAGAAAAAAAGAAACTGCATTTTTTTGTATAGTTTACAAAGATACACACACACAGTCTTCATAAACTATCAGTGGTTGGAAAGGAGAAGTGAAAATGCCTCTATCAGAATCTTGGTTATATTTCCAGCTCCCTTTCCTGTCAAATCCCTGTGGATGCAAGGTGATTTTCAGGAGTGTTTTGGTTTGCACTTGCTTTTCTCAAGGTGACCCTTCAACACAACAGGGAGCCCTGAGATTTACATCAGTCTTTTGTTTACAGAAGTCTCTTAACCAGAAAATATTTTTACTCTGTTTGCTAAAAATTATTGTTTGTTAGGATGTTTTACTCTTTGTACTTTGAGTGATAAGATGCTTCCATGTATTGTCCTAAGAGCAATGCAGGAGCCACCTTTAGACATATTTTACCAATTTAATGCAGTTGGGGATCCTGTGCAACAGCCAACAGCAGAAGTAAATTGCCAGTTTCCACGAAGAGTGTTGGTGGAGGACAGGGGAGCTATACAAAGTGTGCTTCCCAACGAAGCATGGTGTGTGGGAACAGGGGCTGGCTTTAGGTAAAGATGTCTTCTGGCATTATCCTGATACTTAGTGCTTCTCTTTTATAGATAAGAGTAGTCACACAGTCTCTTCAAGACTCCAAAAGTGGTTCTTAGACAGATTTGGGGAGTATGTTGAGGACTTCAGATTTCAGCCAGAAGAGAATACCGTGGAAGCAGAAGAGCCACTTAGTGCTAGAAGGTAAATCCCTAATGTCATTGTGAGAAATTGTTGGTGCCTTTACAAGTTGCTTTTTTTTTCCTCACTTTTTTTTTCTTTTTAACCAGCCTTTTGTATAGTTTGAGCAAGTGTTTCAGTAACAAATAAGAATACCAAAAGTACAGAACTACATCAAAAGTTTTGTGACTGCTTTGGACAAAACATGAGATTTTAAATTTATCTGCTGTCTTAAATAAAATAAGATCTGTAGTGTTTACCAGGTTTTGTCATATACCTCCCAGAAACTGTGAACAAAGTCTTAATTAGGCTGGAGAGCTTTTAAAATTCAGTTTTCAGTCTGATGCAAGGTAGACTGTATTAGTTACTAGAAACATATTTTGTAACAGGCAAGAATGAAGCTTTATGCACATATAGTTTATAACTGTGAAGAGTATTTCGGGGATCAAATGTACACAAGTGTGCATTAGCTGTCTATTTAGCAAGTTGCTTTTATCTATTCTTTTTCAGGTTGACTGAAAATATGAGAAGATTAAGTAAGTACTTAGCATTATTTTATTCATTATATTCGTTCTGGTTTCATTTGGGAGAATACTTGTGACTTCTTGTCAGTGGTATACATGCATTGCCTTCAGAATACCTTTTAAAGAACAGTATTAAACTTAAGCTTTGAGTGCTTCTTAACTTCCTCTAGATTAGCCACAAAAACTAGATCCCTGTTGTCTGAGGTGCCTGAGTCAGAGATCTACAGAACATTGCTGTCAGCCGTGATTTCCAAATCTTGATCTTCTCTATGGGCTTGGTGTAGGCTGCTGGAGCAGAGCAGCTGGAAGCAGCACTTGAGTCCATGAGTTCTTCCAGTGCTTTGGGTGTGCCCTTCCACTTACTTCATCTGCTGCTTTGGTTGTGCTGCTGATGCTTGAGGAAATCTAGTGCTGGTTGCCTAATTACTTCACATAGGAAGTGTGTTTAGGACAGCTGAGTCCCAAGCCAAACAAACTAGGGCAGCAAGTCAGTGGCTCTCTTGAAGAAAGACTTGAAGAGTTGTGAGTTCTACTGCAAAAGAGAGTGAGAGCTTCTGAGACTGTCTGTGCAGGAGGTATCATCATTCTTCTCATCAGGAAAGGCAAAACTGGTGTGGTACAACAGAGAAGGCCAAGGCGGTCTCGCAGCAGCCCTTTCCTGTTTCCCTGTGTTCCCTAGCTAGTTTGCCCAGATAGGAAGAGGGGTAAAGGATAAGAGGGTTTTGGGGAGCTGAGGAAGAGCTCCCCTTGCTGGCTGGGTGTGTCTGTGTGTGAGCCTCTCCCAGCCCGGGGCAGTCTCCCATGCAGTGACAGCAAGACCAAAGGTCTGCAGAGGTGGGAGATAGACTTCTTCACAGAGTCATCTTCTGGGTTGCTTGGCTTAGGAAGAGTAAGCAGCAAAGTATGGGCAGAGTCCTGCAGAGATGCAGCCAAGAGATCTAGCTGGGCTTCAATCTAGCTGGTGATGCAGCAGCAAGGGAGGGAAGGGCTCTGGATGTTGTCTACCTAGACTTAGGAAAACTTTTGATGCTGTTTCCCACAGCACTCTCCTGAAGAAAGTGGCTTGGACAGGTGTATGCTTTGCTGGGTAGAAAACTGGCTGATGGCCAGGCCCAGAGAGTGGTGGGGATGGAGCTACATCCACCTGGTCATAAGTGGTGTTCCCCAGGGCTCAGTACTGGAGTCTGTCCTGTTTAGTATCTGTAACAACGATCTGGACAGCAGGGTGGAGAACTCCCTGTCAGTTTTCAGATGACACCAAGTTGATCTGATGGTGGGTAGGAAGGCTCTGCAGAGAAAATCATTTTGGGACATGGTTTAGTGGTGGTTTCAGCAATGCTGGGTTAATGGTTTAATGCAATGATGATCCTAAAGGTCTTCTCCCACCTAAATGATTCTGTGATTCTGAGTTGTTCCTTGGTGGCTTGTAATTCAGTCAGGTTAATGTTCATTGTTTTACAGTGAGACAAACTGATCTGAACAGTGGTCTTTGGGGTAATATAAACACGGCTGAGAACAGGCTGCTTTTGGCATTCAGGATACTGTTAGAAAGGATGTTGATTTTTTTTTTTTCCTTTGTCTGTACTTAAGAGTTTAGACATAATCTTCGTCTTGAATAACACTTTAGTTTTTGGAAATGCATTCTTTAATTTTTCTTTAATTGTTCAGTTACATTGGTGGGGTTATTTTATTTTTTTTTAATTTGGATAAAACTTTTTATCATTACATATTGTGAATATTCCTATAATGTTCTAATCTGACTTTTTGTAATTTACAAGTGATTTAACCCACTGCCAGCTAATTCTAACATTGTGTTTTTTCTCAACTTCCATTTAGAGAGAGGTGCCAAACCTGTTACAAATTTTGTGAAGAATCTTTCTGCCTTATTAGACTGGTATTCTATCTACACTTCTGCTATTGCCTTTATTGTAAGTTATCCTACTCCAGGAGCAGTAAGAACTTGAAAAAATACACTGCTGAAATTCGTTGAAACTGCCATATCTGAGTAGGGCTTGTGCTACAGTTCAAGTGAAATTATAGTGTAATTTCATCTGACACAAGATACCAGTAGTGGTCACTTCTGTTACATATAAAACCAGTTAAATTGCATTTCCTGGGTCTCTTGTAGCATAGTTTTGTAATTGTTAGAATAACTTAGAGTTCTCTGGATATTGTTGACTCCTTTCTTGTTTCATGTCTCCCAGTCCTGGTAATTCAGTGGTTACTTCAGCCTCTGTGAAGTTTCTTCTTGTCTAGGGCTGAAATTCTGATAGTGGTTACATTTGATGAGAAGCTATTGTCCTCATCAGAGCTCTTTGCCATTTGTTAGGATCATACTGATGAGAGGCAAAATGCCTTGATTTCAGTAGGATTCAATGTACAAACATCAGGTCTGTGCTAAGTTCAAGCATTTCTAAGCTATCTTAATGAGGTTTGGATGCTGCAAAGAGACAGAAGTATCTAGTGGAGTTTTGATTTGTTTTCCTTCCTCCTATTGTTAATTAAATTATTATTTCTTTTGGTCATAGTGAATATGAAATGAATTTCTGCTGAAGGAATTGCCAATAGCTGTGTGGTGGAAATGTCACACACCTTTTTGTTAAATAATACCTCCCTGTAAGTTATAGACCTTATGCTATTTTGCCTGGCACAGCTGAAGGAATATTGAGGAGGAGACTTCCCTCCCAGTGCCCTCTGTCTGTCCCTTCTCTATATCTGCTGATTTTTCTCTTGCCTCACCTGGTAAACCCATTTTTCAGGTGAAAGCTGAAATAAGACACTTGAGCTGGTTTTTTTTGAGAGCTCTGGGACCTGGGAACCAGAGCAATGTTTCACTTCGGGGTTATCAGTGAAAACCCTAGTGTCTCTCACAGAGAGACTGTAGTCTCTGTTTTCAGAAGCTGGGAACAGAATACTTTCTGAAGCTCTTTGTGTTTGTACTTTTTACATAAAATAAAACCTGTTCTCCTGCAATCTTTTTAGTCCTGGTAAAGACTTGGGATTTAATCGACCTGAAATAATGGAGTGAAAGTTTATCCTGTTGCCCAGTATGGGGCTAGTTGCTATAACTCTGCTATGCCATGGCTTCTATGCCATTGCTGACCATATGGTCATGCAGCAGATTCAGACTTGAGGGTTTACCTCTTTTTTTTTTCTCCTCCTACCCCTTCAAGTAATTGTAGTGTTGAAAATACTCAATACTCTCTCTGAGGCAGCTGAGAACTAGTTAAGTGTCATCTCTGGAGATTTGGTTCATTCTTAGTTCTGATTTTGCGTTCCTGAGTGCAGGGCAATTGTCAGTCATGGAGTGGCTAAAATTTATTAGTTTTTTTTAATGTGAATTGCATGATTCTGAGCCCAACAGCAGAGTGGGAAGTGGTATTTCATACAGCTCACTGTACCCCAGTTTGTAATCCGCATCTCTGTTTTTTCTTCTTACTCTGCAGATTTACATCAATGCTGTATGGCATGGCTGGGCCATTCCTATGTTCTTATTTTTAGCAATTTTGAGGTTATCCCTAAATTACCTCATAGCCAGGTATTTGCATAAATACTAGATTACTCTCTTAAGTAATGCTTTGTTTAAAAGATATTTTGTTGTTCTTGCACTGAGTTGTAAACTGCTGCCTTTTCTGATATTGTGAGTTACATTTAATGCAGTGAAATTCAAATTCAAATGTTCTTAGTGTCATTGCTCAGTTTCTTTAATCTTTTAGCATTATTGGGAATTATCTTTGTATCCTGTGTCTTGGGTTATTATAAACAATGTTGCATGCTCTCAGACAAATCTCTCAGTACACTAAAATTCTAATATTTCTAATTCTGCAATATTTAGAGTACTTGAAGAACATCACCTTCAATAGCTTGCTGATTTCCCAGCAGAGAATGTTCACCTAGGCCTAAAATGGCATTTTTCCCTTTTTGTATAGCTCTTGACATACTTTATCCAAAGTATCTTCCATTTGCAAATTTGGTCTCTTCTAAAAATTAAGTCTGGGTTTGTTTTTTTTTTTTTTAATGCACCCTAAAATGGTGTACAGGACCTTAATGTGCATATTGTAAAATAATGTTCTGACTTCTTAATTGATACTTTCTGTTTGACATTGTATTCTGTGGAAATTGCTGATAGCAAATAGGCTTTTGAATAAGTTGATGTAATTTTCTTCACATGAATAAATAAGAGAAAAATATTCCTTAACCTTTACTACATGCACACCATTAACTTTTTTTATAAAACCCACAAGCAGTGATTCTGTTTAGTATCTACTTAACCAATATTTTTAGCGCTGGCTGTTGCTGGCGACTTGTGCTTCTGTTATGTTGTGGGTTCTTCATTAATTTGGGGATTATATTATTTACTTTTAAGCCGTAAGTGCTTATTGCAGAAAACTGCTTTTTAACCTTTTGCAAATAATCCATGTTGATGGATGGAGTTCTTGCTCTCTTTAACTATTTCCATCATTTCTAGGGGTTGGAGAATACAGTGGAGCATTGTGCCTGAAGTTTCTGAACAGATGGTAGGTCTTTGATCAGCTTCACCTGTATGCCTGCAAAAAAAATTGCACTTTTAAACCTTCCTCTGTGTTTGTGTGGGTAGTTGGAAAAGAAGGAAGAGCAAGCTGCAAGTGAAGACACTACATTTTTTTCTCTTTCTTGTAATTTGAAAGTGTTTACTAACAGCACTCTTAGGTTCAGATGCTTCACCCTAAAATATTCCAAACTTAAAACACATTTCTGAAATGAATTTTAATGTATCAGCTTGGGACAAATTAGATCCTGTGGGATCTTCAAGAAGTCTTGCATTCTGTTTTCTTTAAGAGCATTGCCAACCCCATCACTGGGTCTGGGTGCTTGTCCCTAAGTGACAGATCCAAGTGTCATTTAAATACTTACAGGGATAGTGACTCCACTTCCCTGGGCAGCCTGTTTCAAGGCTTGTCGACCCTTTTAATGAACAAAATTTTCTGAATAGCCAATCTACATCTCCCCTGGCAAAGTTTGAGGCCATTTCCTCTTGATCCATCACTTGTTACCTGGGAGAGTAGACTGACCCCCACCTCCTTTACAGCGTCCTTTCAGATAGTTGTAGAGAATGATAAAGTCGCCCCTGGGCCCCCCAAAGCATTGAAAACTAAAAATAAGCAGCAATGAAAGACATGAAAAGTAGATATGAAAAAAGGGAGGAAAATGGTAAATGTAGAGACTATTAAAAGTAAGGTAAGTATTGCCAAGAATGTTGAGGGGTCACCTTGTTCTGACAAGTTTTGTAAAGTACGTTTTTTCTGAGCTGCGCATCAATGGATTGTCTCTTTCTTGCCTAAGGAGAACCCAAAAGAGGACCTGACCGTGTCTGAGAAGTTTCAGCTTGTTCTGGACGTGGCTCAGAAGGCGCAGGTACTGTGTTGCTCTCCGGTGCCTCCTTAGGAGCCAGGGGGTTCATAGTCCAGATGGTCAAAGGAGGCTGCTATGCAGCATGTGAAAACAAATGCTTAAAGAAGAAATACTTTTTTTGCAAAGGGAACTTTACCTGTGAGCAGTGGAGATCACAGTAAGATTCCTGAAAATGGCATTATGCTTCAGAGAATGGGTTGAGGTTCTCTGACTGCAGCTCTGAGCAAACTCTGGAGGGGAATAGAAGCAACTTCTCACAGAGTTTTACCTTATATATGCATATACGCTTCTGATAATGTAGATTGTGTGGTGAATCTTAAAAATGTACTGCAGTGTGGATCCATATCCTGCTAGTCATAAAACTGATGTAGCACATTCTGTTCCTTTAAGATTTAGCTGAAGGCTGTGGTCTGTTTAGCTTTGTTAATTCAACAGTTTGCACTGGTGGAGTTAAAAAACTCCACCCCTTCCAAGTGGGGTCTTGGAATCTGCTGGTGTTGAAGAGGCTGAAGGAAGGTTTTCTCCTAGCTCCATGAGTTGGATGAGGTAGCAGCTGAGTGACTGCACCATCCAGTTGAACTGCAGCCTTGTGCCATGCCTGATGATTTGCTGCTGTCGAAAGGGGTTTAACCTTCCCTTGCTAAATGTGAATGCTCAGCTCCTTCCTTCTGCTGGGAGTGGTGCATATGTTTATATGAACACCTTTGGAAATTTATTGGGAAGGTGAACTCAGATGCTCTGAGAGTAAGGATTGATCAGAGAATATGGCCTGAGTCCTGAGCAGGGGTCAGTTGCATCACCATTTGTTGGAATTACTTGAAATCTGCTGTCTCCAGTGGTTTATTATAAAACCTGATAATGGTCTGTTTCCAAGAAGCTAATAGTCCTTTTGATGAACTCAGTTACCACTTCCTGAAATTTCAGCACTCACAATGTCTGAAGAAACCTTCCATTTTGTTACCTTCTAACAAAAGCTCTTTACTCTTAGATTGACAGTTTAATTTAAAATATTTGCAGTATGCTTTCCAGTCATAACAGTAGAATCAAATAGTTTCTTGATCAATCACAAGTTACAGAGCAAGGTTAAATGATATGGAAGTCATCAAGTATTTCTATTCTGTTCTGTATTTACTCAGTTGTGAAGTATATCAATGGCAAAAATTAGTTAAAAAAAACCCACTTCTGGGAATTGCTTACCAACAAAGTCAGAAAGCTATTTGTTTTCAATATGGGGACAAAAAGCCCCAAAACAATGCAGGACTTGTTTTTAATTCTCTTGCTTCTTATGTAGAACCTTTTTGGCAAGATGGCAGACATACTGGAAAAATTCAAAAAGTAAGTTACCTGACCTGAGATTTTCTTCCCTTTTAAAACAAGACTTGACCAGTATCTTTAACACTGGTAATAAAATTTTGCTTCTTTTTTGTTTTTAGCTTATTCATGTGGGTCCAGCCAGAAATAACACAGAAGCTCTACATTGCTCTATGGGCAGCTTTTATTGCATCCTGCTTTTTGCCCTACAGGATTCTTGGGCTTGCATTGGGTAAACACAATAAATAATTCACCTGTTACAGTCTAGACTTAATGGTTAAAACTTACATGATCTTTAGAGGGAGAATTTTAGAGTTTAAGAGAGAAAACCTGCATTAATAAATCATGCAGTGTTTTAAAGTATTTCATTGTGCTTGGCATCATTTGTCATGACCATTTTGAAAACCATCTCAGTGTATAATAGAAAAAGACTGGATATTGCTTTTGCTTCTTGAAGAGGAGAAGTCTGTGATGAGCTGTTAGCAGAACTTCTCAGACTGTCGGCTATAAGGCTTCCAGAAAATCCTACATATTGGGGTTTTTTTGCTCATACATGCTTGTAAATGAAATAATGTGGCATGACACAGGAGGCATGACACATGAAAATGACAGTGTAGGAAACAAATAAGAGTTAGTGAGATTCCTGGTAAAACTTGGAGGATGGGCTGGACAAAACGAACAGACTACTGTGGGTGTGTTACTGAGTCTCAACTGGGAATTGAGAAAAGGGTTCTCACTACATCATGAGACTCTTTTTGCTAAGCCCTGTACTGTGAACCAAGAGCACTCTTTTTTTTTTTTTTAATTAAAGATGATATAATCAAATGAGTATTACTTTTAGAGGCACTGAACTTCAAATTTTGTTAGCTTGAACATAAATGTAGGTTTGCTTGACACAGCAGTTGAATTTAGATGTGTGAGGAATAATTGTTTTACTCTGACTTTTAGGAGATCTGAATTGCTCTCAGTAAAGTTTTAAGAGAGTATTTTAAGCACATTTTGAATGGCAGAATGCAAGGAAATAACTTCTGTAAGATAAGAGTTGGGACTGAAAGATAGAGTTTTATGTAGTACATGAGAGCCCTCTGTTGCCATTAGAATTCTTGCAGGAGCTGCATAGTTGAATGCTCTGGTGCATTTTTTGTTTTGGTAGTATATCATGTTTTCAGAATGCTTCTGGTAATAAGGAACATATGTTTGAATTATTCAAATGTTCTTCTGCATAATAGTGGCTATGTAAATGTTTAAAAGAACTGGGGACAGGAAGGAAAGAAAAAAGAATTCTGGTGTTGGAAGAAGAATCAAAATAGTAAACCTAGGAGAATGGTTTTAACACTGTGACTAAATATACTGAATTTGGTTTCATTTGTGAACTTTTGAAAATATGATCAAAACAGTGATCTTAATGCCTCTTCAGCATTCAAACTGAAGTGATCTTTTTTTCAGGACTCTACGCTGGAATCAAGTTTTTCCTTATTGATTTTATCTTCAAAAGATGCCCCAGACTAAGAGCTAAGTATGATACTCCTTACATCATCTGGATAAGCCTCCTGACAGATCCTCAGCTCAAAGAAAGATCTAATGCTACCGTGTCGAGACGGGTAAGGGTAATGAATCTTATTGTCCCATGTTCTCAGCCTCTGAAAATCAGATCCCTTTCTCCCTTTTCCTTTTCTCCAGTGACTAGAGCACATTAAAGAGAAGGTTAATTAAATCCTTACAATCAATGTTAGTTGATTGTAATATCCATTTTTTTATTATTTTCAAGCTTCACGTTCTTGTATGGATTCTGTTTCGTGTGTGAAAGGAATCAGTTATCAAAAATGTGTATGTATGTATAGATCTACTGTGAATCATGAAGCTAAACATGCAAATATAACACCATCCATAGTCATACAAATTTCTTTAGCATACATTATGTGTAATTCTGTTGTCAAATTCAGTGTGTTTGTATCCACTTTCTCCGTTGTTCTCTAGACATTCTTTTTCAGTGGAAATTCACATACTTGGGTAAATTGAAGTACAGTTAGTTAAAAAAATAGATGAAGGCTTGAGTATAATATGGAGCCTACTAATGGGATAATCATTAACAAGTGTAGTAAGGTAGTTGACATATTTAGACATTATATCTCATGGTTATTTGTATTAGGTGACCTTTTAGCATAATGATGTTAAATGACTTCACCGTGTTCATACTTTAACAGTACATTTTCTTTTTGTTAAAATGTCATTGTTAAATCACTAAGTATTGTGTTTTGTTCATCTTGGTAAATTGTTTTGGAGCCTGACATGGTAACTGAGTCAGGGTTTTCCATATCCCTGGATTTGTCAATGTTTATTAGTTTAAAAATTAAGATAGTTGTAGTAAATCTTCAGTCTGATCTCATTTTAGCATTTGCTTAATGCCTCTTAGCACAATATCTAATTGCATTCATGCAGATTCTAAGTACTGTCTGAAATGCACAGTACTGAGCAGTAATTCAGCCTAGGTATACAACTGGAGAGCAGAAGGGATAAGCACATGAACCTTCATTGTTAAGAAATCTAGGGCTTGGGAGGTGGTGGAGCAGAGGGTGGTAAAATAACTGCAGCACAACTGAGTATTTCAGAAGGACATGGACAAGGACAGTCTACTACAGAAAGTGAGTCTCTGTTCCTGTTCTCCAAGGAATGAGATGAGTAAAGAAGCACTTGAATGAAGCCATCCATGGCCTGTATTTCTCTTGTACAAGATGATCTTAAAAGCTTCCATGCTTCTCACGTTTACAGGTTATCTTTCACATACTGTGGTAGTTGTGACATCATCTTGCTAGGTCTCTCTAAACTGCCTTGGAGGTAGGTGCTGAATTGCTGAACTTAAGTCCATAAACTTAGAGAGTAATTATTCCTTTTGGCTTTTCTTCATGGCTTTAGTTTTGCAGGTAGAGATAGGGTTTTTGTTGGTCTGGCTTGGTGGCCTTGGCTTGTCTTCCTGTAAAGGATGTGCCGGACTGCATTACCTGCTTCCAGATGTCTTCGAAAATATTAACTTGATCTCAGTAATTTTAGCGAAACTTTCTTACCCCTTGGAAGATTTCTGCAGATCTCATAATATGAAAAATAGATTTTTGTACTGAAAGGTAAAAACCAAAGAGGGTTTCTCATTTTTTTTATTGAAAAGGCAGAGCCTGAGAGCGTGTAGTGCCAGCATGTGTGCATTTGCTTTGGCTTCTTACCAATAAGCAGCATCCAAGACAGAGTAAACTTAGACACAATGCAATAATTATTGCCTGTACCACCACTCTGACCTTGTGTCCTTAGCGAACAGTCCTGATGAGAGTATCTGATGGGTAAAGGTAGTATGTCAAAAGCTAATGACAGATCAAGTGAAAAGGAATACCTCCAGGTTGCTGGTGATGTTTTTAGACAATCAGGACTCTTCCAGCGTTACAAGTCCAATCACTTCCAGTTTGATTTAAGGCTTATCAAAATGCTTTTCTCTTAGTAATTGACCATTGATTTCCTCTTGTGGTAAGAGGAAACATTTGCACGTGTTAGACAGGACTAGAAGTAAGGGCAGAACTACTCACATTTTCAGCCACCAGAAGGGTAATGGTACTGATGTTTAAACTCTATTTTTTTAAATCTCTTTATATAACAGCTAGGTAGTAAGCAGTGTAGCAGAGAGCAAAAGTAGTCCTTATTCCAGCACAAAAAGCATTAGACTTCTTGCTCTGATCATTTTTTATGTTTTGGGCCATGGTTGTATGCATATCCAACCAAATAGCTTGTCTAAGAAGGCCTTTAGAAAATTCTTTTCATCTTTAGTTGTACACATATTGTTGTATAAGCTGTTATTTTGCTTGATTCCAGGGACTCAGCACTGCAGAAGTGAGGCAATATTGGTTACCATCAGCCATTTGCTTTCTATGTTAACTTACTTTATTTTTTCCCCTGAGGCATCATTGTCTTACAGGTACCCTAAAAAGACAGATGGCAAATGCCCGCTGCTGTGCCTGTTTTGTCAGTCTGGTTTCTAGTTAGCAATTGCAGTTCACATATTTTCATTTGCTTCAGATTTCTTTTCTTAGTGTGTAAATCCTGTGAAGTGTTGAGTGCTGCCAATTTAGTGCAAAGTAACAAAGAAAAGCAGCTGAAGGCTGGTTGGCCTTCAGCAGCATTGGGCCGTACCAGAAGTAGAGCTTAGTCCTGAACTTCCATGTTGTCACTTTGCCAGTTGTTTAACTACATGTGCATGGTAGGGCTAAGAACAGAGCTGCTAGCACCAGCTTTTGGAATCATGTGGTGCCCCACCAAGATGAAAAGAAAAGTGCAGGTGAGCTTTCCAAAAGAAACTGCCTGCTGTCCTTCCAGAGGCAAGGCTTGTTGCCACGGCAGTCTCCAGTGGCTTAGGAGCTCTGTTTGAAAGTAGATTTTACTCAAGTACTTTGGTTTCAGGAACTCCATGCTACCTTTTTTTCCCCTCCCAAGGGTGCTGACAACCATTCAGATTTTGTTTCATGTGTCAACACTCTCAAAATTTAGTGCAACTTCAAAGCACAGGAAAGATCAATGGTTCTAATGCAACCTGAATAAATTGAACTGGTGTGCTCTAACCACTCATAACTCTTTTTTAATTGCATTCATTGTGTGTAGTCTCTTGGTTTGTGAGCAAGATCTTGCAGTGCCATTTGGTTCATGTTTTATTCTGTGTATTATACTGTTAAATAGATTTCACTTTTTTTCTTTTGTCACTGTCACATTTGTGTTGTTTATTTCTTTTCCTGCTAGCTGTCAGGGCATGAAAAGGTATGGATCAGTGTGGAAAACTTCCTTTCATTTTCAGCATTTGTATTCATAATGAGCTTATGTAGTTCTGTGTGGCTTTTTTTTCCCCTCTTTTTTCTTTCTTTTGTGCAGTAATACTTTGTTTATCTCTTGAAGACAAACCAAGTACTGATAATACATTGTCTGTTAGTGGTCCCACTAGTTAGAATCATTGGGTCTGTTTGCACTGACTTAGCTGTATCTAATGAGACATAGCCTTTACTGCAGAAAAATGGTATTTTAAGATAGATGCATCACCGTGTGCGTCACCCCAGCAAAGTGTGTCCATCAAAGGGCAGCACTTTGAAAGGTTATGTTCAGGTACCATATTAGAGGCTTGTGCTCTAGCAGCAGCATAGTGCAGTAGTCCAAAGTTAATTTATGGAACAAGTTAATGAAAATTTTTGCATTATAGAATTTTTTTTTTTTTTTTTTTTTAGAGTAGTTAGCTAAATTATTTTTGAGAGTGTAGCTTAAATGTTGCTGCTCAGATTTTGGAATCGTGTTTCTTTTTCTTCAGCTTCAAACAGCAGCCTCCAGGAGTTACGTGGGCTCAAGTGCCCCAACTGGAATAAGCAAAGATGAAGACACAAGTCGCTTTCATACCACCAAGAGAGGAAATTTCCATGAAATTTTTAACCTGTCAGAGAATGAACGTCCTTTGCCAGGTATGATGCCACAGGAATATTCTACATTAGTAGAATATTTTGTAAGAAGCCAAGGTTAGTTTAAAGTTGAAATCCTTTTCTGTGCATTGTATAGGTGTAAGCTTTTGATTTAAAAGATTTGCTTTAAATTAGGATGAAGGGAGATGATCTCTTCCATATCCTTGCAGCTCTTTGTAAGAGTGCACAGCCTGGTGTGCCTTTTAAGGTAATGCAAATCCAACAGTCACGTTAAAGGGAATAATTGTGTGGGTGATTTTTATTTTTGTTTTTTTTTCAAAATGAGTGTTAAAACAGATGTTACTATGTCTTGAACATCTGATTTAGGCTTTTCTTTCTACACACTTTCCGTTTTAAGTATCTAGAGTTTAATATTCAGTGTTTTCTACTGTACAAGGAGTCTGTTGGGGACAGTGCCAGTCTCTCTTTCTTTTTCTTAAAGTAAGATTTCTTGTTATGACTTTTTCAGTGTGTGAAAACGGCTGGCGCTGTTGCTTGATTAACAGAGATCGGAAGATGCCTACCGACTACATCAGGAATGGAGTTCTTTATGTCACAGAAAAGTGAGTCAGTGCACTCTACGTGTTTCTTAGGAAGGAAATTCAAGACATGAAAGCATTTGGATCTAAAAAGGATCCTTTAATAGTGTTTTGAAACAAAAATGCCACTTCAAGGTGCTTTGCAAACCTCAGGGAGGCATCATAGGAGAGGGAGAGCTGAACCTGGTGTGTGGCTACAATTAACAGATGAGATTTTGTTTTGGAAAGGCTTGCACAGGAATGCAAAGTAGCTCTATATAGACAGTTGTTAGCAGCTGCAGTTCTTGATGTGGAAAACATACTAACTGTATAGATGCTAGAAAAGGAACCTAAAACCTACGTGAACTTTGAAAATTGTGATCAACAGCTATTTGACAAATATTCTCACTTTGGGTTTTTTTAAAGCAAACTGAATGTATAGCTTCCTTGAAATGACAGCACCAAAAAAAAAAACCTGAAAATTAAGCCTTGATTTCAAATTTTTATGGATGAGTGGTTGTTTTTTTAAATTTCCTTACTTACCTCCCAGCCTCCCAGGACTGAATAACTATGGTCATTACTGTTTGGATCTTGCACTGAAGTTCCTTTGGACTGTAATGAAAGGAAGTAAAGCTCATCTGTATGCAATGTCACCTAGTGATGGAGGCCACTCTCCAGTGTTTAGAAATCTGAGCTTTTTGTCTGCAGCACAATAGCATGAAACTAACACAGTGTTTTTCATTAATCTTCTTTTGGGATGGTGAAAGATGTATAAGCCTTTTGAGATTCGGTATTTCAACTGTTCAGGATATATGTCCCTTGTGTGTCTTTAAAATGCTTGTCATGTTTAACCATTCAGTGCAGTAATATAAATAGAAGAATTTTTGTGTGTGTATGCGTACTGTATGTTCCAGGCTTTCAGACACCAGCCAGTTGCTAGAATTTATAAATGTTTGTGCTAAATTAGAAGCCGTAACTGAACTGAATGTCTTTCTTTTATTTTGAAAGTTATTTTAACCTGTGAGATTTCAAACTTCAGAAGAGACAAGAGGGTATTTGAGAAATTTATTTTAAAACACTATATCAAAATGAGCATTTTCTTTTTTTCTTTCCAGTTACTTGTGCTTTGAAAGCTCAAAATCCGGCTCATCAAAAAGAAATAAAGTTATAAAGCTGTCAGATATAACAGATATCCAGAAGGTATGTCTGGTTGGTCTTGTAAATAGGGGAAGAACTGGTTTTCTGTTCAGCTAGTCATGTTTTGCATTTGTGCTTTTGTTATTTTGAAAAAGCATGCCATTGGTAATTTGTATAAGTGAAATGTAATTCTTTGATTACGAATGTTTTCCAGAACTGCTTTTTCAGATTCACCACAAGCAAACTTGCTATGCATGTGAAGACAAACTAGTTTACTAAACCATTATAATCCTGCATTTTCTTTAATTAAATCAAAGTAAAATTGTTTACTAACTCCAGGGTTGACCAGAGCTCTGTAGGCCTTAAGATCTGTTGGTAGGAGTAATTGTGTATTACTGTTTTCAGTTTGGGTGTGGATATTGATAGATGCACCATCTTAAAAGTATGTGCCTCAGAGGGAGGCAGGATTGTTGTCAGTGGAGAAAGATCATGGCATGGTCAGACTGGGATGGGCTGGAGTTTCATCTAGTTGGGACCCATCAGTAACAGAGGCAGTGCAAGGTTGGAAGCACGGAAAGGGCAGTGTTGTCCTTCCTCTGGTTGAGGTTTATCAGCCTCTGGTTGAGGTTTATCAGCCTGTGGTTACTAATGGCTTTACCGGTGCCTTCCATCACTCTCTATGGCCTTGAGCATCGCGTTTTGTTACCCTTTCTGAACTTGTCCTCATCTTGAACACAGACACCCCTGCTTTCTGCTGCATCCTGTACCACAGATAAAATCATTTTGAGCAAAGAAACACCTCAGCCTGGTATCTACTACTGCATAAGTACCTCCAGATTTTCAAATTAATTCCTTCTATTTCTATGACATGTCTATAAAGCAGACAGCTTATGCTCGAATTTAACATTCCTACTGGAATTAATAATTCATATTAATGGATTTCAAACATCATGCTTCAAGTAATGCTGGTTTGTTGTTCAGTAGGCCTTTACTGCCATAAAGTTTCTTTTCCATCTATGTGGTGTTTTTAATGAAGATGAGACAGAGAGCATGCAGTCAAGCATAAAAATGTACTGTGCCTGGTTTTATTTGGAGGTGGGAAGGAAACCCAGGTCTGACTTGAATGTCTTTCTCCCTGTGAATACTCCCAAGTTCAGCCAACTGTATTCCTTCTTATCTTAATGGATTTTCTTTCTTAAAAAACAAGCAAGCAATCCATGTGTGGCACTGAGTGCTGTAGTTTAGTTGACATGGTAGTGTTTAGTCAAAGGTTGGAGCTCCTTTTCATTAACATTAATGATGCTGTGACTCTGTGATACCCTGTTTTCTATCTAATTTTGAAAAACAAGCTTTTTCTGATCTGCTTGGTGTTCCTCTAAAGAGTGGCTGGATGTCACCTGTAGGGGAGGGTGTGGGTGGTGCGCACAGGTGTGCACAGGGCTGGGCTGTGCCCTGCCCACCCCGTCCGCTGCCTGCGGCTCCGCGCGCCGCGCCTGGGTCAGCTCCCGTGTGCTGCAGCAGGACTGGTGCTCGCTTTGGGGCTGGGGCTGGCTCCAGCGGGTTGGGCCTTGCTGCAGCTCGTGGGAGGAAGTGGAGAGAAGGGGCCTGGCTGTCCAGGTGAGGCTGTATCCAGCAAGTCCAGGAGAATGGGACTCCAGGGAATGGCAGCTGGCTTCATCCTGGTTTTAGTAGAGGTCTCTTAGTTGTGGCTGGGAGGACATGCCAGTGATGAATTGTGTAACCTCTGCTGTATCTTTTGCGGTCATTCAGTACAGAAGATACCTTATGTCTTTGTGTGTGTGGGTTTTTTTTTTTTTCAGTATAAAGTGCTCTCTGTTCTCCCGGGATCAGGGATGGGTATTGCTGTATCAACACCATCTACACAGAAAGTAAGTAGCTGGCTCTATCTGGATTGCTGTGTTGGATTTCTTACCCTTCTTTTCCTCCTCTGGTTAGCACCAGCATAAAGGCTTTTTTATCCCCTTATGCCAGTGGCTGGCTTTTTCTCTTTTTTTTAAAAAAAGTCACTTGTCTATTATTCAGTATGTTTGTCTTCAGAATTTTAATGAATTAAATATTCAGCTTGTTTTACTGCATCTGGAGTGTTTTACTCTTAACACTTGAGAAAGATCTTCCCCAGCATCCTACATCAGGAGCATGCAGTCTGCTATGCAGTCTGAAATAAAAAGCTGTTGGCTTGAGAGTATCCTTGGGGAGGAGGCTTTGAGGTGGGAGGGCCTGACCCTCAGATGAGGTTTTTAAGGAAGTGGAAAGTATTAGAAAATACACCACGTAGTCAAGGATTTAATAGCGAAAAGGATTATTTTGTCTTTATCAATGCATTTCTAGTGCAATTAATCTGTTCCTAGTGACTTGACAAAAATATACCTAGGGGAAATTATTTTTCTTTGTGGACTGACATGATGTTTTTTCTGTCCTTTAGCCTTTGGTATTTGGTGCCATGGTACACAGAGATGAAGCTTTTGAGACAATTTTCAGCCAATATGTGAAAATAACATCTGCATCATCCAGCAGTGAAAGCTAGTGTCTTATCTTGGAGGAGCTAAAGGAAACTTTCTTATTGTATGACTTGGTAGTGAAAAAAATGAACATCCTCATCTATTTTGCAATAATTTTTCTTGTCTGGTGGTTTATATTCTATCTGTTACATAAACCAAGTGTATTTTATATATGCCTTCATGTTTGTTTTTAAGGTTTTTGTAAAAAAGAAAGACAAAAAAAACCAAATGAAAACAGTGAAAGTGCTATCATCACTATTAGCCTTGCACATTAAGCACTTTTAATGTTTATTTACTGACATTAAAAGCTGGGAAGATACTCAGAGACCTGACTATATAAGAGATTGATCCCTTTTTCTCCACTGATGTCACTAGGGATACATTTGTCCCTTTATCTTAGTTATTTTTCCCTGAAATATGAGAATGATGACTGCAGCAGCCTGAAGTCTCCTTCTTCGCTTGGATTTTTTAATTGGGTCCTTCATTAAAACAGATGGCAACACCAAGGAAGTATTAGCTTTTTAGTGTTTCCATATGTACAACTGCATTTAAAATAACTCCTCCTGGCTAATTTTTGCATTGCAGAGGAATGTTTTACTGGTTTGGTGAACTTCAACTTTTCCTGCATAGAGATGTTTGAATTACGTGTACAATGAATTGGAGGAGAAGGTTTGTAACTATATCTTCCTTAACTCGTTAACCAAAGTAAGAGGAAGGAAGGAAGGCAGGCAGATACTTTTTATAAAAGAGGGCACCAAAATGTTGTTCCTAAAATGTTAGGCATCTTATAATTATATTTCTCTAGGTACTTGTCCTAGAAGGGCTCAGCTGTTTGTACATGTTGCATGTACAAGGCATTTGTATGTTAATGCATTAAAGACTTGAAGGCTTTTTGTGTTGGGGAGGTGGGAATAATTAATCTAAACTCAGATATGATGACCTTTTTTAATTTGGCTCTTCTCTTGAGTTACCTTGTGATAAAAAAAAAAAAAAATGCTATAATATAGCAACTGAAAGCACTAGTTCCTGTCAAATCATAATTTGAGGAGCATTGGCGTGCTTCTGTCTTCCCACTTGCAGAAGTAAATTTTAGTAACAATTAAACCCAACTGTCAGGTAGAATAGGAAGGCTGCACTCCTCTAAACTCTCTCAGGCCTGTCTAGCAGCAAAGCACATATTGACCTCTGTCTTTAATATTAGAAAGCTTTTATACTCTGTATAATGGCACCCGTCTGAGAGGTTTAGAATTTTATTTGCATTTTCATGAAAGCACAATAGGAGTTAGGCCAAGCCTTCCAGAGTGTCTTTTCCTTTGCTGTGTCTTTTGAGTTGAGTAGTATGGATGTCTCCAGACATTATATGAACGGCCCTAAAAAAAAGCAATGGAGATGCAAATTCTTACATAAAAATGGGACTTAATTTCATGGGGTTTTTTTTCTCTGTTTTTTTAAACAGGAATTTCCTTTCTTTGTGAGGAAAGGGGTAAAATGAAGGAGGGAGAGAGGGGTAGCAAACACTAAAAGGTGTTTAACTCTTAGCACAGTTTTAAATTGAAGTGTGTCAACAAATGCAGGAGAAACAAAGAAGGTGAAGGTCAAACTGTACAAACCCTATTTTAGTCTGTTCATGAAGAGGTAGGATATGAGAAGTTAATACAAATTTTATATGAAGAAGTGTTGTTGAATACCATAATCTGGTTGAGTATTGTAAAGTGAAACACTGATGGGGTGTGCCCTGGGTGGAAATGTAAGCAAGAATGGGGGAGAAACCACTGTAATGGCTAAAATGCAATTTTCAAGTTCTCACTTCAGAGTAGCACTTAAACATGTCTCTACATGACCTGAAAAATGGGTGCATTTCTAACCACCACCGTTGGTATGCTGAAACTCAGGGCCTGCGAACTTCAAATTTAGGTGAAGCTGGTGGGAAATCCATTTTGCCACCATTTAAAGTGGATGTAGCTTGACAGTTTATGGTTTCATAATTTTACACATTCAGGTTATATGTTTAAATAAAATTCTTGATCTTAAATCTTTCTCACCAAAACTACTTTAAAATCAGTTAATATTTTTTTTGTAACTACTACATATCACAGTTTGGCTTTTCTTGCTAGAATCTTCCTTGAATAGCAAGTGTGGCTAAGAAATAGGCATTAAAATGGCTTAATGTTATATAAATCTTAATCAGATTCATTAATTTTGTCTTAAGAAAAAATCCCTTGGGTGTGTTTTAAGGTTATCCTTTTTTTTTTTTTTTGAAGAAACAGAAAACTATATTTTTTACAGAGAGCATGCTCCTTTTCTTATTTTTGTATCATTTTTCAAGTGTAATTTATACCTTCACTCTGATCATAACAGCAGTTTCAGTAGGAAATCAGTTGACTTGCACTTATTACCTCCTCCCCCTCCCACCCTTCGCTGGTTGACCCTCGTGTACAGGGTTGTCCTAGATTCTGGTTCCTGGAGGAGCTCTAGGATCTATCTATACTGATGGTGCCAGGACAATTAACCATACCTAGGCTTTGGTGAGGGAGAAAAGATATGATTATCCTTTTTCCCGACTGAAATGCCTCATGTGTACAATATACTCTTAAAATTTATTTTCTGAACGAAGAAATTAGAAATGTCTTATAAAATCTGATGTGCTGACGTTTGAAATGAATCCACGCTTTAACAGTGTGAACTTAAAACTTAGCGATCCTTAAAGCAGCAAACCTAGTGCAAACTGCAATGCAACATTGGTTCTAATATAGAGAAAACAGACTGGATTTCTTTCTTTTTTTTTTTTTTTTTAATAGAGTTGTAATATAATTGAGAGACACCTGTGTACATATTTTGCAAATTTGACTTTACATTGGGTTATCCGGTTCCCTGCTGCGCAGCTGCTCCCGCGGTGTCTGTCACTTCAGAGACCGAAGCTGACCTCGTGTGTTTACTCACGCCCTTCTGCTGCTGCAACCCCTCAGGTCTGCAGGGCAGGAGGGGATGGGCAGTGAGTGAATGTATACTTGACTTGTGTCATCACACTGAAGCTCTCACCTGAAATTCCAATCTTCCCATGTAGTTTTGCAGTACGGCCTGGTGCACTTCAGAAACAGGCTGGGTCGGAACACTTGATGTAAAGTGCTTCTAAATAGCTGAAAGTGATGTTCTCGTCATTCTGTCTGTCTGATTGCTGTTTATATTTGCAGTTCTGTTCATGTCTGTGGATGTCTGGATCATTCACATGTAATTGAATTTAACTTCTTTAGAAGTTTGTTAGTTAGTTTGAGTCCCTTTTAAAGACAATAAAAAAGGGAGATGAAAACTGACTAATTCTTTATCACTGACCATTTCAATTCAAAAGCAAAACAAGCTGAACTATGAAATCATGCCTTTCTGTGCACTGTAGCTTTTGTGAGGCAAGATTGAATGAAACAAGCTATTTATTAGTAGCAACATCACACAGGATGCCAGCAGCAAAACTCTACCCTCGTTCTGCAGACAAAGAGAAAAGGAATTTTACCCAACTGTGAAGAGATGAAAGGATGTACCTGTTTTTTGGCTACTTAAACCTGTTTGAAAACATTGGTAGTTTTTATTGAACTCTGTACATTTTGGCAGATGTTTAATTTCTACTAATCATTGAAATATAATGGATGTTAAAATTTTTATGTCTGAAGTTTGAGTCTATATTTTGAAATTGTAAATAATTCATTATCAGTGTAACTTTTGTTTGACAGAAGACTTATACTGTATGAATAATTGAAATAATGAAATTATTTGCCCTGTACGTTTTTTAAGAAAATCTTGTTTGTTTAAAAAGTCTTGTATAAATTATAATTTTTATTTAAATAAACCTAAAAATGCTTTGTGCTAATGCTTCTTGCAGACTTTAATTATCTATCTATCAAAACTACACCTGATTTCTTGGAACAAAGTGAGTTAGTGCTTTTTGCCAGATTCACAGCCACAGGTCCATCTGTAGAAGGAGATGGGTGGGTATTATTGCTTTTGAAGCCCGAGGAACTTGCATTTTATTTTAAATAATTCCATTACTTTATTGGAGAGTGTATGTATATTTTTGGTTAGGTCTTTCTGTGAGTACATCAGTCACTTTGTGGTTACATGGTTAATTTAATGAATGAAAAAGCAAGCAGTGATTTCTAAAATGCCACTGCAGGAAGGCATGGATGACACAAGACTGTTGGGAGGAGTACCTGCTCCTGTCAGCCAGAGCTCCGCGCTGCTGTGCTGCAGGTGGGCCCTGGCGGGAGGGACAAGCCCTTTTCCCTCCCAAGGCGTGCGGGAGCTGTGCTCAGCAGCAGCAGTATCTCTAAATAATCAGGAAATTATGAAATAATCAGGAAATTATGAAATCCCAGGACTGAGCTGCCTGCTCATCCAGTCAGACCCGGGTTTTTGTCTCTACAGTGCTCTTTTTTTTCTGTTTGGCTCAGCTGAAATAGATCAGTCTGGGAGGGATCCTCCACACGTGAATGTGTGCTGCTCTCCTTGTCTCAATATTTAGTTTTCTCCTGGTGGCGGCAATGCAGCTGGTGATTTAATGGTGTTTTACGCTGGTATTTGAAGTATTCTGACAATGCTTGTTCAGAGAATACTTTACTTCCCTCTTGTACAGCTTTAATGTGTTTTTTGTTAAGTATTTGTATAGGATGAGTTGTACCTGCAGCAGAACTCATAGAGATTGGATTCATTCCCACCTGCCTGAAGCCTTGTGGAAGGAGAGTGTAGAACCTGGAAGCCTGGTTTTGGCTATAGACTCCATGGTATGTGTGGGGGGACATGGTCTTCCTGAAAAGAGTGCTTGCTGTGTCGAGGTCAGTTTAGCAGCCCATGAAAAACAGATTTGTGTGGAACAAGCTGTTCACCTGCTCTCCCTGTAACTCCAATTCCTACTGCAGGAAGGAGGCTTTCCTGCCGCCGTCTGCATTGTCACCCACACACGGTGGCTTAGTGCACGTGAGCAAGGCATGGCCTTGTGCAGGCATGGATTATTGGTAAAGGGCAGTTAGAGCATTCAGCTTGGAGAAGCTGAGGGGTTTTTTGCTGCTACTTTTGAGGAATTTTCAAGTTAAGTCTGAGTTCTGCTGAATCCCTGGATTCACTAAATTACTCTCCTTAGTTTTAGGTTAGGCTAAATATTTTGTACATTAATTATTTGCTCATCTTAGACTTTTGAATATTTTTATTTCAAAAGTAAAGAAATTTTGAAGACATGAGAAGTCAGTTTTCTGTCTTAGAGAGGCTGGGATATTGCAAAGGGATCGGTCCCTTGCAGCAAGTGTCCTCACTGGGCTGTGGGTGCTCCAGAAGTTAGGTGGATGTAATGCAGTGCATGAAGGATGTAGTTATGTCTTTAATACTAGATTTAGCCTGAACTGATGCTGTATTTGGTCAGGTTGGCTTTGACTGGGAAGCAGAGAGATGAGGGGTAGATAAATACCTTTTTCTATTTTTAAATAGCTGGCACTTTTCTGTACCTTGAAAGCTGCAAAGCCTAGTTAAGATGTACATTAGGCAAAATTTTTGCTTTTGCATTCTCTATGCAAGTTCTTTCCATCTTTGCCAATTTCTGTGACATATAGTTGCATATGGGTAATGATCTCCTTCAGCTTTCCTTTTTCACTATGCTTCCCTATTAAATACCAGATATTGATAAAAATTGATCTTTTTTTCTTTCCTAAATTTCCCAAATTTCTCCTTTGCTGTCTCTGACAGTTCTGAATTGAGAACTTTTCCACTGGTTCCTCTGACCTTTGTTTTTCTCCTTCAGCGTTGTTCCAGTTTGCTTCCTCTCACAAAAATAACACTGTGGTTTCAGTCCTGATTATTTAGAGATACGGATGGACCATGTCCTGATGGACATGTCACAAGTTCATTAAAGCTGCCTTCACCTCTTACATCTTTGTATAAATTGGAACTAAATTGCTGTATCTGCTGGTTTGGATTACTCAATGGCTTCCATTTTCTCCAGCTAATTTGTCATGTCTTTGCGTCTGATTATCTCCATGACTTGGAAAGAAGATGCTTCTTGAACCTGTTGAGTGAGCTCTAAAGCAAACAATCTCTTCTTGCAAAGCCAGTTTTACTGGTGCAAGTCTTTGTTGAGCAAAATATGTATCTGCAGAGGAGCAAATGTAGATGTAGATAATTTTGCCTGCTGCAAGATGGTGTTTGGGAAGGAATGTTTGAGTCTAAGCTATTTGCTGAGGCATCTCCATGCCAGTCTCTTGAGCACAGGGTGTGAAGTTTTAACCCATCATGGCTAAGTCAGTAAGAACTTCTGAAAATCCTCTCCCTAGGTTGTTTATGTCAGGTAAGTACTTGGAAAGGACTCCTAATATAAAGTCTGTACAAAGCAACTGTATTCGGTGTTGGTTTTGCTTCGTGAAAAAATGTCACCTCTGACCAGAAGTGTCATTGACCAGTCACAAATATTAATCAGCCATACAACAGTAATAAGAGTGTGTTGATTCTAAACCTTATAATCCTTTAAAATACCATGTAAGTTATATACTTGTAGAAATGGGATGTGTACAAGAAGTATTTGGGGCCAAAAGAAGCTCCTTGCCAAAAAAAGAGAAAAAAAGTAAAAAATATTAAATCTTCTAGATGCTATTTGGGAAAAAACTGCTGGTGGGTCCTGGAGTGTGAGCCAGCAGCAACCTCCATCAGACGTTTCTTGTGAAGTGTGTATACATATATATATATATATGCACCTTTCTTTACTCTCATAATGCAAGGCTTTCCAGTGTTTCAGATGCAATTTTTCTTGCATTTTGGATGCTTGCAAGAAGTGTGTTATTGGAGTTGGTTAGTGGATATGCTAGGAAGTTTCCAAAGCTACACAGGATGTCATCATTAGTCCCAGCACTTGCCTGGCAGGGGAGATGCCTTAGAAAGCCCTCTTCCTGCTCAGAGAGGGAGCTTCACATTGCTCTCATGGTGTGTTGATCCCTATTACCAAAGGAAGCAACCCTGGCTGTGCAGCTCATGGACTGGTGGCAGCTGTGTCCGTGCTCAAATCCTTCTGCAAGATGAGTGGCTCTGGGCACTTTCCAAGGAAAGCAAAGCACAGCTAAGCCCTGAACTTTACCTATGTGATGCAGGACTGAAATGGTGAAGGGAAGACCAATGGGATATGAGGGAGAGGGAGCTTTGAGTCCAAAACTGGACTTGTGATGACTGTGGGTGCTCGTCACACCATTTGTGGCTGAGCAGGGTTCAGGAGGGCTTTTGGAAAGAGGGGAGATGCTGTCTTCAAAGCTGTATAAATATGTTGAGATTCTTCATTTAAATATGTCAAAAGTGTGTAAAGAATGTCTATGAAAAACGTAGATTTACTGTCTTGTTCTAATACAGCCATTTTAAAATATGACCACTATGGTCATCATGCAAGGTCACTATGTGGCAAATACCAGTTGTATTTGGTGACTTCTCAGGAAAATAAACACAAAATAGAATCATCTAAACTTCCGCAAGCATCTTGCACTTGCTGCTCTACTAACTCCTGCTTAAGATTTATTTCTACTTTTTGAATAATTTTACTGTTTTATATTCCTGAAAGAGTGGGCAGCTTAGTGAAGACTTACCGCATCTTCTGACTTGGAGATGACAGGAGCCTGTCAACACCTGCTTCTACAGGTGTGCCAGGCTCCATGTCCAACCGATTAAACACCTTGAAAAACCTGAGCTCTCAGCTCTGCTCAAGCAAACATTTTTAAGGTGACTGTGGTTTCATGCCAAACTA
Organism: Donacobius atricapilla; assembly: GCA_013397315.1. NCBI lineage: Eukaryota > Metazoa > Chordata > Aves > Passeriformes > Mimidae > Donacobius > Donacobius atricapilla. The sequence goes on from WBMY01017407.1 coordinate 553,303, forward strand.
AGAGCTCCCTGCTTCCTATCTTGTGCCAATGCTGGGGCTCACCAAACCTTCCTGAAACGGCAGGAGCCCAGCACAGGATGTGAGAGCAATGAGAAGAGCAGTGCATTATCCACCTTTCCAGAAAGCACAGGAAGCTGTTACAGGCTGGCTTTGCTGCCCCTGGATCTGCAGCCCAGGTTTTGGTGGCCCTGGGGGATCTGACATACAGTTACCTCTGTGTTCCCCTTTTCAGGTTTCCTGTGTCCGTCAGATTTCAGAGGTAACTTCTGAATATAACTTGGATAAACATTAAAGGCTGATCCTGAGCGTATAGTATTAAAGAATAATGCAAAGAAACTGAGTTAAAATGTCTGTGTGTGCACGTTAACCCTGCACAAAACCTGATTTGTGCAAATATTTAAAGAGTTGGAATGCTGTTGTTAGAGGTATGTTTAATCTGCCAAATCCACTTCCTTCAAGCACCAACTTTTGCCCAGCTTCTTCCCTCAAAACTTCAACCAGAACTGGAAAAAAAAAAAAAAAGAAAAAAAAAGGTGAGAGGGTGGCTGTTGCTCATCAAAATTTTTGGGGCCATTGCAGTAAGACCAGAAATGGTTAGAGAGGAGGTAGTAGGAAACACAGCCAGGAGATGTTGTGGGCTTTTTGTTTGAGCATGTTGTCTCGGGGGTTCTGCTGGGTTAGACTCAAGCCTCTTGGAAGCAGGAGCTAAGTGGGGATGGCTGTTTCACTACCTCCATGCAGAAGAAGCAGAAGGCATGCTATCTGATGTGTGGCATGTTCTCATCCTAAAAAAAACATGAATAAGGATTTTGGATGATGTTAAATTTAAATTTAAAAAGCTTTTGTCTTAGTTTGCATTTTTAGCCCATGTTACTCTTCGGTTTTGCCTTCTTTCTGCATGTGTGCCTGTGGACAGGTGGGCTGTGTGCACTGGCAAAATGGGCCAAAATCTTAACCTTTCTGTGCACAGCAGATACAGTCACCTGAAGGTTGGTGAAGCTTAGTGCCCTTTTCTCCAGGCCCTTAGCCCCACCCAGCCATTGTGCTCCTGCAGCTTTCCCACTTCAGCTCCCAAAGCTGCCTCTAGACACATTGTGCTCCCACAGGGGCCAAGGGCCACTGTGTGGCTTGGTAGGGGTGGCACTGCTGAGGTGGTATAAAATGCAGGTAGATACAGGATTGGGTTGCTAAGCCACGTAAAAAAAGTCTTGGTGTCCTGTATCTTTTCAAAAAATCTCATCTTTAACTTGTAAGATGTGCTGTGGGTTGTAGCAGAAAGCTCAGGCTTCCCAGATTCCAGTCAACAAATGCCCAAATATAAACTTTTTGCAGGTAGATACAGTTTCTAACATTTACTATTTTTAAAACCAAGATAGGACTAGCTCACATTAGATGGGGGATGTCTTGCTCCTGTGACACCCCGTATCCTCAGCCTGCAAAGAACACAATTTAGTACTTAAACACCCCCAGATCTTGGGGTGTATCCTTGCACTGGTGCCAGAGATCCCAGCATTTGCTGTATTTATCTCTGTCTTTATGATTTTGTTCCCTTGCTTTTTGAGAGCACGAGCTGCCTGAGCTGAGGAGCCCACCAGCACCAGACCAGGGTGGGGAATGTTGGGCTGGCTTGGCTCTCAGTGCTGCTGAGGTTGAGGGTTCCTGTGACAGCTCTGGGAACCTGATCTCTAAGCCCCACAAGGAAGCACATCACACTAAGTCCTTTGTAAGCTATTTATGTTATTCTATGGCTGAGACGCTTAAGAACACTCTATTTTAATCCTCCTTGCTGCTAACATTTTTGGTGGGGAATATATTATCAAAATACAGGTGCCAGGTTTCAGTTACTTCTAAGTTTTTGTCCTTGTTTATAGGAACTACAGTGTTGGGTTTCTTTGTTACTGTCAAGAAAGCCCTAATGAGAGACACTTTTCCACTGCTTTCAGGAGTGTTATTTTCGTGATTGCATCGGGTTGCTCAGGGGTGGATGTTCACCAGAATTGATGAACGAAGCCCTGACAGGAGAAGACTCTCACTGTGACAGGGGGGAAGATAGTGACAAGCCTGCTCAGACTTCTGATTTCTGGCAAAGCTGTGTCTCCAAGAGGTATTAAATCCCAAATATTGGTGCTTTAAAGTGCCTTTGGGGGGTACTCAGCCCTGCAGTTGTCCAAACAGACAGAGCTGCTGAAACCTTTTGGCCTGAAGGACCCTCACTGTGACCATGAGCTTGATGGCCCCTCCAAGCCCAGTCTGTGCTGCTCTGTTGGCCTCAGCAGCTGGTTGGAAGTGCCTGCCCTGAGCTCCTGGCTCCCACACAGCTGCAGGGCGAGGTGGAACAAAGCAGCTGCCATACCCCTGCACAGCAAGCCATCAGAGCAAGGCACAATTCCACTGCAGCTCCCAGCTGAGTACAAGTCATTGCTTTGTTCTCTTGGCCAGGAGGGTCATCACCATCTGTGCTTGAGCCTGTTCCAGCTGGGAGAAGTGACAGAAATGCCTGAGCTTTGTGCCCGTGGCTTGGGGCATGTTGGGCTGCTGCCATCCCCAAGGCACTGATGGGTGGGCAGAGGTGGGAAGGAGTCCTGCTGTCCTCTCCTGAATTTACAGCCAGAAAGGTTTCAAGAAAAGCCTGAGCTTTTCGCTTGGCAAAACATAATTTTTTTTAGGCCATTACTCTCATTCCCACAATTTGTGGTGTCCATTATGTTTCAATCAGCCAGCTCTGTGTGGGAAGGACTGTACTGCTTGCACTGTTCCTTGTGTCAAGATCATGAGAGCATCCATGGTGAGGAGAGAGGGAGACCATTATGAGGAGAGTCTCAACCTGTCCTGTGTCTCTTACCTCTTCTTAGGTTAACATTCGGTTTGGATTCATACTGGTTTGTATAGCTCCTGAAGTGAAGGAACTACCGAGGCTGTCCTTTTGGAGCTTAAATCTGCAGATCAGGAACATGGCTGTCAGGGCCAGGGGGACTGTTCTATGCCAAGCCAGACTGGACTCAGGGGACCCTTGGTCTCCTTTACCTCTTGCTATTGATGTGGTTAAGGGAGTTTAAATGCCCTTTCCCTTTGCTAGTTGGTTTTTTTTTTTTTTTNTGAGTGAGGTTTCTAACCAATTCAAAGGGAAGCCCCTGTGGGAAATGAAGTTGACGTGCAATTATCAGATGCTGGTTTTGATGTTCTCTTAGGAAAAGCAACATTGTGTTCTGTCTAATTTCATATGTTTTTAATAGGCAGAGGCACTATTGTCTGCTGTGGTGGGTAACATGCAGGAGCCTGCTGAGCTGTGGGGGTGACATGCTCTGGGCACAGAATGGGGAAGAGCTGCTCAACCCCATGGGGTACAAGGATTGCCCTGTGCTGAAGCTGGAGGTCTTCATCACCTACAGTACTGCTCACCTGGGCACCTCGGAGACCCCTGGGGTGGGTTTTTTAACAGTGTGTTTTCCTGTGAGCTGTCTCCTCGTGGGCCCTGCTGCATTCAGCTCACAGTTGAAGACAACCTGCGTCCTCCCTGAGCCCTGGGCTGATTCCATCTGCTAGTATTTAAAAATGAAGGGAAGGAACTTGGAGTTAGTGTGCTGCTTTAGATCTCATTGGCAGTTTCTACTTTCTCACAGGCAATGAGGTGAAAATAGCACCTGGCTACAGATCCGTGTGCAGGTCTTGGGAAAAGTCCCTGTGTCTAGTGATGGCAGTGGCATGGAGATGCAAGTTTCTGGCAAGCATGGAAGTCCTTTATAAGAATAAAACTCTGCACATTCCAAGAGGAGAAGAATTGTTGTTAATCCAAGTGCTCTGTTATACTGGAATGCTTTTGTACCAAGGGGGAGGCTAAAGGCTGACGTGAGCTGCTATCCCACACCCCCCAACACAGCATTCCGGCAGATGTAAGCAGGGGAGGGATGAAGAGGCCCTGGCTCCAGCAGGATGTGTGCTGGTTCCTTAGGCTCCAACATGGAAGATAGCTTGGAAAATGTCTTTACCCTCGAGTGCAATATCTGCTGTCTTTAATAGGTAACTTGATCAGTCCAGAGACTGGCCATCATGACGGGGTAGCTACCAGCCACCCTCCACCCACAGCTCCATCCTGGGCTCTGACCCACAGAGGGCTTGCCTTGTGCTCTGGCTGTCAGGGCATGGCTCCTGAGCTGTGTGGCACTGTGGCATACCAAGGGAAAGCCCCTCCTGAGCAGAAAACACTGCATTTTATAGGGCTGGAAGGAGCTGTGCACTGCAAAACCCTGTCCCCTAAGGCTGCTAAATGAAGCCTGCCTGTAGGCAGGTGTACTGCCTGCACCTGCTGCCTATATTGCCTATTTACAGATGTCAGGGATTTTGGAGAGGAAGAGCAAAATAAGATAAGTACGGGTAAATATCTGACCAAGCAGAAACTGGCCTCTGGCTTCCCTCCTGATTCCCAGTCCTGCTGCTATGTGCTGGTGAAGGGTTCATGGAACATCCCAGCACTCCAGCCTCAGCTGCAGGTGTGTTGATTTCCACCAAACGGGTTTTTATTGAGAGGGTTTGTCAGACATATGCAGATCTGATTCAATATTTTAAAAAATGCAGTAACAATTTTCGTATATCTCTGACTCAATTTGCTTTTTCCTGAGACACATCAAGCCTTCTAGAAAACAGGCAAAGATAGGAAAGAGACCACACATAATGTCATTATTGATCTAAACATTTTTAGCCAGGCAGTAGCAAACATTAAAAAAAAAGTATATGTCATCTCTAATATAATTAGCTGTGGCTGTCAGTATCTAAGGAACAACTAAAATAACCATGTTAGACTGTGCTGTATACTGTGACAAGTAATTTTAAGAGTCTTTCAATGTTTAGCAATGGAAGGAGGAGGTAAAAGCAGGAAAGGTTATTATAAAAAATCCCTGAAGGCTGAGGCAGAGCAAGACACTGGTTTTCTTGCATACCTCAGTTATTTGCTTTCCCAGGTACAACACTGTCTTTTTGCGGCTGGAATGCATTTTTTACCCCAGCAAATATTTAAAACCCTCCTGGTGGACTGATTCCTACTTGCTTCCCTATTCATGCCTCTTAAACTTTGCATCAATAAATAAGAAGTGCAGATTTGGGGATATTCAGTGCTATTATGAAAATGTGCATATTTTCTTCCTGGTTGTTTCAGGTCTGTTATCTGGTTCAAAGTCATAAAAAAACCCAGATTTCATTGAAAAGATGTAAAATACCCACATTCCCTTTTAAGACATCAAATTCTCTTGATAGCAATCCTCCTGAGTGCTGCTTTGTTGCTATAGTGATTACTAGTCCATTTAAACCACTTTAAAATGGTAATGATGAGCAAGAAAACCAAATTCATAACAGTGTCATTAGCATAGCTATTTTCATGTGTTCCATGAGATTAGGAAATGACCAAAGTCTGGGGAATAGTAGCCTGATTTATTTTCAATTTTTATGGGCAGCTAATGATTTAATGGCAAACAGATCTGATGCAAGCTGCTATCAAAGACATCAGCTTAGAGCTCTGAGATGATAAAGCTATGGGGCCTTTGTGATCCACTATGGTAGAATAAGCCAGCCTGAACTAATTAAAATACCTTCAGGGGCATCCTCTGCCACTGGTGTGACATCAGACTTGTGCTCTGTGAGGAATCTGGTCCTGCTGAGGCGGTACTAGGGAAGGGAAACCTGATGTTAACTCAGTTCCCAAACTTTTTGGACCCTCAAGTCCCCAGAGGCAGCCAGCTGAATGGTGGGATTCCATGAGCCACCCCCCTTGCACCTCAGCTGAAGAACCACAGCGGTGATGCTGCATTTGCAGGCCAGTAACCCTGAACTGGAAGTTACCTGGCAGATCTGCAGAGGGCTGGGGACGATCGCAGCTGCAGCGTGGGCTCTTTAGGGGAACAGGCAAGGAGAAATCCCCAGCACCCACCGCAGAACGCCTCTCTACCTGTCAGGACACATGCTTTAGCTAGAGCACTTTGAATGAATGGAAGGCATCACTCATGCTGGCCTATGAAGTGCCTGCTGAGCTTCAGTGGCTATGGAGGGGACAGCGAGGATGGCCAGTGTGCTGGGGCAGGGGTGGGAGCAGGAGAGGAACCTTCAAGCAGCGCTGATGAGGCTGTCCAGGCACTCGTGCACTTCCTTTAGTCTTTTGGAGACTGTTTCCATTGATGAGTCACTGAAGGGTATTTAACTCTTCAGTGAGTAAAGTAAAGGTGCCTCTTATCCGTAAGTATCATTGCGCAGGGCGGTTTTGGTTTTTGGTGCCAGCAGGAGTTGTGATGCTCTCCAGCTTTAGGAAGGACGCTCCCACCCAGCTGACAGGCCTTGCGTGAAGATGAGGGACGCTGGATGACATAGCAGAGAGGCACAGCCGACACAGGCAGGTGACAGACACCACCCCTTGGCCAGCAGCAAGGTCTGATCCAGGAGCAGGGGCGCCCTGCAGTGCCACCCCTGCAAACTGGGTCAGTTAAATATTTGTCCTTGCTACAGTTATGCATCAAGAATATGACTCCAAAATCTCTCGTTTAATGAAATATGGTCTGAAAGATATTTTCATGACTAAAAATCTTAAAAATATTGACCAGATAGCAGGAGGAGGGGAATAGCTAAGATAAAGTAATAAAATAGATGAAGTGGCCAACTCTATGCTGCTGGTGTCGCTGATGCTGCTTTGGTTTAAGACTTATATGAGGCAAGAGGAGGCTGAAGTCCCAGATATGACAGGTAGGAGTTATCAAAGTAAAGTTACTGTGACTATTTTTATAAGGCTCCCAGAAAATTAAAAGCCTCTCCTTTCCCTTTTAAGAAAAAAAATATGAGCTGAAATACAAAAATATCACCTGCTGTTCAAGGCCAAATTCTTTTTCACTTCTGAAAATGTGGAAAGTGTTATATCCTGAGTCACCTAACAAGTGACTAATTTCAGAGGCAAGACTGGTGCTTACGAGCAGCCTTTCCATGGCAGAAGGCACAACAGGCACAACTGGAAATACTCTGGTCTCAGCACTTGGCTTTAGAGTCTATCTGCCACTGCTTCCGGCTACAATGAGTTGTAAAAAAAAAAAAAAAAATTAAATTTAGAAAAAGCAAGATACTGATTCTATGATATTTTGCCTGACCTTCTTCCCTTTACCTAGAGGTAAATGTGTTACCTGTTGATGCACATACAGTGCTGACAGCCTGTGTCAGCATGTGATGTGTAGTGAGAAGTCCCTCTCCAGAAAACAGGCTCTGAAAAGCTGGGAGTTGGGCAGCATGTTCCTGAAAAACTCTCTGGTGTCATCATGGCCCAGCTGTGCCTTGCTAATGCAACACTTGCTCCTTGGTCCACCGTTTGTAGAAGAGATGCTTGAAGTAAATCCAAAATTTTAGTAAATCCAAAATTGAGACTGCCACCCTTTCCTTATTTTATACAAATATGCATATATATAGTATATGTATTATTTATATATAAGACCTGATTTGAAGAAGGTAAGCCAAGGTACTCTAAAAATGCTGAACCCAATATACCCTTATAATTTAATATCAGTATCTGCCTACCCCAGCAGGTTGCTGATGACCCTGATGAACCAGAGACATCAGTGTTTAGGCTCCATTTGTCGGTGTCATGGAGGTGCCCACTGCTGAGGCTCAGGCACCACAGAGGATCTGGAGCTGCCATTTGAAAATTTCCATAACCCACGGTAGCAGGCTCAGGTGGAGGGGCTATATTTAGGTAAGTTTACTTTGTAGACAACAAGAGATAACAAAATTATTGAGCCTGTTCCTCTCCAAAATTGTTTCTGCTTTCACTGGCAAAGACGAACTTGGTGAGTAATCCCTCTTAGAAAAGTGGAAGAAATGGAGGATCTTTCAAGTGTTTTGCTCCATGAAAAAAAACTGTGATGCAAGAACTTTATTTTAATTCAAAGCGTGCACAATATGACATTTTCCTTTATCTCCTCCATCCGTATGTGCCTTCTGTGTGAATAGCAATGCAAGAAAACATCAAAATTAAAAAGAAAACCATAATATTTTTGGCCTGCAGAAATTTCATCAAACAATTCATCACAGAAGGGTCTGAGTGAAGGCAGACTCAGCTTGTCATTTTGGATGCAGGCAAATGGAAAGGTAAATGAAAGGCAAAAAATGAAGGTGTTGGGTCACTATCTCTAATAACACATCTAATTCTGTTGTTATTCCATCTCCAGGTTGATCTGGGGAATTTGTTGAACTGTGAATTTCTGTACACATATAGGGGTTCATGCTTCAGTGCACAGTGCTGATTGCTCATCAGAGGCCTGTGAGCAAAGGCAGATACTGCAGAAATTCAGCTCTCCTTCTGTAATGAGCTTTTCCAAAAGAAAGAAGAAAAAGGATTAAAGTCAGTTATAAATTTTGTGTGTTTTATTTTCCATTATGACCTTTCTTTGCAAACATCTTAAGTTTCCCCCATATGACTTCTATATAAATGGATATATGTTTTTCTTCATTTAAACATAACACCAGATGAATTATCTTTTGTCAGTCATAGAGTAATGAAGAGAACAAACAAAACCCCATAAATAAGTGGTTATTTATTGCCTGTGATGTTTCAATGAGGAAAGATTTCCTGTTACCAAATTAACCAGCTTCCCTCTCTGTTTATTTGACTAACAGATGAACAAGACTGAAAGGATTTGCTATTGCATCTTCTCCCTAGTAATGCAACAGTGTGGAATGAACTTCATGGCAAGCCAGAATGCAGCAGGAAGGAGCTCTGTGCTTGCAGGGGGTCTCTGACTGCAGCACTACTATAAATGTCACTCTGGCTGTTTTTATAGGAGAGAGATTCAATGCAGCAAAAATGGAGTTTTAAATAAGCAGGCTATTTAGAAACCATTCACACAAATGGAATGAGCCTTAGAGTGTGTTTTAGAGCAGCAGCAAGGATGAGAATTTCACAGAAACTGTTTCCTATTCATCTGCTGTCCTGTTGGAGGCTATTAATTACTTCTTATTGGAATGTGTATTGAGGACAGCTGAATACCATTGAGCTCTGCAAGGACTGCTCTCATTTCACTTGTGAGCCAGGTTTAGAGCAAGTGAGGGTCTTGGAAAGTTCACAGTAAATGTTCCTTTAAAAGAAACTTAAGCTCTGCAGGTCTGGTGTAATTTTTGTAAAATCCTGCCCCCGTGATCTCTGCTGAGCTTTACTGCATTTCCCCCAAGGTGTTCAGCTGCATCACTGCACAGCAGCCCCAAGTCTGTACAGCAAGTGCCGAGGAACTGTCTCAGATCCCTTGGCTGTTCAACCAGTGGTGGCAATACATTTTGTTTCCACCGTTTCAGAAGCACTTCTATTTCTCTTTTTCATGAGTTCTTAGTTGCAAACTGGTAGTAAAAACACAACAGCTCTATAAAATACATCTTGTTAAGGTAACTTTTTCTATCCTGTGCATCACTTAAGTGCTTGCCTAAGTTGTGTTTATCTCCAAGGGTGCCATCAGCAAAGGTTGTGTTCCCAAAGCCCAGCTGCTCTTTAGAATTGCTTTTCTCTTTACACTGTCAAAGTCAAGCAGGTTTGAATTTTGGTTATTTATTTTTTCTTTGAATTGCTCACAGAAACCACTGAAAAGTCAATGTTTGCCAGTTTTTACCACAGGTGTAGCTGGCTTTTAATTAAGCCTCTAAGCTACTGCAGATTATTTTCTACTGCCAAGTACATATTAGGTTTTATATCCCAGGGGGGAAATCAATTCTTCAACATTTGTTTTCTGGCCTGATGCAAGTTGGAATATTTACATGAGCGCACATAAAAATCTGAACAAATTGTTCAAAAAACATCATCTAATTTGAAAACATCTAGATGTTTTTGTTTCAAGCTGCAATCTAAAGCACATACCTGCTCCTGTAGCTGCAGTCCTTGGGGCAATGAATTTAGATTTCCTTCATGCCCATTTTCCCCTGTAGCATTAATCTTCAGGCTTAACTAACTCATAGACAAAAATCCTGGGGAAGAAATGCCAATTAGGCAGCAACCTACTTTTCTTTCTCTCAGCCCAGCTTCTTAGGGATTCTCGCCAGCCTCCTGGGAACACATGAAAGTCTGGGAGTCTGAGGATCCTCTCTTTGGTGTAACTACATCTATCATTTACCCTCAGTAATGCTGAATCAAAACCCTCTTTTGATAGAAAGCTCCAGCTGGAGCATTGCAAACTTTTTTGGTAATGGCACCAAATTCCCATCTTGAAAAATTAGACTCAAACAACCCACCACATTTCTATTTGGTGAATTTAGCTGTGCTATGTTACCTTCAGAACTGTTTACTCCCAGATTGCTCTCACATTAGACAGGGCCCAACTGATATCTTAGGTTTGGTGGGATTTCTGCCAAATCAGGCACCGTGAAATGACTAAAGAGATTTCTGTGTGCAATCACACAGAAAGCAAGCCAATGTTCTTCATGGCTAAACTCTAAGTTTTCTTTCCCTTTCCTTCTTTTGTTTGAGTGCCCAGGTCTGCCAAGGCTCTGGAGCATCCATCACACATTTATACTCATTTCAGATCCAGAAAGAAAATTAAAAATGCAGGAAGAGGCATTAACATGATTCACAGAATTTCTAAAAGCACAAGGAAAGCATAAACCAAAATGAATTTAAAATCTGGGTGACATGAGGAGCTTCTGAAGAAACTGAGTCTGATGCAATACAGGAAAGACATTGATGGGATGACCTTGTAGCCTTTAAATATTTTCATGTCAGCAGATTTAGAAGGTCAAGAGTTTTTCAGAGGTGGTAAAGCATCAAATGACGTAGGTAACACACTGTGACAAACCCCAGAGTAAGAATAACAGACTAAGGCATGGTGAAATATGGAGCTGAGACACTGAAAATGCAGGCACCTAGTTAGGTGAAGCTTTGAAGAAAGGGCGGATGAAATGATCTTGTAAAATTATCACTGACCAGAAGGGCAAAGTAGTCTCTTTTTCCAGTTTTAAGTCACTTGTTGGAGGAAACAAACCCATTCCTTTGACACCTCAAAAGCAGACCTGTTTTTTTGTTTTGTTTCATTATGATTTCTGCATTCAGTGTGTTACAGATTTTAAAATAAATATTTAAAAATAAATAAAGATTTAAAAATAAACCTCTAAATGATCAGTTTTCCATTTAGAGCCATGGGTAAAGCAATATCAAAGCTCATTTGGATCTCAGTGCTCCCATTTTGGACAACCTGGGGCCAGGCTAAAATTAAGAGCTTCATTTTGATATACATGGGCTCACATGAGTGGTAAAGCTGCTGCTGGATCCAGCTGTAGGATCAGACTCTAACTTTCCTTTTAAAAAAGTGAGACCAACAAACAAGCTCCCTCCTATACTTTTGAATCACAAAAGATCAAGCAAATTCTTGGTGTCTGAGATTTTTTTTAAGGCATAAAGAGGTAATTAAAAAAAAATCAATTATAAGTTGTTTCCCACTGAAGATTAAAAAACACAGTTTGCTCCCCCACGGTTCAGGTCTCCTATACAGATTTTCCGCAAAATCATGGCTGAAATTTTTTTTTGGTCTTTGGTTTTAGATGAGGGTGGAAGCCTTTGGAACAGGTTTACTTTTGTTATTAGAATGGATCAGCACTTCCGTGCCATCACTGTTTGAGGCATCTGAAGGGTGTAAAACTATTTGGATTTGGAATCTATTATAAAGCCAAGTGAATCTGATTAAACCTCTTTGAATCCCAACTATGTAAGAAATGCAAAATTAAAAACAATGATAAAGAGGAAAATATTTTTTGTAAAGTTCAGTTGAAATTCTCAAAGTCATGGAGATGAATTGAGGCAAAGATTTTTAGTTACTATTATCTTAAAATAAAATATAATGCTGCAGCACAAAATCTAATACTAAAACATTGCACTCAGCTGTTCCTTGTAGCCTCCTGCTGCAGTAGCACAGCAGCTAAAGAAAGGATTCAGGGTCAATATGGCATCTCTGCTCAGGTGCGTGTGGTGGTGTGAGTGTTCACATCAGAGAATCACAGATTCATGGAATAATTTGGGCTGGGAGGGACCTTTAAAGGCCATCTAGTCCATCCCTCCTGCAATGACACCTTCAACTAGGTCAAGTTGCTCAGAGCCCCATCCAACATGACCTAGAATATGTCCAGGGATGGGGCATCCACCAGCCCTCTGGGAAACCTGCACCAGTGCTTCATCACTCTCATCATAAAACATTTCTTCATAATACATAGTTTAAATCTATCCTCCTTTAGTTTAAAACCACCACCTCTCTTCCTATTGTGCCGTTGAACTTTGTGGAGACTTTTTGATTCTGCTCAAGGAGAAAGGGAAAACTGGGGGAGGTGTACATGTAGGAGGGATTTATGGTAAGGGGAGATGAAGACTTTGCTGCTCAGGGAGATCTGTGCCCGTTGGGACCCGTGCTTCTGGGGATGGGATGACCACCGGGGTGCTGTGCTGGGCAAGGAAAGATGATCAGGAAAACTGGATCAGGATAGCTGAGAGGCTTCACATATGCCAGCTTTCCTGATTAAACACGACTGTAGCAGAAAAAATCCCCTATGTTTCCATTCTGAGGCCAGACTTGGCCAGGATATGTGGAGCAGCTCAACTGCAGGCGCTAGAAGTTTTACGTGGGGAATTTATGGTTGTACCAGAAAGTATTTCCTAGGTCAGCTTTTCCCTTTTTTGGACTCTCATTTTTCCAGTTCACTTCTATCTCACCTGGACACACACCAACTTCTAGTACACATAAATTCCTTTTACCCAGCTCTGTGGTCTGAAATACAGATACCATAGCAATGAATGTGTTAAAAAAGGTAAAGTTGATGTGTTTGTCTAATACATGCTCAGTCTAAATCTGGGTATTGACCACAGTAGGCCTATTCCGATACTTAAGCATGTATTGAATATTTTTAAATGTAGGAAATATAATTATGTGATATTTATGAATACTGTTATGAGTTTCTGTGTCATTAGAGATTAATTATCTTAATGGAAAGTGAAAGGTGGTTAGCTCATGACTATAATTAAAGTGTTTGGCTATAATTTTATTGTTGGTGTACAACTTTTTCCTGTGTCTATCCAACCTTTCCAGGACAAAGCTGTGTATTTTACCACACAAAACCAAATTGCAGAAGTTGGAAGCATCTCAGAAGACCATCTTGCCCATGCCCTGCTCAGAACAGGGTCAGTCACAGCAGGGTGCTCAGGGTCCTGTCAGCCGAGGGTGGACACTCTACATGCTCTCAGGGCAGCCTCTCCAGTGTTTGATCTCTCACAATAAAAATAGTGGTTAAGTGCTGTATACTACAAATTCTGCCTTCCTTAAATCACCATACAAAGCAGAATAGAAATCAGTTTAAATAAACAAACACACATTTCATCCAGTACATTTTTACCACAATGTATTATTGCTGCAAGGAAAATGCCACTAGCTGGTACAAATATGATGGCTGGATACATAAAGCTATTTAGGTGCCTCATAACCAACCAAAAGAAGGAGTGTGTACAGAACTTTCAAAACGTGGTCTGCATAACTTGGCCAGGATCAAGGTTGAGCCTGACTCCCTGGCTCACTACCCTAAACTTTCCCTTTTACTTGTTCTGTCTTCTCTCTCTCTCCCCATGAGATCTGAAGTAATAGTTTTGGCCTTTCCAAAGCCTCACACAGTTTATTCCTTGCAGAATTAAGACATCTGTCTTATTAAAAGGAGTATAATACTGGAGTACAATTGGGGTTTTTTTTGCTGCATGGATTGTTCATTATGAATGTCACTCAACATTTCATGAAAATATGAAAAAAAGGATATTGTATAATTAAAATCGTTTCTATTTTAACCCTCTTAGGCATTGCATAAACATGAGCAGGTCTTCTGAAGTGTGGGTTTGGTCCAAAAAATAATAAATAAAAAAAAGAAAGAAAAAAAAATCCCAGTAAGATGAATACTTTTCAAATATGGAGCTTTATCTTTCAGGAAAGCAGTAGCAGTGAACACTGAATACTTGCGGTCTACAAAATGCAAAAGCAAATTGTATGTGGTGAATTAAAAAAAAAAAAAAAATCCCTGAAGATGAGTACTTAGAACCAAAGCAAACCATTATTTAAATTTCTTATCAAGGAACATTTTCTCTTTGACACCTGTGAAACAGCAGCTCAAATCAGACCCCTCGAATGCCGGGCAGACAGGGTCTGACTGCAGGGTTTGGCAGCCCAGTCCCACCAGGATGAAGCTGCCAGCGCGGTCAGGTACCGCAGCATTTCAGGCACTGCTGCAGCACAGCGATGGCTTACTGCTGTAAATACCTGTAGCACTTCTCCAAATGAGGTCAGTGACTTCGTTAAGAGCCAAGTATTCTTGCTTTGTGTTAGCTCTTAATAGAGGATGGTGGAGTCATATCTCAGAGAAGCACTGGATGGCAGTAAATGCCCAACAAACCCAAGCAGACAAAGGCAATTAAATAAAGCACGGCAGAGAGAAGCCGAAAACTTCAGCTGCTGCAATGATCAGTTCTTTACAAATGGCTATTATATAATATAATAAGTAACTGTAGTTTTACTTATTCATTAGAGAGTTTTGTGCATGGCTACAATCCATCTGCTTTAAATGGCTTGAGAGTGAAATTGGCTGTCTCAGACTTTATAGGAGTTGCTGAATATCAGGAAGGAGAAAAAACCTTTCGGTTTTCAGGTACATTGCAAACTGGATGAACAAAAGATTTTTCTTTGAAAATTTAAATAACTGAATGTATTTTCTTATTTGCCAAGGTTTTGCAGATTTATTGCTTTTTTGTATGTGTAGGCAAATGAGCACAAAATAGTATTGCTTGATATTGCTTTTTCTTTGAGATGCAGTTTGACTGATAAAAGCAATGGCATTGCCTAGCTTGACACTGTAAGGCATTTCATTTGATAATGGATAACTTTCTGCTGAAGAAAAACCAGCATTTCTATACACAAGGCATTACAAATGCCTATCAAAAGGCTCAGAAATCAGCTGATGGACAGGTCTCGGGATGTAATTATATATAAGAAGCCAGTCTCCCGGTGGAGCGTGCTCACTGGGATTTCAAAAGGTGCCAGCTCATGGTCCTGCTCTCATCAACATTCTCTGCAGCCAGGGTGCAAATACACCCCAGGGGACTTGACTGCAGAAAGTCTGTGTGGGGGAGAGCGATAAAGGGCAGCCCTTCAGAGCTACCCACTGGCACAGCAGCTGGGGCTCCTTTGAGTAACACGCATTTTAACGGTGGGCTGAACTGCTGCAGATGGAACTGCATAGCTGGAATATTTCTGTGCAGGTACCAGTGACAGGACTTAGGACTGTATTTCAGCAAGCAGTGGCCAAGAAATGGTTTCATGGTGGATAGCTGGTGGGCTCCCAGACTAGCCAAGTAGTTAAAGTGCTCAAGTAATCCATGGCTGCATGAGAAGGAAATACTGATTAGAAGTGGGAAGGGAAATTATCACTCTGTGAGGCATTAGCAAGAGCTTTACTGGAACAAACTGACTACTTCTTGGATCCCCAGTTTAAAAAATATGTTGATAAATTGGAGAGGATACACCAAAATACTGCAAGAATGATTTGAAGTCTGGAAAAGCTCAGAGCATGCCAAGAGCTCAATATAATTTATCTAAAAGAGCTTAAGTGCCTTGGTCATGGCCTGTAAGCCCCTACCCAGGGAAAAGGTTCGAAGTTTCTGAGTCTCTAACACAGCAGAGAAAGGCTGGAGTCAGGGTCAGAGGAAGGCTGAAGATCTAGGATGGAGGAAAATAACATTTTCAAAATCTTTGTACATTATCCATCAGGACCATGGGCTCAGCCATGCAGGGACAGCCATTATTGAAAAAAATGAGCATTCAGGGGATGAGTTTCTCTTCTGGTACAGCAGTGGGTATCTAGATCAGCAACTTAAGTCAACACTTGTTTTATATTTATTCAAGCATAAATAAGAGCAGATTTTTGTCTGCCCTTCACCAGATAAACAGCAACATTCCTAATTTTTCACAGCAATATTAAAAAAGAGAACTACGTTGCCGTGAAATAAATTGTATAGGGCTCAGAAACAACATACTGTAGACAGCAAGGTCCTTAGGATAAACAGATATTTTTGTTGTAAATGCAACAGAGTTCTTTTTATATAAAGAATACCATAGATATGTCAGATAAAAGCCTTGATGCATAGCTAGATAACAGACCGTATTCAATAAGTTTTCCAAACATCTTGTTCTGTCTGTCAGATTTAATGATGACTGGTGACTAGACACTTCAGCAAAATGCTGCTTTGCTATTTATTTCTCATTTATTCTCTTGAGAAATCTCAAAACATTTCCAATTTGATTTAAGGAAGTTTCCCAAAGTCAATTGAACATGCTACAGAAAGCAGTTCACTTTCATGGTCAATATGCAATCTGTAAAGAACAATAAGGAGAAGGTAATTTCATTTTGATCATGCTAACCTTGTATGTTTATGCACTGCTTAGATGTTAGTACTCCTGTCACTTGTTCTGAAACTTGTATTATGTTGAATCCTTTTGTCACATCCAAATTTTACTAAGGTGGAATACAAGGATGCACCCACATGAAGACCAAGCTAGTCATCAGCCTGGGAGGCATGAACTGGGAGAGCCCACAGCCATGAGTGGTGGTAGGGAGCTGTGCTTTCAGCCCATCCTGCCCCACAGTCACAAAGGTGGATGTCCTTTCAAAGCATTTCCTTTGCCGCATTTGAGAATGTCACCAGGGAAATTAGCTATTTTTGCCAAAATAATTGGATGGTAAATCATTGTCTTCCTCAGGCATCAAAGACTCTCAAGCCATGAGGCGACTTTTGCATTGACAACACTGACTCCCTAGACTACCTTCAAATCCATACCCATCCTCTGGACAGCAAACATGTAGGTGTGACAACCAGTGTCCAGCATGGGTACCTGCAAATATCATGGCTGTCTGTGGAAAGGAAAAGCTGCCATTCAAGAAGGCAGCAAAGGGTCTGTGTTTAGCTTGGTAAAACATGGAAAGAGAATATATTCAATATTCAATATTCAGGGAATGGTCCTCGGATATTTGATCTGAAGGGCAGCTTGGATGTGGGCTATAAACTGGTCTCAAATCAACATAAGCTGGAAATTACCAGAAATGTTCCAGTCTATTAGAAGAATAAGAACCATAGTGTCCTAGTGGAGAAAAGGTATTTACCTGAATAACTTTAAGGTGGATCTAGGTCAGTTTATGAAGGTCGTAGTATGTGCCTGCTGAAATGGACAAATCTGATTGCTTGAGCAGGTAAGTCAAGCCTTGGGCCAGGTTTATCCCTGTTCTCCCAAAACTTTCATGCCAAATGGCAGCCTGGTGTTTTCTGCTTTCTCCCTCCTACACAGTGTGTTTATTTACAACAACGATAAGAAATTTTCAATCTGTGGTTTCCAGACATTGTGAGTAGAGTGGAAAAAACCCCACAAAAACCCCCCTAACCCAGCAAACAAGCTATAGCTTTACTGTGAATTTCAGGCCTGTGGTGGTTTTTTGATGGTTTGTTGCCATATTAACCTTTTTTTTAACATCATTAAGTGTTAAAATTCCATGATTTAACGCTTGAAAATTTGTGTGTGTGGACAAGCCAGCTCTGAGTTTTAATGATTCTTATGTATATGGAATTTTAATGACTATTGCCTTCAGTGGGTCATTTGTCTAATCAAGAATATATAAAATGCTTCTTTTTCTGTAGCATCTGGAGAGCAGGGAAAGACAAGGATTTGACCCACCCCCATGCAATTAATGGTGTGACATTTTCCATCTGCAGCCAGACAGGGGAAATGGGGACAGACCCGTGCAGCTGGGCATCCTGAGGAGCAGGAGGGAGCGGCTTGGGAAAGCTGCTGCGACCTGAGGGTCAGGAAAGGCTGTCAGTGCTTCAGGCATGCCTCTCTGAGAGCATAAAAGGATGCTGAGCTATGAAGATTGCTGGGGTAGAGTTTCTTTGCTTATCATAGGCAGATATGCAGCATGTAGGGTTATGTTACTAGTTCCCCATTCCACGCCCTCCATCTCTGGTCCTAAATAAAAGAAAATAATTTCATAATGACCTTCATGAGGCATTCAGCTCTTTGCAAATAAATGAAAGGCTTTGTAGTCTTTCCCGGTGCTGCTGCTCATGGCAGTGCCTGTTCCCTGGGGGATCCCTGTGAGGGAGGACCCTGTCCTGTGTGACAGGCAGAGCTGGGGGTCTGGAGGACACTGGCAGCAGAGGGTCCCTTCCCCAGACAGACCTTTGGGGAAGCAGAGAGCCTGCTTTTCCTGGGCAGGGAGCAGAGATTCTCCCTGCCTCCCACCATGCTAAATTCCTTGTGACAGGGTTAACAAACACATCCGCTGCCTTCTGGCTTCTTGCAGGTGCCATTTTGGCTTATTTCTGTAGAGATGGCCACCTTCACTGCCTCCATGTGTCTCTCCCAAGCCCCCCGCCCGTGTGCTTTCCTGGCTGACTGTTCCACTCCCATGCAGGTGAGGGCTTTTGCAGGGCTGCCTGCACCTCCACTGTGGCATGCCAAGATTTTTTCTGCAGGTTCACAATGCTTCTTGGTTTTCCTATTTCTGAGGTTGCCCATTCCTAAGAAAGCTTGAAGGACCTTTATGTGAGGAGAGAGTTTCTTCAGCTGGAAGTAAGTGAAACCATTTTCCAAGTCACCTTCCTGGGTCCTTCTCTTCTTTCTCCTGGTTTCAAGCACAATTTAAGTGTCAAGTTGCAAGAAGATGTAAAAGGATAAAATATTGGCCCCTAATACTTGTTTGGCTTGAATGATGTTTCCCTTGCATTTTCTGACAGTTAATGGAAGACTGACAGATAAATATTTTGAATATATGTAATTTTTTGTTAACTCCTCATATTAAACTCTTCTGCAAATCCAAAATCAGGATGCTGAGCCTACACTCTCATTCCCGTGGTGTACTGAAGTTTCCTAATACCTTGCAGGGGGAGCACTTTCTGCCACTTTGGCATGGAAATAATGTATCATGGAAAAAGTGGGGCTGAGTGATCAGGCAGACAAGTACTTTGCTATCTCTGAATAGATCTTAAGCTGTGACAGGCTGTTCACTGTCCTGGTGCCTGTTGGGTTTGGAACTGAAGGAGTTAACAGTGTCAGCCCTCCATGCCCATGGCAGAGGGCTGGAAAACATACTTTTTAGCATAACAGTGCCCTGCCTCCTGAGCAGCATTTGGAGATCTATCATATTTCTGTTTTAAATTCACATTCTTTCGCCAACAATACACAATGCCTCCATCTCCATGGAAATGCTGGGATTGTTCAGCGTTCACAGCTCATGAGGACAAAACACAGAAGATGCATTTTTGTCCTATAAAGAACAGGCCCAGATTCTGCTGCAGCTGCCAGGGGCTCCCCACTGCTCTTTGCTTATTCAGTGCCACAGCTCACCTTAAAATGTTTTTAAGCATCAGCTCTCCAGCCTTTCATTCCCTCGAAACACCTTTAAGGAATCCGTCTGTGTGAGAGACCTGCAGGCAGTACAAAACTCACTGCAGTATGACTGCCCCTCTCCTGGCAGTGCTTCAACACCCCACAAGTTTATGTACTTGCTGAAGGGATGAATGCAAGAGGGCTCTGAGAGTATTCCCGTATATAAAAAAAGGCAAACAGATTTCCCCTATGTTTACTTTTGTGTATGCATATTATGCATTTATAAGAAAAGGCAAACAAACCTGGAGGTGTGTTTTATCAACACTGCACTAATTGACTGTTTCCTTTTTTACCAGCAGGAGAGAGAGAAATGGCTTTTCAGGCAGCCCACCTTGAGAAGCTGGGATGATGCCTTTGCCTGGAGAGAACCCTTCACCTGCACCATCCAGCACGGGATCGCTGGCAGCAGCCCCCAAAATTTGCTCCCATCCCCTTAGGGTTACTCCCTTTCTGGTAGGCACCTGGGGGAGGAAGGTGATGAGAAGGAAGCCAGTAGAGGTTAAGCACACCAGGACAAGTGGGGGGGCGGGACAGCATGAGAGCTGGCAGCCGTGGGAGGATGGTGGGGCTTGCTGGTGAACTTGGGCATGTCCCTTCTCTTTTCAGGAGGACACAGAGAGTGACAGTAATGTACTTTTGTGGAAGGGCTTTAAAATCTGCAGATGAAAAGCCTATACATAAAGGCAAAGTACTATTATTGCCACTTTTATTCCCACAATATATGCTTATGCTTGAAGAACTCTACTGCTTCTGCTCTAATTTTTAACACAAACAGGAACAAAAAAAGAAGATACACCGAAGAGATTGCCAGCCTATGGTGAGCTATCTTGTATGAAATTATGGTGGCTGGAAAGAGACATTGTTTTCTTGGCATCAGTCACAGTTTGACCCCATCTAATCACTCCTCACTTCCAATTGCTTTGTGACCATGGCTGATGGGCACCTGCTCCCTTGTCCCTGGACAGATTGTAGAGGAGAAAGCACTTTTCCCTTCCATTAAGCTACTGGTTTGAGAAGTGATTTCTATTAAAATATAGCTTGTAATAAGTAAGACTGGATAAGACATTGGACCAACCAAAAATATTAGTTATGTCAGATTAAAACTGAAACAAACCACTTGGAGCTTAGAGGGGGTTTAGTATGTGACCAAGAATAAAACAGGCAAGAAGCCCCGCATGCTGGGTTTTGTTGCAGTGGTTGTCACCACTCATAGCAACATAGATTTTGATGTAAATTTGCATGCTTTTAAGTACAGACTCTTTCTACACTTTTGAGGCCAACCCCCGAGATGCCTCTGGAATATCACATACTGTGAGCAACATCTGTACAGCATCCTTTTCTCTCACTAAAGAAAACATTTTAAGCAACTTCCTTTTGCTGTGTAGAATGATGGCAGTTCCCAGAAAAGGCCAAGCCTGCAGAACAAGCAGAGAAGAAAGCCAAGCCAGAGCAGGGTAATCAGCAGTAATGAGCTAGAAGGATGCTTGCCTTGCATTTACCTGACTGTCCAGCAAATACTGCAGTGGAAAAGGCTTTCAAGGCTGATATATGGAAAGAAGCCAGGCTTTCTAAAATTGATACGCAAATACAAGCTAATGCTTAGTGAGAAAAGCTGCTTATATGAGGATGAATATGGTATCACGTATAACAAGGAATTATTTGGTTTATTTTAAGCTGATTTATTTTAAAATTATTTCTGAGCTCCTGAGGAGCTACGTAAACATTTTTCGTAGTATTTTACAGCAAAAGCAAAAGATCTGGATTTTAATAGAACTTCAAAGTTGCCTCCAGACCGCACTGGGTTTGTGCATCTGCTGGGCAGCTAACACATCAACTTTTTCACAATCTCAGCCCAAAAGGGAGCCCTAATAACGAAGTTACCTTTAAATGGCTGTGGAATATTTTAACTGTGTTTAATTGAGTTCACCTCATAACACTGGCAGCCTTGGTTCTCCCCACGGAGAGGGGAGAGAGACAAGAACAGCTTCCTTCTACCCTACTGAGGTTGTCTGCAACACCAGGTGGCTGTACCTGAGCCAGCCCCACTGGTTCCCAGTCACAGAGGATATAAACTGGGTCATCTCAGCTGACAGAAGACATTAGGAGTGGTTCGGATGCCTTATGTGGCATGAAGAATCTCCCACAGGTGGCCCCACTGTGGTCAGGGAAAACAGGGAGACTGTGACTCTGCAGAGACCATCTCCAGGTGTTGAACGTGGCCCATCTGGCTGAGGCACTCCTGCTGGGAGAAGGTTTTGTACTGAATGTCATAGCAGGGGCTGAACTCCAAGAGGAGGCCAAGAATGTCTCTTGTTCTCCCAGGCTGCTTCCTTGGTTGTCAAGCAGACAGTTCTGCACTGACACTGTGCTGCAAAGCCTGTGGGTAGTGGCAGATTTTGAAAAGTTTAAGGCAGCCAGTTCACAAAGCGTGGCTACTCCAGTGACTTCTACCAGTGACAGCTCCAAGGTTATTTCAAATGCAGAAATTAGCACCTTTGTCTTCTTAGTCTCTGAAAACCTGATGGAGTTATTTTTATAAAGGAGTTGCATATTTTTATGAGCTTAACCTTTTATCCTGAAATTCCTCATAAATGTTTTATTAATGCTCAGGAGATCTGAATTACAGATTGCTCAGTTTAAATTGGTAGGAAATTTAAATTACAGTTAAGACTTGTCAGGGAAACTAACCTGAGCCACAACTTCAGCCTGGAATGAGTGGCTGGTGGGTTAGGTACCTCCCCTGACCATCCACCAGGACAACCTGGATTTTGTACATTCAGGCATAAATGAGGGATGATGTTGCAGAGGGTGAAAGACCTGCTGGAACCAAGATGCATTTAGGACTCCCATTTCCCACTTGCTGCTTTTCAATGGACTGAGCCCAGGGACACACTGGAGTGTGGGAACCATGAATCCTTCCTGCGATTTCCCACATGCCAGTCCCTGGGTCCTCAACAAGGGCACGGTGTAAGCACCCATCCCTCTGGAGCTGAGAAGGACACAGTGACCCAGCTCGGCACCAGGCCGAATTTTAGCACAGGCAAGAGTTGGTTTAGCTCTGAAGGGGAAACTCTTTCTCCATTAAAAGGTGTAACACCAAGACAGAAAATTAAATCAGAGACATTCCAATATCATTTGATTATTAAATTAGAGTTGACTTCTAAGTGCCAAGTTTTTCACGCAGGTATTCAAATGCCATGTTAATACTATAATTGTCATTTGTTTTAAGAAAGCCACAAAGGTTCTCCTTACTCTCTTTCCAGAGAAAAGGTGATGACTTTGGGGAAAAAATTAAACCTTGAGCTTCTCAAAAAGCATAGGCACAAGGATAAAGCCAGTATATACACTCCTGTATCTTGGGTGAGGAGCTAGAAGCAGAGAGCAACAATGTGGCTCAGAGTCACAAGGGACATGCAATAGCAAGGGACAAGGAACCATCGCACACAAGGCTGGACAGAGGAGAGTGATCAGAGCCACTCCCTCTGTGAGTAGTGGAAAAGACATGGAGGTAGACTGAGCCCTGCCAGAAAACTTGAACACAGGCAGCCAAAAGACCTGTATCAAGCCAGAAGCATATAGGTGAGCACTTCAGAAAGCCAGAAAAGTGTAAATTAAAGGGTTGCAACATGAACGCAAAAAAGGACCCATCTTTCTTTCCTCTTATGGATGTAGAAATGAACAACTTTCAGAGCCCATTCAAATGTCAGCCAGGGAAAATTGTTGATTCCACTAAAGGCTAGGGCCAGACAAGACTCACCACGGGTTGCATTTGCATTATGGTCAGGTATCACAGAATCATAGAACGGTTTGGGTTTGAAGGGACCTTGAAGATCATCCAGTTTTAACCTTAAAGGACACCCAGTTCTAACCATCCTGCCATGGACAGGGACGCCTTTCACCAGACCAGGTTTCACAAAGTCCCATCCAGCCTGGCCACGAAAACTGCCAGTTATGGGGCGGGTAGATAAAGAGGTTAAAGAGGTACATAATTTGATTCCTTGGCTGCTGTTGCAAACCCAGGTGAGAGGCTTTTGCCAGGTGAGTTTACATGCACAGCACTAAAGATCTGGGGCTGACACCTGGAGACCTTGACAGGTCAAAGGGAGGGCTGGTTCCCTGGTGATGTGTCTTCTCACAGGTTATGTGTCAGGCTGAGGTCATCTTTAAAGCCAGGAATTAAGGGCCTGAGGGAGGGTTGTGCACTGGCATCTCTGAGTCTCCTGTGGGCTGGCCTAGGTGTTATTGGACATTACATGATAAACGTAAATAAAAGAAAAAATAGATAAGCAAACTACGAGTTGCATAGGATAGTGTGCTTCAAAAAAGAAAGTGTACAGGGGAGTGAGGCATGGTCTGCAAAGAGTGGAGTGGAGGGGAGTGTGTCTGGGTGCTCTGTGCTCGGGTTTGACTTTTTCCTTAGGTGTCTGTGGTGCCAGATTATCAAATGCATCTATGAAGGCGATGTCCTTTCCTAGCTGAAATTTCCAGTTCCAAGAGAAATGGTATGTTTTTGAAAAGGGGCCAGACATAAAGTGACAGACCTTTTGCTTTGAAAATCGGGCAGTGTATTTTTGTTGTGGGGAAGTGTCCATATACAGCCTCGAGAAAAGGGTGAAATAGAAGCCTTCACACATCACCCACTGTAAGTTTCCTGACCATGGAGGGTAATGTTTAGTATTCATGCTTTGGATGGATTAAAAGCTAAAATATGAATCAAATAACATGACTTGAAGCTGATTTGTTTCAGAAGAAAGTAGAAGTTCAAACTTTTATACATCTGCACATCAAAGTGTTATTCCTAGCTAAGGCTTCTTTTTATAATTTAACCCCATATCTGAATTGAATTTCAATGGCTGGTTGTGTGGTGTACTCCGATCAGTCGAGTTTGATGAACACCCCAAAGCTCAGTAGCTGAGAAAGAAAGAAGAAAAGCTTACTTAGGAACATCAAATGGTAGTGCATGCCTGATATCTTTTGTCAGTAGAAAGATTGTTTTAATACCCTGTCGGTCACAGTAATAACCTTAAACAAATAGATCACTTGTATTTACTTTGTAATATCAGTACTTTTACAAGATTGACTGCCTAGTGGGATTGTCTGTACAAATTCCACAGTTGTCCCCAGGCAGCTCTGTGAAGAGGACACTTTAACTCCATATGCCATAGAAAGATGCCTTCAGTGATGCTCCATGAATTAATCATATCCCTGAGGGCTGTGGGAAGATAATGGTAGAAAAACCCTGCCGGAATGACTTGGAGAGCTCCAATGAGCTGTCACAGCACCTGGCCACTTTGTGCAGTGAGGAGCAGTTATATCAAACAGGCTGTAGCTGCGTGAGCAGATAGTGTTGAACCTCACCAAGCTATCAGCAGGACAGAGGGAAGCACCACTTACTTTACGTGCTGGAATGGGCTCCCTGCCGCCTAGGGCCACAGGGGTTACTGGAGAAAAAAGGAAGTAAACATTTGTCTTGTGAATTACTCCTTTTTTTCCTAATCCCCACTCTTGAGTTACAGAGGCACGGTAAGGATGAGCTGTGCGTATTCTTTCTGATGCTAAAATTGCCTAGCAGTGAGATGAAGGTTTTATGCACAAGTGTTTGGGGTTTTTTCTTTATTGGTTATCTATTTCTTCTTCCCAGCTTCTAGGTTCCTACTCTCAAGCCAATGGCCTTGCACAGCCAGGCCATGTATGCAGCATGTGCACCTCAGGGGAGGTAGGGATAATGGTTTGTGACAATAAAATAAAATTATCGCCAAGACCACCTTGTGTTCTCTGTTCCTGCTATTTACAGCAGCCTATGTCAGATCTGCTTTAATTTTTTTTCATCTTTTCTGGGCAACAGAAGGTCTCCCTTTATATGAATATAAATAAAACCCTTTCAGAGTAATGATGTTTTTCATGGAGGGTGTGTTAACCTACAGGAGTGTGAAGTAGGTTTACATTTTGAGAACAACATGTGCATCAGGATTATTCCTTCTTCACTCCCCTTGTGCGAGACCTTTTCCTCTTTTGTTTCCATTTGAGCCAGGTGCCAGTTCATTACTCTCAGACATTTAAAATACATCAAATGCAAGTAATGTATCACATTTTTTCCTAAAGGTTTTTCAGTTGATCTGTTTCTACTATATTTTAAATCTTTTTTTTCCCTGTCAAGACAAATCTTGCCTGGATAAATATGTGCACAGCTTTGTTTTTGTATTTCCTTGCACCTTATTCTGTAGCCAGATCCTAGCTACAGAGTCTTATTAACCTCTCTGACCATGCCAGGTGACTCCCAGGAGACTGCTGGAGAAAACCCTAATTTACAGTCCCTGGAGAAAGCAGGAAATCAAATCACTGCTTAAAACTTTATACATGCCAGGCATGTATGATCTGACCTCACAGACATTTGAATGACCAGACCGGTGAGACAGATCTAGAAAGATCCAAATGCCATTCTACCCTTAATCTGTCTGTTTCTTCTGGTTGTTAGGAAGAGAGACTTGGTAAGACTAGTTTGGATGCAGCCCTCAATCCTTCAGTCATTTCCACGGTAGTGAATAAGCTTCCCATGTCCCTTTTCCCAGGATGTCACACTCACCATTTGTCTTCATGCAGGGAATTACCTTTTAAAGACCTCAAGGCTGAAAACCAGACTACATCATGTCCTCAAATGCTGTCAGCTGCTCATCTGGTTGATAGTTCCAGCCAAAACATTCTGGCTTGAAGAGACAAGGAAGAAATTCTTATTTCCCCAGGTCAAGCTCTTTGAGTCAGGGGAGAGGCCAAGGAAGCAGCTAGACCTGCTCCAGAGACTTAAGAGAAGATTACAGAAACAATTACTGCCAGTTGACCTCATCTCATTCTCCTTATTTTGTGCCTTTTAGGCAAGGCTAGATCCATCCTATGAGGTGCTGAAGGGGTCTACACCTAACTGAAACTATCCTGCATTTTTCCCCTGCTCTGACAGAAGAACTGGGGAAACCTTTTCTCCAAGTTGCACTGTAGGGATCTGTGTTCTACAGAATTTCATGGCAGTTTTGATGAGTCTTGATTTTTTTCTTTAAAGTTTTGATGGATCTGACCTTTTATCTCTAATGCCCTCTATGAGATTTCTGTCTCCTGTCCTTTTTGGTAGGGTAATGGTTTTTTATTTCTGTTGAACTGGAGCAAGCTTTGGACTGATGCATGTCTTTGGTCAGACATGCAACACACATTTTATTTTTTCTGTGAGTAAAACTCTTTAACTGTTTAGTCAAAACCTGTCTTCTCCAGAGAGACGCCTCATTGCCTGGTTGTTTCATTTTGAAGCCTTGTAGCCATGAAATCTGTTGGGAGAACACAAACCGCTGTGATTACCTGACAGCTCTAGGAAATGGCACAGAGACAAGATATGTCTTTGAGATAAAAGTGTTGATTGCAGGTGTAGGCTGCAGGAAGATCTTTTAAACTTCTCTGTAACCTTTGGGCTCTGGTGAGCACCAAAGGGGAGGATGCCCTGCCAATCTGTATCAATGAGCAACAGCAATCTGATACTGCTCTTCTGCCCAGCTGAGAGTTGTCAGTTTTGTTAGAATTGGATTGAGGGTGTCCGTAAATATGATACCATTATTCTTTCTTAATGTAACTACAGTTTACCCAGCAGATCCTGATAATAACTGTTCTGGTTTGGAAAGACAGATGTCTGCTAAGAAAGGCAGGACCCTCCCTTGGAATGGAAAATGTAAACCCCCTCACCCCAAATTATTACAATTTTGAAATCAAGGGGCTCTCAAGCAAAGATATAGGAATAACAGTTCTTTATTAGGAAAATTTAAATAAAAATGCAGTAGTACAATAAAAACCAACCCCACACTGACAGAGTCAGAATACAACCTGACACCCTGTTGGTCGGGGTGTTGGTAGCAGTCCAATTAAAGTCGTGGCTGCAGTCCTCCTGGAGTGACAGGATGTGGGTCTGTTGAAGCAATGATCCTCTAGAAGGGTGTAGTTTCATCTGAAGATCCACTGGTGGTGTAGAGGGGTCTGGTCTTCCTCTGGGAATCCAGTGGGAAACCCACTGCCCTGGTGTTCTGACTCTCAGATTTTACCCAGGTAGAAATACAGGGCTCCTCCCCCTGGGTGGAGCATCTCACAATGGGATGATGTAATTTTATCAGTCATGCAGTGAGACTCAATGACACATTAACAGAAGATGTCTCCTGGAGGGAGGATGGGTCATGGAAGAGCTAAAGAACACTGCCCCACCTGGTTTCAACAGATGGTAATAGAATACATACCTCTGGTAACATTTTGCATTGCAACCCAAGACAATAACAGAGCCCTTGGCCTTGTACCTGCTGTACGCGTTCCATCTGAGAAGCAGATCCTGACCTGCAGTGCACCTAATCTACAGGGGGAGAATGGAGAGGTGCACATGGGGAATTTTGCAACATTGCAAACAGAAAATCTATCCAAAGGAGTCAGATTTTGGAGTGCTAAGCCACAAATTCTTCCTCATAGCCATGGCCTAGACTAGCTGCCTTGTGCCTGGTGATTTTGCAGTGCAGCGCACTGGGACTACAGGAGGTAGTACAGTTTTAGCAGCAGGAAATGCAGGCAAGTGAAGCTTCCTTGGGGTCTGCTCATCATCTCATCAAGTTCTCCTTAGAGTAGATTTGGAAGACAAAATTTATACAATCCAGCATTTCCTTCTTTTTTCTTTCATTCCTGTCTCTTGCTTGTGAATGTATTAGTCTTTATTGCAAGGACTTTCACTGAGCCAGGACTGGTGGGGTTTCTGAGCCACAGATAACATCTTCAGATCTGCTCATTTCCTTTTCTCCTGTGGCCTGTCCCCTTCCCTTCCTTGTGTTTTTCTACTCCCTGATCTTCCCTTTCCAATTATTTTTTCCAAAGATGTTTTACCAATCAATCTCCGAGCCATTTGTTACTGTACTGCAAAGGACTTTATGCCCTCTCTCTTTTTCTTTTTTTTTTCTCTCGCCTATTTTTTCTTATTTTCTCCCCAAAACAAAATTCCAAAGCAAAATTAAAACAAATATGCACTACCAGCTACAAATCCTGCCTACACACCTTTATCATGTGTGGTGGTGCCCCAGTCCCCTTTGTGCCACAGGTGGGTGGGAAACAATTCAGTCCAGCAGGGTACTTCCCACACTGCAAACCCTGGGAGTATAAGCAATCCCAGTGCCTTACCCCTGCCATGTAGCCGAGGTGAATCTAGTGATGAGGTAATTTAAAATGTTAAAATGCTTTTGTTGGTTTTGCTTTTGAAGACTGCTATAGTGGAGCTGCAGTGAGACCCAAACAGGAAAGCCAGAGGTGTGTCACTGTCAGGAAGCCTGGTCAAACCAGCCACAGATTCCAGGCTCTCTGTGCTCTCCTGCTGCTGCAGAGCAGCGCTGGGCCAGCTTTTCACCAATTGCATGTAATCACAGTGAGGCTGTGGAGCTGGGAAGAATCAGGACTGAATAAAGCCAGCTCCTGAACTGCCTTTATCCCACCATGTGTGGCTCAGAAAGCAGCCCTGTGCGATGCTTACCCTGCAGCTGGTTTGAGTTCACCTGTGCCTAATTCTTCTGATAGCACAGCACTAAGAAGAAACATTCGAGCAGGGAGCACTGCTATCTTCCAGTAACCCAAGTCAATATTAAGAAGGAAGGGAGAAAAAAAAATGTGGACTCACCAGGATTTGACAACGAACCTAGGCTGCACTCAGCTTTAAATTCAACTGTCATGGAAAATATCCTCATGAGATTTTTGAACATGAGAGTCAGAGATATTACAAAATGGAATTGTTTTCTTAAGATTTCTACCAATTCTGGGCAAAATCCCATGAGAATAGTTGTTCTTGTGAGTTTTTTTCTGCATCTGAACAAGAAAGAAAATATGTTCTTGAAACATTACATCTCTCACCATAGTGGAGTGGTGTATCTGGAAATTCAATTCTGACACTTCAAGAAGAATGCAAAATGAAGTTAGAAGACATTGTGGATGTAACAAGGGGTAAAAATAGTCTCACGCCATTCAACTATGTGTAGGACAGCTCTGCTGCCAGGAGCTGTCAGCTCTGCTGCCCAAGGAGCATCCCAGCCCAGAGGTGACACAGGGCGATACGATTGTTGTGTGAGACGAGTGGTTCTCTGCAGCCCCACATCCCTCTCATTGACTCTCTGAGTGCTGCACAGCTGCAAAACCAAGAAAGAGACTAGACCAAGCAGCTGGTTACTGGCAGGGAGGTGGCAGAGGTGGCCACAGGCAACAGACAACTGGACGGGAATAAACAGTATTTTCTTCTGGTTTTGCAGGAAGAAGAGAGCTAAAAAGTCCAAGTCTCTTAGCGGCTGTGTGTGAAGTGTTCAGGTATGATGGGTTCTGGTAATGACGGGCTTTTGGGTACCACCACCAGGTCCATACTTGGGGGAATGAGAGCTTCTCTGTGAGGGGTGGGGCCATGAGGGACCCTGGTGGGGACATGCTGTCACTGCTGGACACTGACCCACAGCCCCTTAACAAGGGGCAAGCAGAACTCGGGGTGGCAGCAGCAGGTTCCATCCATGAGCTAGGGACAGGGCTGGAGACAGATACCTCTACAGGAGGAGCTGAAGTGGGCTTGAGAGTGTGCAAGAATCTTCCTGAGAGATGTAGCCAGCTAAGAGAGTACAACAATGTGCAAGATCTCCCTTGCGGCTACAGGTGAGGAAATTCTGACTCTGGAAGATCCTGAATTTCTTTGATAGTAAGACTGCAAAGAGCGCTCATGCTGCCTTGGGCTGTAGGTGCAGGCCCAGCATTACATCCAAGTAGTGTTCTCCTATCCCATGCCTCTAAACCCTCTGCCTGGGTCTCCTGGCTGTGGATGTGGCCTGGCAGATTGTTTATGCACATCTGTGCTCTCTGGGCAGCTCATTGAAACTGCACCTTTGTCCTAATCCATTGGTAAGATGTGGTAGGATCAAATCGAGAACTTTTAGTAACGTCGGCTGCCTGTCAAGCTTAAATACATGATTTTGGTATAGCATAAGGTGCAGGCAGCTTTAATGTGGCCAGGAATGGGGTCCTCACCCCTAAATGAAAAATGTGTGGGGATTATGCACAGCTCCACTCCTCAACCGAAGACCAGGAGAGGTTTCCTCTAACTCAGCTCAGTCCTCCCACTGTCAGCACCGTGCACAAAGCAGCAGCCACCATCCAGGTATGACAGCGCTGCTGATGGAGGGCATTGCCTTTGGTAATGATGCTGTGCCATGTGGACTTCAGCTTGGAGTTAAGCACCTGGAGCTATGGTGACACCACGGTAGCAGGGGCTGCATACTTGCATGGCTGTGCTGCTCTGACATCTGAACACCGGCATTTGCTGGGCACTTTCCCCCGAGGGCAAATCCCCACATTTCTCGCTGAATTTACCCAACAGCAATGGGGAGGGTGATGCTTCTGGCAGAGCTGCCATCCAAGGCACTTCCTCAGGGTCCATGACTGAGAGGATTGTTTGCAACTAGCTCCGATAATAGAAATTTCAGGCTGCTGGTACATTACAAAAAAAAAAAAAAAACAACCAAAAAAAAAACCAGGCATAGTTTGCATTTGGTTTTCCTAAGGAGGCTAGATATGGCCTGAGGTATGCAAATGCCTTGTAATTAAGAGAAAAAGATTCCAGGACTGTGGAGGTGTAAGAGTTGACAAATTAGGCAGCATTACTAGATTTTTTTGCAAATTGAGGAACAACAGCTGTTAAGCATGTCAGTATTTTGGGAGCAGAGGAGTAGAAAGCATTGCTGTCACATACACAGAGAGGAAAGGAAGTGAATACAGCAATGAACAGGTGAGAGAGCCTCACGTTGTTATCCATAAGAGGATAAAAGTACCAAATCCTTATTTAATCCTTGCAGAGTTATTTAAAATATTAAAAGTGGTGAGCCTCAAAGGGGATTAGGAATGGTTGCAGAGGGTGAGTTAAATTACAAAGTTAACATTTGAGGTTTTTGTACTTATTTGCAGGAGTAAAGCAAGTACTTCTTTTTACAATTCTTCCTCTTTTTTTTTTTTGATTGAAGAAAACATGCACACCACATAATTAACTTACCAGTGTTTGTGTCCTTTACATTCAGAGTGTAAACCTTGAACCTCATCCCTGCACCCCAATGTCCACCCTGTAGAAGCGCCCAGCCCCACATGCCTGACTCCTGTTTCTGCCACTGCTGAGAACTCACACACCTCAGAGATTCTCAGCCAGTGTTAATCTCCTGCCTTCCTTGCTTTTTTCCTCCTGGAGTTGTTGGGGGTTAGGTTTGTTTTTTCCTTATAGAATTTTCCCCATAAGTTGCTAGGAGACTAATTACTGGGTGCTTATGGGTGCTTGACTGGAGCAAAAGAAGTGGCCAAAGGAGCGTGCAGCACTGGGCTACACCCTTTTGTGGTCTCTGAGAGTTTGCCTCTCAGAGGGGAAAAAGATACCATGAGGTTTTGGGAGGTAAAGGGCAGGGGTGGGGGCAGCTTTTCTCTCTTGCTCTCGGCATCGGAGAGAGAAGGGTCAGGCCGCTCTTGCTGCGGGAGGAGTTTTCAGTGTCCAACCGGCTCTGTTCCTGAGGATATCTCCCATCATCTCCTCGTGTGCCCAGGAACTCTGTGCTCGCCACCTCCTGCCCTGCTGGAGCTGGGCCGCCCTGTCCCACTGCTGCTGCTTTCCTTCGGCACCGCTTTGGATGCGCTGTGTCCCTGCACTGCCCGGCCCTGCCAGGACATCCCTGCCCTTTTAGCTACCACCGTGGAGCTTTGGTACATCCCACCCACCAGCCCGGGATTTTCCACCGTTCCAGCTTGGTGCTCACAGAGCCCTGTACCGAGACCAGACTGCCCCATGCTTTGTGAAACAAAAGCCCCTCGAGGTTCCTGGTTTTGTTTATCATTAATGCTGTAGTTGTTGTTGTTTGTTTGCCTTGTTGTACATACTAGTAAAGAGCTGTTATCCCGATCTCCACATCTTTACCTGAGAGCCCACTTAATATTCAAAATTTTAATAATTTGAAGGGAGGGGGTTTGAATTCTCCATTCCAAAGGGAGGTCCTGCCCTCCCTAGCAGACCCCTGTCTTTTCTAACTAAGACAGGAGTGTAAGCAGTGATCTGATTTTCCTTCTTCATAAAGGTGACACTTTTCTCCTCTGCTTTTTCACCCCGCTTTTTTATACTCCTTTCTCTAGAATCAAGGGAGGAGTTGAGTCTTGTCTTCTAAATACATCCTTATCCCTTCCAGTCCTTTGTTTGTCTTCTGGAACTAGTATCGATCAAGTCACTAATGAACCCTTGTAAGAAACTGAAAAATTAATGGTTAACGACTCAAACAATTGCTAAGACAGCAGGTGCCTTGCTGATGCTGTGCAAGGTCACAGCCCGGTGCAGCAGGGGTGCACACCCACCACTAGAGGCTACAAGCTGGGTTTTCAGCCAGAGAAGGGAAGAGGCCAATAAGAAGTAGACCCTGCAGAGGTGGGATAATGCTTTTTATCATGCCAATGCCCTTTCTTACACAACTGGTTCAGGTGTAAAACTCTCCACCCACCCCAGTGGAGGTATCAGAAAATTCACACCCATTCCTGAAGGTGTTCATCCCTTCTGATGGGGCATAACTGACTCAGCTACGCTGAACTGAGAGGCAGCGGTCATGTCTTAGAAGGTGCCATAAACCAACAAAGATCCCAAAGTGCCCCCAGACTCGTTTCTGGGACCTTCCACCCGAGGACTGCGTGTGATCCACAGTGTTACATCAGACAGTGTAAAACTCCCAGCCCAGAAGGAGTATCTGGGCATTCTCACCTGAACCTGAACCTGCTAAACCTTCTGTTTCGCAGGCTTCCCCCTCCCCTGAACAATCAAGGCTGTCACCATCACTTTGATCAATGGACATCAAAATTGCAACAATCCAGTCTCACACTGGATACATGGGTGGCAATATCCTTCTACTGTAACCCTTCTTTTTCTTTCTTTTTCTTATACATTTTCTTAATTGTTATTTCTGTGCTTTTATACTGCCATATTTCTACAGATAATAACCAAAACAGCTACATACCTACTTTCCATTGCAAGCAAATTGTTCTGAAATAAACCTGCCATATGCATATTTATAAACACTTGTCATTTAGTGGTGTTTCACTCTAATCTGCCCCAAGGGATCTATTAAGAAGAATCTCAGTTACTTTGCCTTCAGGGGTGGGTCATAACATCCCTGAAAAGCTCTACTATTCCAGTTTAACTTACTTGCATTCATGCTGATGAATCTCAGACCTGTCCATCACAATCATAGAGTAACCTCATACTAAGGTGGACTTTAAGCAACTGGATCTGGATGGACTTCTTGAGCAGGAGGCTTGGACGCTAAAGCACTTTAGTGTGACACTTCAGCAGCTGAAATACTTGTCTCCAGCTCCAGGATGGAGTCAGTTTTCCCACATAAGGTGGTCCGTGATGGAGAGGGGTTTCTGCAGGTGCTGGAGGATGGATATCCTGGAGACGCTTATCCACAAATAGGGCTTGGGGTGTGCCACCCCCAGGACAGACAGTGGAAGGTGCAATTTATGTGCCTGTGTTATGACAGGACAATTAGAAATGTTCCGTGTGCATCTGAAACAGCTTCCCCAGCCTGGCAGATACAGCACAGAGTGACCATATGCTGCTGGTGTGGACATTGTATTTGAGGAAAAAGATTCTTGAGCACCTCAAATATCACTAGCAGCCTCTGTTTAAGCAACCGAATACAGTCAGTTGAGCCCTGAGAACAAGTTGCCTCCCACCTATTGAGGGTGCCTAAACAGAGCCATTACAGGCTCATTACAGGTGCATTATTCTAGATGTCCCAAGTTACCTGGAATACTTGTTTAAGCTGGTGAGCATGGCAGCAAGCCTGGGAGGTCACTGCTGGAATGCCAGCAAGGTGCCTACAGCATCCCAAATGGCTCTTGGTGTCTGTGAGTCACTGTAGATGTGACTGTGCTAGAGAAAGCTGAATCACTCTTTGTGCTCCACTGGCTCCCCTTGAGTGTAATATGAGCTTAAACAGCCTGCTTTAATGGTGGCATCTTGATTTAGTCTGGACCTGAATTCTGTCTTTAGAGCTGACAGTCTAAATATAGCCCTGTATTTCTTTTTCTGCATAACATTTAACAGGAGCTAGCATTAGCATTTAACTACAGGGGTTAAAAGTCTTAATAATAATGGCAAAGTAATAATACCAGTGAAATAACATCATTATTCTTATTCTAATTTGCCGAAAAGAAGGTCCTATTCATTCTTCTATTTCTATGACTCTGTAGTAAAAAAGAGATGAAGTTCATTTGGTCTCCAAAGTTTATCTGTAATTATATTATGTATATTTAAATGGCATTTGGAATATATGACATACTGCTCACATTAAGAGATAAAAAATACTCATTAGCAGAAGTAGAAACTAGAAGATTCTGGATACAGCCCCCTTGGAGCAATGGAAGTTCAGGGGCTTCTTTGGAACAAAGCCAATTTGTTTTCACTTCTCCACCTGGTGCCTTCAGACACAGAGAGCACTCCTGCCTAATGCCATGTTACCCAGGCTTGGCTGTCTCAGCCTCCCTGTTCTTGGCTGCTCAGTGCTGTGCTGGCTTTGTTTTTGCTAAGGCTGGGCCAAGAGCACTCGGGCTGGGATTTGCCAGCAGAGCTTTCTCTGAAAGCCAGGGAGGGTGGAGAGCCTGGCTCCGTCTGTCCTCATGGTTAGTCTGACAAGTCGCTCCTGTAGGAGGACCAACTGGAATGCTGTTTCTCCAATTTATCCTCCACCAGCTCTAATTTTTCATGTTCTATCTATGCTGCAACTTAGTTGCTGCAGCAGGTGCTTTTTAAATAAAGGGAGAGAAATACTGCTTCCTGTTTATATATATATGTTTGATAACTACTAGGAGGACAGATTCTGCCTACGCCATCCTTAATAGAAACTGGATTCAAGACGTCTGCTGTAATATGAGAAAACCAGGTGTTAGAGAAGGGTTCATCCTGCAGGCAACCTTAAACTTTCTCTCATCAGGCAGGACTAGACTTCTCATACATGGTTTCCCAAAGGCTCTGCTTTCAACCAAAGCGAATGATCAAATGGCAGGAAATGAGATCTTCCTTCCAAATTGGGGGTAGGGAATGAGTTGATTTAATTTTTAAGGAAACACTGGCACACACCAAAAAAGCCAAAAATTTGTACCTGACTGAGTTACAGCCAGTGCAGTTACCTGTTTAGGTTCCTTAGTGTTTTCCTCTTGGCTGTGGATTGGGAAGTGGGCTATTTTTACTTATCTTCAAAATGGCAGAGTTTGTTGCTACACAGCAAACCCTTGCAGCCCATGACATGAGAGTAAAAAGAGGACAAGGTCATGTTTGCCTGTTTAAAAAACCAAAACTTTTCACAAATAAAGAGCAACCTCCAGTGTGTCTAGTGGTTTGGAGCTCCATATACTCAAGTAACTCTGAATCTGTTCATTCAGTTTGGCCAGAGGCCTCAGGCCACTGATATCCCTCTACAGTTGTCCATGGCCAGCTTGAGTATCCTGGCAAATTTTGATGCCTAGTGGGATTTCAAGGGTCCTCGTGCAGCGGCCTTCTCTGGTTGCAGAGCTGATGGAGGCAGCAGGACAGGTCAGTGGCCTCTGGTCCAGATTTGACAAAGTGGCGTTGGGCATGTGATGGGTCACAGAAAGATTCCAGATGAGTGAGCAGATTTTACTCTCCTTTGCTGCAGTGAGAGACATCTCCTGCTCCTCCAGTTCTGCCCTTATCAGGTGAAGGGACGGAGGGACAGGCTGGGTGACAGAAGGGCTGCAGGAGGTGAGAGGTGGCACTGGGATGGTGGAGACACGTTACACTCAAATTCGAACCAACTGCTGGGGATAAGAAGGTATTGAAGGAGGTGAGGATATACAGAGCTGGAAAAGAGCAAAAGTGTTCAGTTGGTGAGTGGGTGTGAGAGAATTGTTAACCTGTTTGCAGAAAGATGTTGCATTGTCTGGGAGATTGGGTGGGGCAGGGCTGATTCTAAGTATGGCAGAGAACAAATGGGCAGAGAAAAAGCCACGGAGAAAAGACAACAGGAGATGCGAAGAAAAAGGAGATGGTGGAGGGGGGGGGGTGAAGGGAAGGTTGAAGTGGCGTGTGTGAAACAGTGAACAATTTGGATATGAGAAGAAGAAAAGCAAGGAATTGATAGGGAAAGATAGAAAGAAGAAATGTAAAACTGTAGCTGCATTTCACAATGATTTCCAGTGGCTTCAGGGTGTCTTCTGCTGCATCCAGCACTGGCTACACTTCCAAACCACAGACACACTGGGGACAAAGAGCAGCCTGCCAGCAGGATGCACCTCTTCTCGGTGCAACATCTTCCAGTGTGTTTGTCCAGACACAAATAATTTGATCTCCACCAACATCCTATACTGCAGTCTCATCAGTCTCCCTGTCAGTTTTATGCTTATGCAGTATACAACACCCCCAAAACACCAGCATCTCAATTTGAAGTATGTACTGGCATAAACATGCATCTAGTCAAGAGATTAGTGCAATTTTTGATTTGCTAAAAAGGCTTAACAACTCTTAGTGTTTTCATATTGAGCTTCAGGGTCTGTTTTTTAAACTAAAGAGGAACACCAATAAAATTTTCATTAATAAAATACCAGTTAATCTAGGTTCCTACTGATAAGGACAGAAATGCAGGAGATATTTTTTTATTTTTTTATATACTTATTCTAAAATTGACCTGACAGCTTCTAGCTATTCCTTGGTGACAGATTTCAAACTATTCAAACACATAATTTTCAGCTCTGGCATTTCTCTTTGGAACTTCATGCAAATTTTTTTCCACAATATTTAGCATGTCAAAGGCTGTCTAACAGCTCTGAGCCTTGCTTGTAAAATACGCACACACAAAAATGTAACAAGGATATGTTTTGGCAATAAGCTCAAATCTCAAAGAAATGTTCCAGTACCTTGATTAATTAAAGACAACCCAAGTGTTACCTCCAGCCTGCACTAGTACATCATTAAGCAGCCTAATTAATACTAGGACATACTGAAACAAGAGAGGTATTTTGGAATTTCAGTTACTAAGGGAAACCTAAGTGCTGTCTGTTAAATGCTTTGGCCTCCTTTTCTTGTAGAAAATGTGCTTTATAACTTCCCCATATGCTCCTGCTGTTCTCTCCCTGATGGATGTTGCTATGGAAGCAAACTGGGGAAAAAAAATCAAACAGCTAATAATGTTTCTGCAAATGATTGCACAGGTGGAGATGAAAAGTACAGATGACACAAGTTAGTTAAGCAGGGGATTTGAGCTGCAGCAACAATTTGAGGCCAAAAATCAAAACACACACATTTTGCTTTCTTTCCTCTTTATATAGATGTAGTGAAATTCCAGATCTTTGCAGGCTGTTGAGGTATCTTTTAGCCTTTATTGAGTAAACACATTCAGAATTTTGCCCTAAAACACTGAATAAAATAATAAAATAATAAATGATAGAGGTTTAGAAGGAGAAGAGCAGGGCTGGGTACACTGCTAGTGAGTGGGATAGCCTAGGAGAACATAGATCCTTTGAGGCTATAGGATAAAGAACTTCTGTCTTTCACTCAAATTAAAAGTGTTCCTTCAGTTCTGTATCATATTTGAATATCATTATGGCAAAGGGGAAGATGCACATACTGGACATCAGAAAGACAAACCCCTTGGCATTACTTTTTTGCATTCCTTCAAAGGAGTATAAGCTTTCTGATATAAAGCACATATCCAAGAAGTGTATGTGAGTGAGGAAATGCACCAGCATGTTGGTATAGAGCATCTAGTTACTGAAGTAACTGAAAATGAGGATACTGAGAGCCAAGGAGTGAGAGTGATACAGTTCACACCTGGCATCTCTCAGGCTGCTGGCCAAGACCAGCCAGGTTGGCTGGTGTCTCCTGGGCACAGAATAGATAGATACTCTATTTATTGCTTGCTTGCTTTTCAATTATGTTGGCTGCTGCTCACCCTGACTCTGTGACACTGAACTTTCCTTTAGCTTTTCTGAGTCTTAGATAAAGTTACACGTATGGATCTGCTTCAGGCCTATGCTGCTTGGTTCTGTGTCCAAGCATCCATTCCTCTCTGCTAACACCTTAAAGCCTGTGGCTTCTTCCCCAGACCCCCTTAGATCTCTTAAAGTGCTGCTGCACCCCCTGAATGCTCTGGGATGGGGCAGACCTTGTCTGGCCTGGAGCTTGGTCCCCACGAGGCCTCCTGAGCCCGTGCTGCAACATGAGGGTGGGCAGAGAGAACACTGTCAGTGGACATCCAGTCAGAGGCCACTAGTCTCATTTCACCATCATTTTAAGCTTTTTTGGGTTCTGTTGCACACCATAATGTAGCACATATTAGTGATGGTTGCACGGTGCTGGTGTATGCTGAGAGCCTGAGTTCTCCTACCTAGAAGAGGTCCGTGCTGATCACCTTGCTCTGTACAGAGCTTTTCACTGCAGATGCTGCCAAGCAGATGTTTGTGTCTCATGTCTCATGTCTAATGTACTAAATCAGAGCCCCAAACATGTTTGATTTTAAGAAATGTCCCCTTTCTGCCAAATCTCTTTATGAAACATTTAATGAAAGTGATACATCCTGTCAAAACTTTATGGTGCGAACTTTTTAACCAATTGTAATCGATTAGGAGGTGGATTTCAAGCAAGGGAAAGGTCAACTTATCCACCAAGCTGTGTGTGGGCCAAGTGCCTAGGTGCCTGGATGACTCCATCACACCCACATGTGCTACCCTATGGTGCATGAATCAAGAAAAACAAGAATCAAAATATTCAAGAATACATGAAAGCCACTTGTAGCCCATACAAACCTAGAAGACACTTGAACACAAGCACAGGTGAAGGTGCACAAGTGTGGTCCATAACCCCAATCACATAAATCCCGGTGCAAAATTTGACCAGCCATCTAGGGAATGGGACATGAATCACCTAATTCAGGCAGCCTTACTTGTGTTAGCAGTCCAACAAGTGACAAAGTCCTGGGGAGAGGCTGGATATAAACTCTATAAATTCATAGCATTGGTGTTCCATCACCACTCTCTTGCTTACTGAAGGCACATGCCCAGGTCCATGTACACATTCTTCTGCTGGTGTGTCTCCCTTGCATACACTGTATATCTACAAAGACATAAATAGCTTTTTACTTCTAAAACTGGTTTAAAAACAAGTTTCCCAGCTCCTGGCAGGGGCTACAAACTCTGCTTTTCTGCTCCTGGACATGTGACAGTTCTGACTTGACTGCAGGAGAGACCTGATTTAGGCAATCCCATCCTCTAACATTGCTCTTGAGGGAGAAGAATCCCCTATTTCTCCAAATGGAGAAAAGTGTTTCCAAACACTTCCTTTTGATTATTTTATCTTTTTCTGCTATATCTGTGTGCTCTTGAAAGGAGGGACAGTGCACTGCGTGCAGCCATAGTCGCTTGGTATTCAGGGGAAGTTCAGAGTTAGTGAGGCGCCTCCAGAGCAGCTGCAAAGGGCCTAATATAAATATGAAGAGCTGCCGAGATTCATGATTGCACCTGGCTGTCCCGCTGCTTTACAGCCATTGCAAATTAATTCTTTCTGCATGTGAGCAACTAAGTCAAGTCACTTAAACTGGTGGCCTCCTGCTGTCCTCTTAGGAAAAGAAATAGATGATTTGCACTGTAGAGACCTAGTCCAGTGCCAAGGGAGCCACCAGCTACTTCTCTGTGTCTTTCTATGATTGTTGGAGCAGGACAAGGAAGAAATTTCAGTTTAGAGTTCAGCTCCTACATAACCCTCGATAAGGTTCACTTACAGTCCCTGGATCAGCATTCCTTGGGCACATGAAGCGAGCATGTGGATCTGCTCCCTTGTCCTGGTAGAACTCCAAGCACAGCAGTGCAGAGGAAACAACTGCGTATTTTTCCATTGGCTTCACTGGAGCATGCTGGCTGCAGCTGGAATGGCAGGGAAAAGAAACCAGAACCTGTTTGGGAAGAGACATAGTTCAAAATGGCAAAAGCTGCTAAAGGAGCTGCCGCTGGATGCCTGGGCCATGCCCTTGGGGCCCCAAGTGCTGGAGGTGCAAACACAGGCTCCCCCAGGCAGTTCTGAGCTGCACAGCCATGCTGCCTTTAGGAGCGAACTGTGGTTCCCACACCGTGTGGTGCTGAAGGACAGATCATCCTCTTTTGCTTTCTGGAGTGTCTGATTTATGGACACATAGATCCCAAGCACTGCAGAGGCCCTGTGAAGCACAGCAGTGTTTGTGGTGCAGTATATCTAATTCCTGTAATGTATGCAAAGCTCTCAAAATGCTAACTTTTTATTCCAGTCTGTGAAAGAGAAATATATTCTCTCTTGGGTTGGTGACATTATTATCAGAGTTAATACTGTCAGAGAGAAATGTCTCCTGTGTTTCTGTCCTGTGCTATACTCCTGGGTATTCTGCTTAGGGAGAAGATCCTTCAAACTCCCTGAGACCCAAGGGAGCCCTAATGCCCATGTGAACACTAAAAATCAATCCCTCTTCAAAGTACACCAAGAGGGCTGTGCCTTCTAGGTTAGTTTGCAGCAAGTCCCCATTCATATCTGCTCCTTCAAACACAGCTGTAAAGAACATCAGTGGCAAGCAACCAAGGGGAATTAGGAAAGAGGGATATAGGGTTGGATGGTGCTACTGAAGTCCAGGCTGTAGAGTTACTACTCAGTTACTCACTTGACATGATCTGTGATCTGAATGGCACACTTAGAAATAGGGGCAGAATCCAGGTTGGTACCTTGGGCATTACCCAGCCCTTCCCCCTTGCCAAGGCAGAATCAAGTCCACCGGAGACATTCCTGGTTGATATTTCGAAGATTTTTTTAGTGTGTCCTAATGACCCATGAAATGACTGTCTAATATACCTGAACAATCTACATCCCTAGAACAGATATTTGCTATTCAGCGCATATTACTGGCTGATGGTTAAGTCATGTCAGTACCACAGAGCCAAGAGGCCAGTACATCCCACTTCCCAGGGAGGAGGGCTAGTATGCCAGATAGGGCCCTCACCTGAGCTCTGTGTCCTGCCAAGAAGAGGACTGGAGGGGTGGGTGTAAGTCC
Organism: Donacobius atricapilla; assembly: GCA_013397315.1. NCBI lineage: Eukaryota > Metazoa > Chordata > Aves > Passeriformes > Mimidae > Donacobius > Donacobius atricapilla. The sequence goes on from WBMY01017407.1 coordinate 594,863, forward strand.
TTCAAACCTCATGCTGGTTCCCCACATCCTTGGTAGAAGGGCAGAGTTAGGTGTCCTGCATGTTCTCCTCTGGAGTTGCTTTGTTCCCTACAAAAGCCAAAGAGATATCGACAAGTGTGTCCGTCAAACAATTTGTTCTTAAATGGCCCTAAATGGCCTGCAACCTTCCTCACCCAGTGCTGCAGTCTGGCTGCTCAGGGCAGCAGTGCCTTCACCTGCCGCTGGGATTCTACAGAGCAGACCTCACCAGAAGGAAATGAATGTGAAATTGAATATTAGCATAAGATTTGATGATACATTCATCCAAGCTTTATGGACCTGATTGAGTACACAATGCTACACATACACATGTGTGCTTGTTGCTTTCTAATGCCTGTGGCAATCATATTTCTGCTTGACCCAAGTTTCCTTTATTTGCAAAAGAAAAAATGCTATTATTGCTGACCATAAAACTATTCAGCCCTTTTATACATAGCTATAGGAGTTGATATGCTCCACTAATTTTAAAGGATGTAATCAAGGATTTGTGTGCAAACAGTGCATAACTATGTACTTTTGTTACTCAGATGTAGTTTGCCTGTCAAATACGAATGAATTTGCTGTTTTTGCAAAAGTGGTCACTGCAGAAGCTTTCCCAAGACTCTCCAGCAACACAAAAATCCACATTCTGTCTCTTGTTTGAATAAGCAATTTTTTCATCTCTTAATCTTCTCTTATGGAACTGTATAAAAACAGGCTGTAGTGAATTTTGCTGCAACATAATGAAATTACAAAATCATCAAAGAAATCCCCCATAATTTTGAAAGAGGAGTCATCCTTCTTTTTCAACTACTTCATCAAATTAAGACCAGACCCTGCCATCTGCCTAACAATAGTTTCTATGTATTGATTTAATAAACATATTATGGTACAACACTGAAGAGAATTAGGGTAAATACTAGGACACGTATATATTTATATACATTGAAAGTACGCCCCAAATCCACACATTTACAGTCTTCTTTGATTTTCCTGGCACCAGTATAGCTGTGAGGAAAAATTTAAACTGGAGCTCATGCTCCTTTTCAAGGATGGAGCATTGTATACAGCATTGAACATGGCATAGCAGAAAAATGTGCATTGTTAAGGGCCTGCTCTTGCATTCTCACTTGCATTTTGAAAACAGGATAATAGAGAGCTGAGGAGATGAATCTTGTAAGAATTTTTCAGTTCAGGCATGTCTCATTTAAGGACAAGTTGGTTGGATTTTTTTTTCTCTGCTATTTATTAACAGGAAAATTCCTAATATTAACATGGTACAGCTATTTCTGTCTCATGGAGGTATGCAGTTGGAAGTTTTTCCTTACTTCTCACTAGGATGTAATGCTACTGTTCCATTTAAATTTGATGTTCAATTAGTGTGACTGTAGAGGGATTAAAAAATCCTGTTAAGAAATGATTAATGGTCAAGTCACAGCGATGAAATAAAAAACTAAAATTAATTAATTCATTATCGTACTCTAACTCCCCAAATGACTGTATCAATTGCAGCCTAATTCCTAATGACTCTCACCTGAAGAGGTGACCTGTATCCTTGGAAGAGCTGAGGGACAAAACTTTTTGTATTCCACTAGATTTCCCTGAATATTCTTGCTCCGAAGGCAGAGCTCATCAGTAAAAAAGAACATAGTGCTTCGGAGCTGCAGCAATAAGATTTTTTTCTGGGGTTAGCTGATGACCTTACCTATTCAATCCATCTCTCAGCCTTCAGAGCTCTAAAATGAGTTCAACAGACATGACATTTGTATAATACTTCTCACTGAATAAATGTGGTGTTAAGCATGTGGCTCAGGTTTCCATGTCTCTTTACAAAGCCATTCCCTGCCTGTGAAAAGCAGTCTGCCTTCATCCAGATGTGCAAGCCATGCCTTGAAAACATCTCTCCTTTCCATCAGTGCCACTTATTTGATGTCTTTGAACACACAGGATGCTGGATGCCCTCCCACACCCCAGCTCATCCCTCCCTCTCCTCTCCAGCTCAGAGGAACACATTCTGGGACCTTGGGCTTACTCAATGCCTCTGAAGAGCAAGAAAGAAAACTCTGACATTTTGCTGGAAGAAATCCAGCACAGAAATTCTCCAATCACTGAAATTTGCAGCTAAGCAGGCAGAAGTAGGTCAGGCCTGATGCTATTTGCAGACTGCTTTTCCAAGGTGTGGGGACTAGGCTAATCGGTGCCAGGGGTTAACGTAGATGGCTGTGATACCAGCTCACCCGTTCCCAAGGAGAGGTTTGTATTTGACCTCCTCCAGTGATGCCTGCGTGCTCTTAGAGCTTATTCTAACATGACGAGCTACTAATCCATTCTTCCCACGTGTATTTTGCCCAGGCTACTGTAGCAAAACCTTGGTCTTTGCATTATTCCTTTCTGCCCCTCTGCATCCATGGAAGACCTACACAGCCTGTATCTCTCTATTAGGAAACTGAAGTCATGTTTTGTATTTTACATTTGGCAGCCATGTAAAAGTCATGTTTGGGCTCAAGTCTGATTCAATTTAAGACTCAATTTATCTTCATAAAAGAGAGTTTGTGGTTGTGCTTTTATATTTGGCATATTATCAAAAGAGAGACGTCCTGCCTGGCACTCTTAGGGCATTGCTTATTTTCTGAGCACTTCCTGGAACTGTGGCAGTGTTATATCACTGCTGTGCTTTGGGATATGTCATGGATATAGCAGGACACCGCTCCCCCTGAACCACAGCTCACACCTGTTTTCACCAGGAGGCTCCTGTTGCCCTCAGGAGGCAGGATTTTAATGAGTCTGGACAACATTTAGGCTGGAATGAATTAAAAATGGGCGATACATAAAGACATGGGTGTTGATTCAGGGGTTAAGAGGAGGTTATTGGGGCTTTGCAAAGAAGGAGACCTGAAATACCAAAGCCATAACCCCTAAGCATGGTTGGCAGACGGGTCATTACCCTTCAAAACTGGCCGCAGTTCCAGTGCTAATACCAACTTCATGCTCTGCTTTGTTTTGTTATGTCTTTCTCAGATGTCACTATGGTATGCTTAAAAAGGATTCCCCCTTCCAGAAAGTTCATTTATGTGGTATTTATGTGGCAGAGACATCTGTCTCTTTCTTTTGTGAGTCCATGCTCTGATTTTGATTTAGTGTATTGGGTTCCTTCAGTGCCAAGAAAACACTCTGCTCCTCTCAGGCTGATAAATTCTGATGATTGCTCTCTTACTGTTTTCTCACGCGAGGAGATGTTTTAATATTGCCTTCTTATCCATCAAACCTCTTCTTCATCTCAGGGACTCAAGCAGCTATCTGTTTGGGAAGTGATTTCTTCGAAGTGTCATTTTCTAAAGGTGAACTCCTCTTGGCCACTGCTTTTAATACTATTTTAATGGGAAAGGGCTTGCAGAGGGATTACATAATCAAAAGGATAATTTGGCACATCCTCCCAAGGGTTTTGCTACAGTTAGACTCAGCCTGCTTTCCCCATCCCTTGCCTAGCAGTCATGGAGAGGAAGGGAAGGATCCTTTTTAAGCTCTAAGTTTTTCAAGCTCAGAGTTGACTACTCACCCCAAATGTAAAGTAGGAAGCAATTCCTGGAATCTCTGAGTCTCATCTCAAGAAGATATGTGTATTTACATTCATCACCACCAAAGGCATTTAATTCTTGCATGAGTCTGCAGCTCACAGTAAATAGCTATTTGTCTTCATGTCCAGTGAACAAAAGATTGCAAGTGCTTTCTGCTGGCAAGAATCAAATATCTTGCTTTTGTCAGTAAGTGTTTGATATGCAGAAGCAGCCATGGAGACAATGAAAGCAGCTCTGTACCACTCCTCTGCACCTGGGCAGGTGAGCAGTAGAAAGCTGTGGATGGCAGCCTCCAGAGACCAGTGACACCAAACACTGCTATTCTTAAACAAGGGAGAAATAACACCCCCAAGGGCAACCAGAATTGTGTTTCAGCACAGTTTGTGTCTGAGGAGCATTATTTGACTTCTGTCTGGCTCCATTTTAGGCACTTTGAGCAAAACATATTTTTTGGTATATTTTCAAGAACCTGGTGTGTTTGACTCAGGAGCCAGATCTAGTGCTGAATATTGGTCAGAAATTACAGAGAATAAAGTTTGTGAATAATTGATCTTTGAACAGTAGTGAAAGAATTTGTTTCTTGGTCTCAGTCCTTTTTTTGTTGGCCAGTGCTGGAGAAAGGACACCTGACCCCCGGGAGGTGTTTTGTTCTGTCAGGAGGCATCACGGGGTTCAGAGGCGTATCTAAGCAAACTCATCAAAACTCATTCCTCATCACCTCACTAGTAACTGGTAAGGATTAGTGTGACAGATGAACTTGAAATATTTTGCTACTACATTCTTCGATTTCTTCTTTTTGCTCTTTTCCAGCCCCACTGCAAATAAAATTCTGAACTTTGCTCTTCTCTTAACCCAAAACTTAGTATTAACCTTAAACCAACTGCAGCTGAATCATTGGCAGTTTTCCTCTGGCCATTACCAGTACTACCCATGCTAAATACTTCTCTCAGCTACCATCACTGAAGCCTCTGCTTCCCTTTTGCAAGCCCATTTAAGTATCATTTGCATTGGTGTACTGGCATTTCTCTTTCAACCCTAACCCTAAACATGTGTTGAGAAGTTCTTCCAGACTCACATTAGGAAAATAATAATAATAATAATAATAGTAACAGTAATAATAAAGCAGCGGTTTTTTTCCTCTAGTAATAGGACAAGGCAAGAGTCAGGATTAGGGATAGATATAGAGTAAGGGTCCATAATGGGTTAGGACTTAAGTTGGGGCTGAGAAAAGGAAAACTCTTTCTTTGCCTAGGGATCCACAGCTTTTGGAAATGTTCCTAATGCCTTTCTCACTACCAAGTTCCCTCAGGGAAATTCCTCTTTAGTACCCTGCAAGGAGGTATTATTTCATAAGAAAATGAGATGGTGCATTACTGTAAAAAATAACTTATTTCCTGGCTTTGTTCCAAGTACAGAAGCACAAACAGATTTATCACACCTCCTTATAAGCTTTCATTTGGACACTGGTCACTTTATTTTAAGCCATTTTTCTTTCTACAGTGTTTCTTTCCTGGCCCCAGGTGTGGGTTGCTGCAGAGGACAGATGAGCAGGGAGCTTGTGCGCAGCAGTGCGAGGTGAGTGTGCAATTCTCTGCTCCCTGACTTTGCAGAGCAGGTTTATGTTTGCTTGAGCAAAGCAGGTCTAGTACACTTACACTACACAAGAACTGTACTCCAAATACAGCAGCGACTGAGATGCTTATGCTGTAATATCCCTGGGGCGTCAGTATTTGGGGAGTAAAGGTTTCTCTTATGGTATAAAACCCCTCTCTGAGCATAGTGGCTGAGAAAACAACAAATGGAAATGTGAATAGGGTATTAACACAATCATAACAGGCTGCGTCTCTTCTCCCACAGGTACTGGAGAAAGGAAATCTGAGTGGAGAGGGCTGGATTTCTTCCATCAGCACTGAAAAACAAGTACATGGCCTTGAACCCAGCATGGTGACATGCTGTAGGCAGTGTTGAAAAGCCAGCTATTGCCATGGCATATCTGGTTTTTACTTGTTCTCACAGGTCAGCAGACTCTCTGGATTTGCAAACCGGCTCACTTGTTTTGGTTTTTTGTTGCTTTCACAGTAACTCATTTGTAAACTGCCACTGTGGTTTCTTCCACTTACATCACAGTTTTTTGATACTTCAGTTCTGAAGTATCATAAAACCTAGATTAATAGTCTAATGGGAATTTGGAGAGCTGTAACATACAAGCCGTAGGTGTTCGTGAAGCACAATTATAATACTGAGCTAATCAGCACTGCATTCAGTTGACTAAATTCTCATCTTTTAAATGACAGTAAAAAATCTCCATATAAGAAAAATCAAGGATGATGCAAATGCAGGGAAATGTCAAGGCAAGTTCATCTATTTCAGTGGATAATGTGTCAGGGCTGTCCTGTTGGTTAAAGTCAGTACTATTAATGCACATCATGCTTCCCGGCTCCAGCAGGTTTAAAGGCACAGGAAGGTAACACACAGCTCTTGATGGAGGAGTTTAGGATGGGATGGGGGGAAATGGTGTACAAGAGCTGGCAGGGATGCTGGACACTGGCACCCTCAGTATCCCCACAGGAAAAATTATTTAGTTTGAGACCTGCTTCACCAGTCTCCATACAAGGTATGGATGATGCACGTCTTATATTTCTACAGACTGTCTCTAAAGGTTTTAGACTTTTTATCACGGGTTTCCCTAACCTTTCATGTTACATCAGTACATGCTCAGCAAATCTGAAAACAGAATGTACATCAGATAGGTCAGATGTGTCTTGGTTGACCCCAAAGAGTAAAGTATATTTAAAAGAAAAAAATGCTGTCTCCTTGATCTGTTTCTTAAAGTTTTTTTTCCATTCTAATTTTAAATTTTGTGTCAAAACAGAGTAACTCTCAGGAAATGCTCTCCCCCACACCTGTCTCTCTTCCAAATATGGGCTGTTTTCAAGACACAATGGTGCAGATTGGCCTTGATGAAGTTCCACCTCTTGTTAAATATGGATTTTATCCATGCAGCAGTTTTGGCCCAGTGATGGCAGCCAAGCCAGGCACACCCACTGCTCTTTGGCTATCGCACTGATTCTGCACTGGTGACCAGTCCCTGTCCCATCTCTGCTGCTCTCAACCACTCAAGACCTCATTAGCGGGCCACCACTCATACATGGTCACTCATTTATGTAATTCTTTTCTAGGTTTCCTTCTCTGTGCCCAGAGACACCTTTGAAATGCAAATATCTCCCATGGTTTTTGAATACAGGTGCTCTCTGCCCGTGAGTGAGGTGGCACAGAGAAAATAATTCTCAGTAAGATGTCCGAACCCTCCCTTTCAGCATTTTCTGAACTCTAGTGGCATAGGGCTCAACTGAAAAAATTGTCTAAGAAAGGCTTCACTAAGTGGAGCACATCAAGAGAAAATAAAGAATGAGGCCCTAGTTCCATCCACCGAAGCTGTCATGATTTATTTGCTGTCACTCAAATCTACATTAAAAGGCTTGCTGCGACTTCACCAATTTCTTTTCATTCTGATTGTCTCGATCTCCGCTGATATTTGAGGCCTGGCTTGTTATATTTGAATTTGAAAGATATGTAGCCACCTGAGCCTGGCAGCATGCTAGCATTAACTTCTCCTGCCCAATGGGCTTTTGCTGGTCCTTTTTGGAAGATGAAAATGGATGAATCAACTTCAGAGGCTTTCTGGATTGTACAAAACCCATCCTTCTTCCTACCCAAGTAAAGCAAGAAGTTCTGCTAATGAACCCATCGGAGGAGGGCTGTGTCTGCTGCTCTGTGGCAGTGGCATCCAGCGCGGCTGTGAACTTTTTGAGCAGCCATTTCTAAATTGGGAAGTCTCAGATTTATGTGGCCATTTTCTTGTTTTAAAAGAAGAAGTCAATACGTATTCACAGTTTGATCCCCATTAAGGGCTGAAGTGATGCCACGTTTCACCAGGAGAACGTTAATGCTATCAATTTTTCAGCTTTCTTACTTTATTTTCAGCATGTCATGTCCCTTCATATTTAGCATGTTATGAGGAACCACTGGAATTCAATTACTGCCTGTCACTGCTGTTTATATTGATTTATAGATCATCCATTTTGACAAGTTCATTGCCAAGCTTTAATATGCCTTAATAGCTTTATTGTTTATTAATGGTAATGCAGTGGTCCAATCTCTAGCCTGCAGTAAATGTCAGCCCTTCCTTTCAGTGGTGGACTCTGGGCTGCCGAGCATGGGTGGGCAAGTGGCCGCGACCAGCACCCTCCTCCCCCTGTCCAAATGCCTCTGGCACCAATTCCTTTGGTTAATGCCCTCCACAGATTTCCTCCAATAAAGAATTAAGAAGAGATTTGCCTGACAGCTTCTTGCCAGGAGGACTGAGGGGCCCGGCAGTGCCGCCAGGGTTTTGGTGGTACCAGAAGGTGTGGCGCTGCCAGCACCGTGGCGTCTCTGGGCACGGAGCAGCCCTGGCACAGACCGTGCCCCGCTCAGCACACTGACCACACCTTACCTTTAAAAAGATGCAGAGTACCACTGTAACTTATGTTACTCTGGCCAGCATATCCAGACGGTCAGGGGCAAGGCAGAGGTGAACAGTGTATGTGCATCATGGGGCTTTTTTATGTCAGGCTATGCAGAGTTTTATAATGAGGGCAGAGTTCACTGGCAATTATTGCTTAGGAAAGTTTCCATGGATAGCTATTTTTCTTTCTTTTCTTGACAACTGGCTTTTTGAAATATCATTTTACCATAGGAAATATCCTCCTCAAAAGCAGGAGTCCCCAGGCACTATGGGTCAGGACTATTTCAGTGCAACTGTGCTGTAAGAAAAAAGAATGTCCTCAACAGAAACATAACAACTTGTATTTCTTAGTCAGAAGCTGTTGCATATTGGTAGGATAAAAGATGAACAGCAGCACATTTCTGAGTATTTTCTGCCTAGAAACATACAGGCCCAGTTTTTCTAATGAAGCTGTAGCTGTTTCTCCGTGCATGAGTTTGTGTGTTTTCCCCTTGCCACTGTCAGCTGCATTTGCAGCGCTGAGCTTGGTGGTTTGTTTTTTGGGACTGTTTGCCATCTCAGGGTGGCTGCAGAGGAGAGCTGCTGCAGCTCAGAGCTGCGGGGCTGAGCTGTTTATCCAAGCTGGGGCAACATGAGGTACAAATCCTTTCCTGAACAGCAGCTATCAGCTGCTCAGGTTCCTTTGCACAGCATTGCTCTCTCCTGTGAGCTGCTGACAATGGCAAACAAGGACTCTTTTCTTTCAAGGCCCTTCCAAAAAGGTTCCTCCTTCCCAATATCTTGCTCAGCAGTGCTGAGCACCTTCAGAGAAATAAAGTGATGTGCTTATTTCTGCCTTGGTCTGCTGCATTTCCCCAGGAGCATTAGTTTATATACTTCTCTCTTGACTAAAATGATGAGAAATGTAGATCACTTACACTATCTTTCTCTCTCTCTCTCACACACACACACAAATACACACATAGATGTATTTAAAGAGACAGTTTAAAACCTAAGTTATAGCCCAGGAAAAACAACTAAAGGTGGTTTTTTTTCCTCCCTCAAATTCAGTTTTCAAAGTGAATTCAGAGGGAGTCGCCACTTTGGCTGATGAGATGTGACCTGCTTTAATCACTGCTGTCCACTGTCAGGTATGTCAGGCAATTTAGCTTCAGGTGCATAATGGTAAATTATTATAGAGACAGAATGATTTTAAGTTTCCAGACAGTGGGAGCATTCCCAGAATCCATTACTGCCTGATTAAATTACTCAGATTTCTGTGTGTGAAGGTTTTGTACAGCAGCATGTAATCCATGAGAGTAACTAATCATATCATATTGATTTAGATGCTGCTAGAATGGGAAATCTAATTGTAATACTGTGAAAGCTTCTTGGGGAATCTGTACTAATGATTGCATTTGTAATCCCATTTGCAGGTGAAAGTTCTGAAGCGCAGCTGTGAGATGAATAGCAATGACGACGGTTTGGACACAGCCCTGCAGAATCAGGTTGCCGAAGATGAGACGAGCAGAGGTTTTCCTGATGACTTAGCAGCAACTTTACATCCTTCTGGTTTTCTCCATTGATGCTTCCTGGGGCTTACACATAAAAAAGAATGTGAGCAAAAGGTGCAGGCTAAGATGAGAAAGGAGGCAGAATTCAGCCCCCTGTCCTGCTTAACTTCAGAGGCCATCCCAGGAGCTAACGCTGCAGTCTGAGCTCTGCTGGGGTTTTGCAAGGACACCACTTCTTTGCACTCTCTCTCTTCTTTTTTATCTGAGGATGAACACATTTGAAAAGCACTTTTCATTCAGAATACTGAAATGCCTACCAGCTTTTCATTAAAATTCTTTATTGTTGTTTTATTCTTCTTTAAATACAACTTTCTACAGTGTTTCTTTTGTGTTTGATGATTGCCAGCACCTTGATCTGCCTTGACCTTTCATGTCTGTGCTCTGGCAATATTATCCTCTCTCTTTTTTCACTTTTTGGAATATGTGGGATATTTACATGTGAATTATATGAGCTGCTTTTTATCTTTCCTCTTTGCGATACTGTTGCAGAGCTGTATATATATAAAAAACGTGATGAATTGCTTTGCTTCCGTACTGGCATGGGATTTTTGTAGGATTTTTTTTTTCACTCTTCTGACTTGTTTATAATGAAATATGAATATAAATAATCCTATCAAGAGAACAGTTGCATCTCTTGCATACACCAGAGCTTGGGAAGTGGTTTGATTGGTGAGAGGGCACAATTACCTGGGGGAAGAGCTGCCCACCAGGCTCTGACAAGGACTTAAAAGACTTGTGTAGGACATGTGCAGCAAGATTTTAGTTTGGGGGACAGGTCCCTTCAAGACACTGAAGCTTCCTTTCCAACACACAGCAGGGCTGAGCTCAGTTTCCCTCTTTGGCCCCTGCCAGCATGTGATTTTTTAGCGCCAAACAGCCTTGTATCTTAGAGGCAAGGTGTGATTTTGACTCTGAATTCCTGACTGCTTTTGGAGAATGGTGGAAAAGACACCTTCATCTTTCCCTTGGGAGCTCAAACAAACGCCAGCCTGGATTTCACAGCCCTGTGTCCTCTCCTGCTCACCCTCCAAACCACTCCAGGGAGCTCTGCAAAACACCAGGGCTGTATGTGCTGCCACCACCTTGCTGAGCACTCCAAGGGGATGAAGAGCTGGACCTGGGACAGGGATATTCCTGGGGAGCCAGCCCCAAGCAGGAATAAAGATAGCAGATATAAACCACAAATTTCATCTGCAACCTTCCTGCAGGTGCTCTGCAAACTCATCACATCCTGCTGTGCATCGAGGCTTGTGAAGAGAGGGGTGGTGCCCACCTGCCCTTCCCGAGGGTGGCTCATCCCTGCTGCAGCTGTTCAGTGCTTCCCAGTCTGCTCTTCTTGTCTGTGCTTTGGGTGAATAGGTACAAGGCAATAAACTGGGGCCTTGGGCAGATGCTACATGGCTCCAAACAGGTTTTAAACTTTCTTACACTGAAGCGTTAAATATTTTTATTGCAGTAGATTTTCTTGCACAGTTCAGGTGTAGTTTAATTCCACTTGTAACAGAGAGATTCTAAGTAATACAAAAAACATAAGAAAACCCTGAGACTTTAAAATAAGCTCCTATTATGGTTCCTAGTCATGAACAGACATTGCCTTTGTACTGGGGAGATCAACAAAGCTGGAAATTAATTAAGCACAATCTAAATAGCCTTCAGGATATTCAGTTATATACAGGAAAGCGTTTTGCAAGCGTGTTTAATGGATGACTCCTATCCTGTCTATTAGGTGTCATTGAAACCCAAGGGGTGTGTATTTAATGTCAAGGCTTCTCAAACTTTTAGAGAGCATTTGAATTTAGGATAAACTACAGTTTGCTTCTGATGCCTTAAGTTTTAGCTTTCATGTATTTCAGATTCTGTGCTGACTAGGGGTGTAGTTCTGAGCCTCATATTAAGTGCTAGTAAGCTCTCTACACAGAGTAGGTAGAAAAAACCAAATCCTTTTCCTGCTGTAGACCAAGGACAATGAGTACAACTTTCAGGCCCAAAAGCATAAACAATGGTGGGCTGAAGACAGAAACAAGAAGGATGAGATTCCACAACCTGAGACTGGGTTAGACAATTAAACCCCAATATGCAAATGGACCAAAACTTACAAAAATGTAAGACCTCATGACTGGTGGCCCATTTTGTGACCATTCTAAGTCCACCTTCAGTGTAGCCTTGGTCAGGCTCCTGTCCTGCCCAAGGTGTACCCTAAAGGTCTTTCAGTAAATAACTATTTTATTCTCTAGCTCTGTCCAGTCTCTGTTTCAGATCAGCCTTCCTAAGGCATCAGTTTTTGGCGACCCCAAGGCATCACTTCCTTGACAGCTATGCAAAGGTCTAAAATATGCTTTGGGAAGTCATCCTAGGGGTGCTTATACTTGGCAGTATAGATTTCCAACAGCTGTGAATCATGTTTCCAAAGATCTGCAACCAGAGTCAATCCCTCAGGCTGGCATGACCCCTGCCAGGCAGGAACAGGATAAGATGGAAGGAAGGAATCAAGCAAGCAGGCAAATAAGCCTGCTTCATGTGCTGTGACCCTGTACTCAAGGACCACAGTAAACGTATCATTAAAATATATTACACTAAAAATATACACAGATTTTCCATATCACTGAGTTTTTCATGGGGAACCATACAGCAGTGCCCCAGATATCTATTGCTGCTCAACAATGGGCAATAATAAGAAGAGTGTTAATGAGATAATTTAAGGTAAATCATATTTAGTACAAGATTATCAGATCCTTACTGTGAAAATTGTAGGCTCTTTTCCACCATTATATGCGATATACTTTCCAAAAGTCTCAGATTTCCCTGACAGAGATTTCCTTGAGGTCTGAAAAATGCAGAGCAGATATAGAAATGCTTTAATGAATGCAGTCTCCTCTACTTCACTGTATTACTTTCTTCTCTTTTTCTGGGCTGAAAAAAAAAAAAAATCAGTAGTGAGACTGGGACTCTCAAAGTGATGCTGACATCCATCCAACCATTTCAGTTTCTCTGGAGATTGCTCCATGTCTATCAACATCTAACTAGGGTGAGGTTTTAACTTGTATGCTGCCATCAGCTCAGCTGCCTTCCTGTCAGCTGGCAGATCTGCGATCTGAGCTATCCTCTTTCTGATTTGATTTGCACGTTTTCCAGTCTTTTGTCTGTGATGCAGTCTTGGTGAGTGTCTGAGGACTGTTTCCCAGCATATATCAGCATATATCATAGCTGAGTTGTGCTCTGTACAATGCTTGAGTCAAGGGTATGAGCCACATCAGTCCCTGCTGAGCTATCCTGGACTGGACTCCTGTTATACACTCCCACACCATTGTAGCAATTTCTAGCCTACAAACAGGGCTTTTTGATCCACAACACCACAGGGACTGAAAATAACTGTGATTAAAGGTAAGCAGAGTTTATATATATATATATATATATATATGCTGAAGTTGATAGAAAATGCAGTAAGTATAAAATTGAAGAAAGCATTAATAAAGACTCCCAGGAAGCTGGCTCGTTCTTTTACCCACCAGACCAGAAGGTATGGTGTACCCATGCTGGCATTTTCAAAGCTTTTCCTGATTCTTTCTTTCACTGCCTAGTCTGTGCCAATGGCAGGTTCAAACTGTGAGGGTGCTGCTGCTACCCAAAACTGTTCAGAGACCAAGTGCAAGGCGATGAACAAAAATCTCAGGTCAGAAGATTTGGGAAGGAGGTGTGCAGTTCAAGGCATGTCATCCTCCAGAGCGTGTGGACCTGTTTGCCCACAAGGCAGTGTGGGACCTGCAGAAAAGGCATCTGACAGGATCTGGCTTCATGCCCTCAGATGAGGGCCACCAGCAGGATCTGACTTTGTGCCTGAAGCCAAAGGGCACTGACACAGTTCGTCACACACACACAACCACACACTCATGCTTTGATCAGAAGGTAAGAACTAAAAATGACTTTATTTAAAAGTCTGACTCTATTATATAGTATGTCTACAAAGGTCAGGGATTGGGGGAGAAGGTTGACACCTCTCGCCATCCCATTGGTCAAGACAACTGTCCATCAGCTGTCCATACCTCTAAGAACAGGAATGAAAAACTTTCCTTGAAACTATACAATAACATTGGCTGTGTTTGCAGACCAGAGCGTGAGAAAGAACCCAAAACATGAAACTGTGAAACAGAAGAGAAGGCTGAAAAAATCAGGGCGACAGGGCACCATTCACACCAGGACAGAAGTTGCCCAGGAGAGAGAATTGACACTTCTCCCTTTACCCAACTGCTTCCCTGTGGAGGCAGGGAACTGCTTTCCTGAAGGCATTTTGCATGATGTCTGAGATTTCTCAAAACAGCAGTAAAAAAAAGAATTACATCAAAAATCGCAACTCTAAAGGAGATGAAATCCTACAAACAAAACCTATTGAACAGCTCTCCTTTATCATTGCTGAAGCCATTAGGGGAAATCTCGCTACAGCAGGGTGACATGCACAGGGTGCTGCAAGGCATCCCTGGCTGCGTGATCACTTGGTGAAGACAACCATGTCAACAACTTTCTCTGGAGTTCCTGCTGTGATACTTCTCAGCAAACAGGATTACTCCCATTTCATGCTCAGTTTGCATGTTTGTTTTGGTGGGTTTTTTAGAAAGGGAAGGTGTTGTTTTGTTTTGTTTGTTTTGTGCTTCCCTGTAATTAATCTGCAGCACAGATATATGCTTTCTTGTGCTAGGTTTCTGTTTCCCAATATATTTAGGATTTATATCTCAGTCAAGATATTACCTCCCCCTGAAAAAGAATTATTTCTGTAATCAGATTAGTGCTGAATTTATACTAAGTCCGAAGTACATCTTTACTCACTTGATTATTCAGTTTGCTGTAAATGTTGAGAATAAATTCCAAGAGAGTGAATCAAGCAATTTATTTTTTACTACCCTTATACATATTTCTACTTATTTGCTATGTACCTTTTCTACCCAGCTCTAGTTGTACAGAGTAGACAAAAAAAACGATGCTTTGCAAGACTGTATGACCTATCTGAATGCTGAGATAAGAGCTTTAAACAACTTTTCCGGTAGAAAACTTCTAAAGTTTCCATGAAATTTCTTCTGAGGAAAGAGCCGTGAGGGTTTTGGTTTTGTTTTTGTTTTTTTCACATACACATGGCTCATCTGAGATGTTGAAGAGATGTTGTGATGGAGAGCAACTTCTCTACTACTGCACCAATGAGAGCAATGGTAACAGTTATTCTGTTAATACCAACCCAGGCATATTAACCCACTTCACCCATTAATGCAACTTGATTCATATTTTTTTGTGTGTGTGTGTGAACTTCTATAGTGTCAGCCTATGCTGAAGTTGTCCAGGTTGGATGGTGTCTGTGCTTACTGCAAACAATGGTGAGTACCACTGTGAGTGGTACTGTTTAGTTTAAAGGCAGGTGGTTCAGGACATTTCTAGGGCAAACATGCTGTATATGAAATATAGATTGGTAGAAACTTCTATAGATAGAAATACAGTGAGTGTGATATGCCTATGAACTGGGAAGATGCACAAGGAACATAATTCTTCTAAGTCCAAAGAGGTTTCTTTATTACATAAAATTTAAGAGGATTTCTTCTTAAGTGTTACAGAAAGAGTTAATAAAAGTAAAGTCTGAAGTTGCCAAGTTATTAATTTTCCATTCAGGAATGGGTTGCTCTGAATTCAATTACCCAGCTGCAGAAGTGCTTCCCTGTATTTGATGTCATCTTCTTAAAAGTATAAACGATGGTGTGCACAGGGTGCAACTCAGAAGTGAAAGGCTCTGCATGTCACATCAAGTAGGCCCTGGCAGAGCATGCCAAGGTGAGATGCCTGTCCCCTGCAGGCACCACATCCCTGCCTGTTGAGGAGCAGTGCCCAGTGTAGGAGCCTGCTGTGAACTTCCCTGAAAAGAAATGGTCAGGCTTTCCATATGCTGCCTTTAATCTGGGATTCTCTAGACCTTGAACTAGTTCATCATTATTGCTGAGTTACTAGGAAAAATGCACTTCACGCTCTATTTCACCCTGCTTTCTAGTAGCCCCAAATATTGCACTGGAATTGAAATAACCCCCTTCAAACTCAGAAGCGTCCTGTGGCTGCTGGGGGTCCTATGTGGACTACAATTTTCTTAGGAAGTAACCAACGGGCAGTTTTCAGTCTGATTTTTCAGTATTTCTCCCTATCTTGTTTAGTTTTCATTGTCTTGAGGGATGAAATTGCCAATGCACACATTGAGGGTGTCACTCTGGAAGAGGAGCAGTTAAATAAGGTCCTCGTGGCAGGAGGTACTCCTTCAGTTTCATCTTTTCTACCCATAGTGTTGTTCTCATTAATTTTAGTCCTAATAATATCTCTGTGTATAAATTATTCTAGTCTATCCTCTGTTTTCACAACCATCAGGGATTTACAGAGCCTGAAAGAAGTAAGGTAAGCACTGAGAGTGTTGTAAAATAGACAATGTACTCTACCAGAAATACTACATTATACTGGCACAACCCAGGGCCCCCTGCTCACTCGGGTGGGCCACATCATGATGCCCTTGCAGACCATAGCAGCATGAAACCTAATACACTTTTTTTTTGTATAGTATTGCATAGTCTTTTTTTTTTTTAGTGGTGGATGGTAAGGGATGTTTTAGTCTTCTGTTAAGTTGCATTTTGTTATTTAAGTGCTAGAGAACAACCTGAGGTGATGCTACACCCTCTTTTGTGTATGTCTGTGTAACTCTGAAATTTTACTAGTAAACAATAATAGCTAAATAATTTGCACATGATTTACCAATTCTATCACATCCCAATAAAAACACAGGGTTGCATATGCCTTCAGATGCTCAAATGAACAAGCAGGAGCAATCCAAATTTCCTGACCAGTTTAGGACATTCCCAGTTTGCCATCCTTGGCTAGTGCACATTCACAGGTGTTGGCATGGGTAGGAAGCAAAACTGCTCTGCAAGGTAAGACCTAGGAAGCAAATATTCTTGCTTTTACTTTCCTGATGCCTGTTTTTAAAGGCTTTACAATGGAACTGAAGTCTAGTAAAAACAACATATTTCTTCCCCCTCCCGTCTGAATATCTCCAAGCTGTTACACTCACATGGAAGTTTAGCATCATATGTCAAAAATCCTGTCACCTCTACTCCAGAAACAGAGCAACCAGGGCCCAGAGGAACCTCTGACAGTCACAGGTATGTTAGATTGGGACCTGGAAAACCTGATCCTTTTCCAGGATGTGATAGAGTGTTCCCTAGGGACTTGTCCCTTCTGTATCCATATTGTTCAGGCACCAGGGTCCAGAGGCTGGGGGTTTCCAGCTGTCAGCAGCTCCTGCCATTCTCTGCCTCCCACAGCCCTGCAGTCCCAACAGCACAGTGGGCTGAAGGTGGCTGCTCATCACACCAGTGGTGGCACCTAGGTCACATTTGTCCTGCAGAGACATGCTCCTGGTGGCTGTGCTTATTTCGGGGTGTTTTTCTGTTTTTTCACCTAGTATAAGAGGAGAAGGTTGACAGCCATGACACACAGTCTCTTCCTCAGGCTACTCTGCCAGAGCTACTTTTCTCAGCTGCAATCTCAAGTCATTTTAAATAACTCCCCAGCAGCTCCAGCACACACTAATGTGATTAGGCCACTAGCTTCTCGACCATATTGCCACATACTGCCTTTCAGACAGTAAATGCATTCCTCCCCTTGGAGCCACGTCTCCCAGTTGCCCCTGGTGCCTGAGATGTTTATAGCAGTACAGGAATTCATCACCCGGCCCCCGTGGCAACAACTGCACTTGTGTTCACCCTCTCTCCTACCACAGACAACAGGCGTCCTGTAAGATTTGAACAAGACCAACTACACTGTCATCCTGCATCCTATTTTGAAAGTGTGGTGGCGTTCCAGGCTGTGGTGGAAGAGCACCGTGGCCATGGGGACAGGACCCTGTGCTGTGTGCAGCAGGCCGCTGGCAGTGGGACAAGCAAGGAGCCAAGAGCAGAGCAATTAAGCAACACATTCTGTTTCCTGCTACAGGCGATATTTTCATAGACTGTAAAATTTCTTCTCTTAGCAACGGCTGTCCTCTTTCTTGATTTAGTACCTATGGTGCTGACAGTTTAAAGTCATGTTTGTTTTACAGGTAGCTTAAACAAATCTCTGGGACTGTGCCTCTTTGAGGAAGATACACTGTGTGTCTTCCTGCAGAGCAATACCCTTAAATGGGTGTTTCTGGAGCTACGGACAATTTGCTGTCTAGCAGGATTTGAGGGGAGAAAACCCAGTCCCCCTAGAGAATCTACATTTCTCTGGGGACATCTCTTCTTTCACTACAGATGAACAAGTAATCAAGGGAAATCCTTTTAAGAAAATGTCAGAGAAATGAGATTCCTGCAGACAGTTATATTTCAACCACATCTTCACTTGAAGGAATTTGACATAATTTTCCTTAAGGAAAACCAATAGGCAGTGTTGTGTCACTGACCAGTGTCACTAGGGCGGACCTGGGCAGCCACGCTGCTTGATGAAGCATGGGCTTCTGAGACCAGAAAAGCCTTTTCATTGAGCAATTCTCTGTCAGTGAGAGTGTGTTCTAAAATATGAAACTCTCTTAAAATAATAGGTCTAATCCTGATACAGTTTATTTTTCTAGTTAATTTTTCCAGTGGCCTTCTCCTTCATTGACATTATGAGCACTATAATGTAAAGACAAGATAGGGAGCTGGGCTATATATGTTGCAGTATGACATATTTAGTATCAGCTGAGTTTTCTCAAGATAGTAGGATGCTGATAACCAACTGAAGAATACTTCAGCTCTTCAGGCCTACCGGTGTAGTATATCAGTCTGAAAAAAGGTTTACCATCATCTTCATACATAACCCTTGTGACAATGTGTCGTGCAGATTTTACAGGGAGAAGCTGTTTTCTGAGATTCACTGCCATATATTATTTTTATGCAGGTTTATGTTTAGAGGCACTTACAGGTGACTAAGATAGAGTGGTTCTCTTTACCATGAGATGAAGTTGTGTGAAAGCTTGGCTGCACAATCACTGCACTCCTTTAGTCTGCTTTTGCCCTGTGAAGTACATCTGATATTGAGATGCAACAGGCTGGTCCTATCATGTGATTAATGATTTAAGTGATAAATACGTCTTTCTAATGGGAAGGGAAAATCAGTTCATAAAGAACATAAAATCATACAATGATTTATGTTGGAAGGGACCTCTGGACATCACTGAGTGGGGAAAGCGTCAAAGGAGAGCAGGTTGCTCAGAGCCTTACCCAGCTGAGCTTTGAACATCTCCACAAATGGAGACTCCAAACCAATTTGGACATCCTTTTCTGGCGTGTAACCATTCTCACCTTAAGTATTTCTTTCCTTGTAACAATCTGACATTCCCCATGCTGCAATGTTTCCTAGTTGACCATGCATCACTGCCTGGATTTGTCTTCTCTGTGGCACTGGAAGTTAGAACTTCAAACAGGGTAGAACAGCTCTGCAGTCCCTCTTAGTCCACTTTTCTCAAGGCTAAACTAAGCCCGTTTCTTCAGACTCCTCTCACACATCATGTGCTCCTGACCCTTAACCCCTTCAGCGACCCTGAGCTGCACTTCTTCCAGTTAGTCTATACTGATACTCTCCCAGCTTGCTGGGGCTGCTCTGAATGTCCTCCCTGTCCTGCATACCCACCTGACCCCTAACTCAGTGTTATCCTGCTGAGAGTACATCCTCTCCCAGCAGTCAGGTCACTGATGAAGGCACTGCAAAATACCAGCCCTAGTACTGATCCCCAGGGAGCACCAGCTGTCACTGGTGCCTGGGCAGACAGCGAAACAGAAGCCACTGTCCTTGAAGTTCAATACTCTAGCCAATTTTTATGTCCCTTCTTGTCCATCTGTCTAGTCCACCTATCCTTTTTACCTGGCAATAACGTTACCATCTATGGCGCAGAATGTTGAAAGCTCAGCTAAAATCAGCCCTGGCTGTCCCCCTGTACTGCAGAGCTACACACTGCAGTGCAGGGGCAATCAGGTCAGTCATCAGTGGCCAGCCCTTATTCCTCCCCTGTCTTTGTACTGAGCAGATTAAGTCTCTTACAGGACATCATGTGTGCCTCCAGAAAGTACAGAAGATGTGTCACTCCCTTCTCCATTGGGAAGGACGTGCAGAAGGACAAATTTGCACCCTGTTTAACCAAAGGCTTTAAGAATGTACAAACTTTTCACCTTAGTGAAGAAATTCAAGCCATGACCTGCACCTATCTCTTCCTAGAGACGGATGATTGCCAAGCACAAGCACTCGACTGAAACACCTGGTTTTTGTCAGCCCGGATTTTGCAGTTTCTGAGAAGAGATGTATCTGATTCAAACAAGACCTGGCTTTGGTTTCTCAATGCCAAACCAAGCTGGAGAAGCATTTTCTACTGCAGGCAGCAGTGTCAGCTGCCAAAAATTCATGTCTCCATGCATCAGAGAAAAGAAATATCCTTATTGCTCCCATCACCACTATTTACATATTTGTGTTATCATTGCACTCACAGACCAGGCTTCCCAATGCAGGACACTACAGAAAGATGGAGATAACAGAATGGCCCCTTCCCTACAGCTCTCATTTACTAAGCCACTGTTTTCTCCTCTGCCAAGCAACTGCCAGGTGCATCTCTGTGTATATGTGAGAAGCCTGAGCTTAATTTTTTTTTTTTACACAGTGTAAAAGATTTGCTGCAGTAAAGAGCTATACTTTGTGGCTAACAAGTCAGAGGGAGAACAGTCTCAGCATAATTAACTGTGGAGTACTCCAGTCCCTATGGTGCTGACTGATCCCAGTAACCTGGAGGGGGGGGGTGTGCCACACTCTCTCTTAGCCCCCCGTGCTAACCAGGACCTCATTTCTTTCAGCAATGAGGAGATCACCAAATCCAGACTCTGCAGCTTTGTTCTGCAGGAATATCTGGGCGGGATTTATCTGTTGCACGAGTAAATCACATTCTCTTTCCTTGTACTAGTTCTGAGGATAAGAGGAAGGGCTTTTGCTGGGACTATTCGTCAGGCTTTATAATGCACTTATGAATTGGGGTGGTATGAGCTGTGGAGGTGGCACAGAAATATGCACCCATTTTATTTATATGATCATCTGTGAGTGTAAGGGCAGTAGCCAGCCACTCTAAGGTATAAGGTCAAGCCTTATCTCAGGGGGTGGTAAATACCTCTTAAAGAAGAGGCTAAATCCATAGAAAACAATGGGAGCAAGTCCTGAGAAACAGAGAGCACAGAGTTTTTAGAAAGGTGCTGTGATTGTTGCATATTGATCACCATTACCAGTAAGTGCAAAGACCAGAGAGTACTATACTGATAGACAACACTAGGGCCAAAAGATCAGAGTTATCTAGCAAGGATAAAGCAGAGTTTTGGTAGGATCAGATAAGCTAGTCAGAGAGGAGACATAATATTCTTGTCACCTCTACAAGTTCTCTGTCCTCTACAGTATTGTCCACTGCAAAATATCCTCTCTGCTGCCTCTAAAAATAGAAATTGAGTAGATGGAAGCTGGGTATCAGGGTTGAGACATTAACAAAAATGCATTTGGTCAAACTGGTGCAAAAGAAGGTCACAGCTTGAAGAAAATAAGATTCTTTTTTTAAATTGCTGCTTANGTCACATTTGTCCTGCAGAGACATGCTCCTGGTGGCTGTGCTTATTTCGGGGTGTTTTTCTGTTTTTTCACCTAGTATAAGAGGAGAAGGTTGACAGCCATGACACACAGTCTCTTCCTCAGGCTACTCTGCCAGAGCTACTTTTCTCAGCTGCAATCTCAAGTCATTTTAAATAACTCCCCAGCAGCTCCAGCACACACTAATGTGATTAGGCCACTAGCTTCTCGACCATATTGCCACATACTGCCTTTCAGACAGTAAATGCATTCCTCCCCTTGGAGCCACGTCTCCCAGTTGCCCCTGGTGCCTGAGATGTTTATAGCAGTACAGGAATTCATCACCCGGCCCCCGTGGCAACAACTGCACTTGTGTTCACCCTCTCTCCTACCACAGACAACAGGCGTCCTGTAAGATTTGAACAAGACCAACTACACTGTCATCCTGCATCCTATTTTGAAAGTGTGGTGGCGTTCCAGGCTGTGGTGGAAGAGCACCGTGGCCATGGGGACAGGACCCTGTGCTGTGTGCAGCAGGCCGCTGGCAGTGGGACAAGCAAGGAGCCAAGAGCAGAGCAATTAAGCAACACATTCTGTTTCCTGCTACAGGCGATATTTTCATAGACTGTAAAATTTCTTCTCTTAGCAACGGCTGTCCTCTTTCTTGATTTAGTACCTATGGTGCTGACAGTTTAAAGTCATGTTTGTTTTACAGGTAGCTTAAACAAATCTCTGGGACTGTGCCTCTTTGAGGAAGATACACTGTGTGTCTTCCTGCAGAGCAATACCCTTAAATGGGTGTTTCTGGAGCTACGGACAATTTGCTGTCTAGCAGGATTTGAGGGGAGAAAACCCAGTCCCACTAGAGAATCTACATTTCTCTGGGGACATCTCTTCTTTCACTACAGATGAACAAGTAATCAAGGGAAATCCTTTTAAGAAAATGTCAGAGAAATGAGATTCCTGCAGACAGTTATATTTCAACCACATCTTCACTTGAAGGAATTTGACATAATTTTCCTTAAGGAAAACCAATAGGCAGTGTTGTGTCACTGACCAGTGTCACTAGGGCGGACCTGGGCAGCCACGCTGCTTGATGAAGCATGGGCTTCTGAGACCAGAAAAGCCTTTTCATTGAGCAATTCTCTGTCAGTGAGAGTGTGTTCTAAAATATGAAACTCTCTTAAAATAATAGGTCTAATCCTGATACAGTTTATTTTTCTAGTTAATTTTTCCAGTGGCCTTCTCCTTCATTGACATTATGAGCACTATAATGTAAAGACAAGATAGGGAGCTGGGCTATATATGTTGCAGTATGACATATTTAGTATCAGCTGAGTTTTCTCAAGATAGTAGGATGCTGATAACCAACTGAAGAATACTTCAGCTCTTCAGGCCTACCGGTGTAGTATATCAGTCTGAAAAAAGGTTTACCATCATCTTCATACATAACCCTTGTGACAATGTGTCGTGCAGATTTTACAGGGAGAAGCTGTTTTCTGAGATTCACTGCCATATATTATTTTTATGCAGGTTTATGTTTAGAGGCACTTACAGGTGACTAAGATAGAGTGGTTCTCTTTACCATGAGATGAAGTTGTGTGAAAGCTTGGCTGCACAATCACTGCACTCCTTTAGTCTGCTTTTGCCCTGTGAAGTACATCTGATATTGAGATGCAACAGGCTGGTCCTATCATGTGATTAATGATTTAAGTGATAAATACGTCTTTCTAATGGGAAGGGAAAATCAGTTCATAAAGAACATAAAATCATATAATGATTTATGTTGGAAGGGACCTCTGGACATCACTGAGTGGGGAAAGCGTCAAAGGAGAGCAGGTTGCTCAGAGCCTTACCCAGCTGAGCTTTGAACATCTCCACAAATGGAGACTCCAAACCAATTTGGACATCCTTTTCTGGCGTGTAACCATTCTCACCTTAAGTATTTCTTTCCTTGTAACAATCTGACATTCCCCATGCTGCAATGTTTCCTAGTTGACCATGCATCACTGCCTGGATTTGTCTTCTCTGTGGCACTGGAAGTTAGAACTTCAAACAGGGTAGAACAGCTCTGCAGTCCCTCTTAGTCCACTTTTCTCAAGGCTAAACTAAGCCCGTTTCTTCAGACTCCTCTCACACATCATGTGCTCCTGACCCTTAACCCCTTCAGCGACCCTGAGCTGCACTTCTTCCAGTTAGTCTATACTGATACTCTCCCAGCTTGCTGGGGCTGCTCTGAATGTCCTCCCTGTCCTGCATACCCACCTGACCCCTAACTCAGTGTTATCCTGCTGAGAGTACATCCTCTCCCAGCAGTCAGGTCACTGATGAAGGCACTGCAAAATACCAGCCCTAGTACTGATCCCCAGGGAGCACCAGCTGTCACTGGTGCCTGGGCAGACAGCGAAACAGAAGCCACTGTCCTTGAAGTTCAATACTCTAGCCAATTTTTATGTCCCTTCTTGTCCATCTGTCTAGTCCACCTATCCTTTTTACCTGGCAATAACGTTACCATCTATGGCGCAGAATGTTGAAAGCTCAGCTAAAATCAGCCCTGGCTGTCCCCCTGTACTGCAGAGCTACACACTGCAGTGCAGGGGCAATCAGGTCAGTCATCAGTGGCCAGCCCTTATTCCTCCCCTGTCTTTGTACTGAGCAGATTAAGTCTCTTACAGGACATCATGTGTGCCTCCAGAAAGTACAGAAGATGTGTCACTCCCTTCTCCATTGGGAAGGACGTGCAGAAGGACAAATTTGCACCCTGTTTAACCAAAGGCTTTAAGAATGTACAAACTTTTCACCTTAGTGAAGAAATTCAAGCCATGACCTGCACCTATCTCTTCCTAGAGACGGATGATTGCCAAGCACAAGCACTCGACTGAAACACCTGGTTTTTGTCAGCCCGGATTTTGCAGTTTCTGAGAAGAGATGTATCTGATTCAAACAAGACCTGGCTTTGGTTTCTCAATGCCAAACCAAGCTGGAGAAGCATTTTCTACTGCAGGCAGCAGTGTCAGCTGCCAAAAATTCATGTCTCCATGCATCAGAGAAAAGAAATATCCTTATTGCTCCCATCACCACTATTTACATATTTGTGTTATCATTGCACTCACAGACCAGGCTTCCCAATGCAGGACACTACAGAAAGATGGAGATAACAGAATGGCCCCTTCCCTACAGCTCTCATTTACTAAGCCACTGTTTTCTCCTCTGCCAAGCAACTGCCAGGTGCATCTCTGTGTATATGTGAGAAGCCTGAGCTTAATTTTTTTTTTTTACACAGTGTAAAAGATTTGCTGCAGTAAAGAGCTATACTTTGTGGCTAACAAGTCAGAGGGAGAACAGTCTCAGCATAATTAACTGTGGAGTACTCCAGTCCCTATGGTGCTGACTGATCCCAGTAACCTGGAGGGGGGGGGTGTGCCACACTCTCTCTTAGCCCCCCGTGCTAACCAGGACCTCATTTCTTTCAGCAATGAGGAGATCACCAAATCCAGACTCTGCAGCTTTGTTCTGCAGGAATATCTGGGCGGGATTTATCTGTTGCACGAGTAAATCACATTCTCTTTCCTTGTACTAGTTCTGAGGATAAGAGGAAGTGCTTTTGCTGGGACTATTCGTCAGGCTTTATAATGCACTTATGAATTGGGGTGGTATGAGCTGTGGAGGTGGCACAGAAATATGCACCCATTTTATTTATATGATCATCTGTGAGTGTAAGGGCAGTAGCCAGCCACTCTAAGGTATAAGGTCAAGCCTTATCTCAGGGGGTGGTAAATACCTCTTAAAGAAGAGGCTAAATCCATAGAAAACAATGGGAGCAAGTCCTGAGAAACAGAGAGCACAGAGTTTTTAGAAAGGTGCTGTGATTGTTGCATATTGATCACCATTACCAGTAAGTGCAAAGACCAGAGAGTACTATACTGATAGACAACACTAGGGCCAAAAGATCAGAGTTATCTAGCAAGGATAAAGCAGAGTTTTGATAGGATCAGATAAGCTAGTCAGAGAGGAGACATAATATTCTTGTCACCTCTACAAGTTCTCTGTCCTCTACAGTATTGTCCACTGCAAAATATCCTCTCTGCTGCCTCTAAAAATAGAAATTGAGTAGATGGAAGCTGGGTATCAGGGTTGAGACATTAACAAAAATGCATTTGGTCAAACTGGTGCAAAAGAAGGTCACAGCTTGAAGAAAATAAGATTCTTTTTTTAAATTGCTGCTTAATCCAATACAGGGGTATGCCACAGAAGTAGAGAAGCACCCTGTATTTCCTCACATATAACTTTGCTAAGATTTATTGTTGGAGGGCTGTGGCTTATGTCTGATACACAAATGCCCTTCTATCTTCTGTCTTCCACTTGCTTTAAGAAACACTGTGCTTGCCTGAGTCTCCTGAAATCCCAACACGATCTGTGCTGTTTGGCTCTCTCCCACAGACCATCCTGGTGGGATATGCCTTTGACAGCCTGCTGTCAGAGGATTTCCCTGCAGGCAAATTCTCTTTTTAAAATTCCTGACAGAAATGCCTTTTGAAAGGTTTCACTTTGTAAGTACCTTTCATTTGCTCCCATGCTGAAACCTGGAAACTGGATTACCTTCCCCTGGATGTCTCTGGCGTGTGTTCCTGTACCTGTATGAAAGGATGCAGGATGCAGATTTTCTGATCTGATTAGAGGAGTAATTCATTTTCAGCAGATATCCAAAAGCATGTCTGAAGATCCACAGTATGTGACATCTTGAAATAACTGGAGTAGGGTCTACAGTGTTAATTAGGAATTACAAAAGTGTCCAAAAAACATGTAA
This sequence comes from Donacobius atricapilla, assembly GCA_013397315.1. Taxonomy (NCBI): domain Eukaryota; kingdom Metazoa; phylum Chordata; class Aves; order Passeriformes; family Mimidae; genus Donacobius; species Donacobius atricapilla. The sequence goes on from WBMY01017407.1 coordinate 620,939, forward strand.
ATAAAGTACAACAAGCTAGGAATGCTAAAGATCACAAAGACTGAAGGTACTCAGCAACGCCTAATTAAAGAGACTGCCAGTGTAACTAATTAATGAATCTTCTTTCTCAAGATGATCCTTCTAAATGACAATGTTCTAAAATGTGATTTTTTCATATCCACTTGAGATCAGGCACCAAAAAGCACATTCCAGTTAGAGAACAAAAATAATGTCACTGCACCATGACTAATGCCCTGTGGAGTGGCATCAGGTGAAGGGGTCCAGCCAGGATGCAGAGCAGGTGGCTGTGGACCACCCTCATGGATGTTGGTCTAAAACAAAATGTACTTCTGCTTCCTAAAAGATTACAGAATGCAGGTAACTTCTGTCCTAAGGAAAAGCTTTCCAGAACCTTAAACTTTGTCCTTTCTATTAACATGTTTTTCAGACAGCATGGGGTGGAAGAAAAGGAGTTTGTAAAACAAAGCCAGACATGCAGTAAAGGGCTGTAAAGGGACCTTTGTGTTGAAGTTGCTGCAGTGCCTCTGAACTGATGCTTTGTTTCCCAAATAAATCACAGGTACTGAAGGAGTAGACAGCTTGGAGCATGGCTGTAAAGGTCCTCTGTTAAGAAGGAGAAACTGGTGGCCACAATAAAAGGAACATGAATAGTTTCGAAGGCAGCTGCCCCACAAGCAGGACCGTAAAACCACTCCTCAGCTTATCAATCATGAGAAACAGCTCAGAGGAGGAAAATGTCTCAAAATGATGTTGATTATCTTGGAGTTTTAAAAATAGGATGCTTTGTTCTTGGGGTTTCAAAAATGCTGGACACAGTTGCCCGTCCATGTCTCTGGCAGATAAACACAAACANCCTACACTCGTTTATTTGATTCAAACACTATCACTAAGATTTGTGTTCAGCATTTCTGTGCAAGAAGCTTGCAAAGTAAAACTGTTCAATGTCTGTGTCTGTAGCTTTGCCAGTAGGTGGTGCTAATTGCACAGTTTTGTAGCCCGTCCAGGAAAATTCGTGTAACGCTACAGCAGGTCCCATTTTAAAGGAGTATGTTTTTTGAGGAAAATATGCAAATATAAACTGTTTGAACAACACAACTCGGGAAATCATCCTCTGATCATTTTAAGGCGATTTTAGGCACTTTTGATGGAGCAGCATCCAATTCTTTAGCCATTTTTACAATTTCTGCATACATTAAGTGCACAAGCTCTGCACATCAAGGAGGTCACATTCTTACCAGCATTTACCTGTCTTGTGCACATACTGTATTGGCTGAGAAAGCACAGATTAGTTTGATATATACTGATACACATGTGTACCCTGATGCGGAATGTGTGCCTAGACTGCACACTGCAGCACCCGGACCTGCTGCAGCTCTGGATTCATGCGTGGATGCCCCGTTACTATGGGGATTGGCTCTGCTGAGTTCTGTGACAGTAAAATCCCAGGCTTGCATCTTGGCATCCGAGGAGGGTTAAAAGGCAGAGAGCCCTTTGGAGGGGGAAAGCATATTTACCGCTCTAAACATGCTAAATGGGCATATATTCACCTGCACGCTTGAGTGCCTCCAAAATAGGAAAAATATTAATCCCATCATCCGAATAGCACTTATCAGCAGAGGATTTGCTTAAGAAGATTTTCTATCTTGGCCTTTTCAAGGAGGGGTGAAGCTGTTCCAGCAGCTGGTGGGCAGCTCAGGGAAGTCTGCCCGTCAAGAGAAATAAGAATGGAGGCTCAGACAGTGAAAGGGCACAAGTAGAGAGGTGAGGGGCTGCCTGGCTGTGGCTTGGGGTGGTGCTAGGGCTCAAAGACAGGGATGGCATTTTAGTGATCCTGCCAGAGATCCCACTGTGCTAGGGGGACCCTCAGAGGCAAAGAGCCAGAATCTCTAGGGTACACTAAAGCAAACCCATGCTTGATTTCTGTTGGAAGATGAGAGAAAAGGGAGTGGTGGACACAGAGGCCTTTATGGGGTGGTCTTTCTGCATACTCCGACTCAGAGGAAATACCCATTTATTTCAACAAGAGGGGTAGGACTTTCTCTATCTCATTATCTGTTAATCTGAACTGAGGGGCTCCCCAGAAGGGAAGTACTAGAGCTTTTCTTCTTGACAGTGTCAGAGCAAGGAAGCCCCTACAAGTGCCAGATTAGTCCAAGTTTTGTACCAGCAAATTTTGCATCTGGGTTGTCTGTCTCCCTTGCTCCAATTCTGGTGCCTTCTGCACAGTCAAGTACATCAGAATCAGCCCCTGAGGAGACAGCTGGAGAGAGACCCTGGTCTCTGAACACTTGGCCTGAGTGTGGGGCTTTGCTGTGAGCTGGGGACTGCCGTGTCTCCACTCTGGTGAGTCAGACTGCACTCTGGGTGCGGAAGGGCTGTGGGGCTTCAGGCTTCTCCCTACACACTGAGAGCATTTCTGGGGGGTGGTGACTGCTGAAAAGACTTAGAACAAGTGCTATCCAAGGCCAGGCAGGGGGTTCTGAATGGTGGTCAGAGCTGGAGGTAGGACTTTGGGAAGGAGCTCTCCTGTCTGCACTGCCCAGGTTTCAAGTCCCCTGATTTTAGATTTCCACTGCAGGGGACAAAAAAAAAAAAAAACAACAAAGGAGAGAGGAGGTAGCCTCTGCAGAGCAGTCCCAGGGGATGTCTGTACAATGCTGGTTTCTGGAAAGGTGAGGGAGGAGCCCTTGCAGCAGGAGGGAATATTTAATTAGAGCCACTCTTGCCCACAGAGAGGAGCTTGCGGGGAGCAGGTGGAAAAGGCTTTTAAACACTGCAATTGAGCTGCCTTAATCAGAACATCTGGTAAATCTCTTGAGGAGGGTATGGCACTTTTGAAGGTGATAGAAGGAATTCTCTTCTCTTGACTGCTTCAGGCAGCTCCTGCTTTTCCAAACCCCTAAGGCTGAAAGGTAGCCAGCACCCGCATAGCCTGATGGGCAGGCCCCATGTCTGCTCACTCATCAGGGAAAAGGGAAAGATTTAACTTGCAGATTGGAGTGATAAAAAGAGGCAGCTACTCATCAACAGAGAAAACCTGAAATCTTGCCCAAGGAAAAGAAAAACTGACTGAAAATTCAGTGAAACATGTTTAAGGGCTCTAACCTCAGAAATCTCATCTGTTCCAGTGCCTGCAATAGGAATAGCTCTCTCAGAGTTTCATGTCTGCTTTGGTGGGAGCAGCTCCTCTGCCACAGTGCTCCGGCCATGCCGGGGTTTGTCCAGCAGAAACACATCTTTTGCATTTTAAGGCCAGTGTTCTTTCCTCCGTGCAATCCCAGCATAATGTGGACTTGCAAAGGTGACTGAAAAATGGGCTGTGCAAAGTCATTAGCAACATTGATTCTCATTATTGTAGCATATGCCAGTGCAAAAACATCCAGCATTTGCAAGATGGATGAGTTGCACCGGCTGGGCTGTGAGTGCCTAATTAGTTAAAATACACAGCATCATAAATGCCAGCACTGACAGCTGAGGCCTTGCAATGTCAGTATGGTGAGCAGCATTAATTTGTTCTGACATCAGACTGCTCCCTCTGTACGGATGCCAAATCCTTGCTCTCTACTGCAGCCAGAGTCCTGCACCCAAATGCAGGACAGCGTGTGTGTGTCACGAAACTGGCCCAAGGTACAGCAGCAGTTGCAGAGAGAGGCAACAGCAGCAGTAGCAGCAACACTGGATTCAACACAAGGCAAAATAGGCTCTGCAGGAGGTTGGCTAAGTGCTGTGATGTCCTTTTGCTCAGCCTCCATAACCCAAAGAGCTGCAGGAATGTGCAGGCAGGGACTCCCCATTGCTCAGTGTGCAGCTGTCCCAGAAAGGGGAAAGGCAGCTTTGTGATTTCAGTTCAGAATCAGAATAGGGACTCACTAAATGTGCATCTGTCACTACAAAACTGCCCCTCTGAAGTGAACTCCTCTCCTATCACAAAGCCTGACTTTAAACCTGACAGTGGCAGCTTGGGCACCCATACTGGGGCAGTGCCTGAGACTGCTCTCAGCACATCTTCATCCTGCACGGCTGGTGTGGGGATTCTCTGCCCTTATCCCACCAAGAAAAAGTCACAGCCTCTACCAAAATGCCCCAACTTCTTTCCCTGCTTCCCCAGCACAGTTAATGTAACCTTTGCCAGGGAAAGCATCCTGTGAATCAGAGGGCACCATGCCAGCTGATCTGTGAACAATTTAACCGATTTTTCATTAACCAGCAGCTTATGGAGAAGTTGCTAAATTTTATGGGCCATTAGCAGCTTCTGACGCTGCAAATGACTATGAAATTCAGCGTCTTGAAGTTTTGAATCTTGTAGGCTTGATAAATAGCCCTCGTTGGGAGCGTAGATTTGAACAAACACACTCAGTATGGCCCCATACAAACAAGCTGTTGGCAACATGGAGAACGGGGGATGTGGGGATGGGAGTGACTGCGGCAACACACAAACCTGTCTACACCTCTCCCAAAGCAGGGAGTTTTCTTCAGAAAAGGTAATTTGAGAAATGTTGTCCTGAAGATGGTCCACAAAGGCACTGGAGAGTGGGAGTGAGGCAGTGAACAAGGGTTAATGCAGCCATTAAAATACCTGTTAATTCAGTGCAGGGGAGATGTGTTGGAGCTTTGGGCACAAACAGGATGGGACGACTGCTAGATGTTCCTCGAGCTTTTATTGCAGCGTCAGGCTCATAACAGGGTTTTACACAATTGAAGGATGGCAACAGGTCACATCTGCCAGCAGCAGCCAAAGATTTTTTTGTTATAGGGCATTTAAAAAGTTTTTGCTTCCTGCTTCCACAGCTTTCTGAAAATCTTATTACCCTTAATATTTCCCACAGGGAGAGAGTGCTGACTGCTGTTTATGCATGTGTAGCTGAACATCTGCAAAAATGTCATTTATCCTCATTTTATGGCTGGGAAACCTCCATTGCAGAACAGCAAAGTAAAGATCCCCAGGATCACATGCAGGCCACAGGCTGAGCAGGTTTGGGTACAGGTTCGTCCTGGCCTCAGCTGTGAGGCTGTGCTCCTCTTTCCACACAGGTCCCACAGCAATCTGCTGCCTGCTCAGCCAGCCCATGCACAGGGGCAAGCCCTGACTGTCACAAATTCCCAGCTCCCGAAAGTGTTCCAGCAACTTTGCAACAGAAATAAAATTACTGCTTCTGCCTGGCTGAAACGATCCTGTGTGGGGATGTTACCACCCATCCCCTAAGGCAAGGGTAGCCCAGGGTCTTGGTAATAGATCCCTTGGGGTTGATTAGAGTGAGAAAACACTGACCAATCAGTGTTTGTAGACATATATATGTAGGTTTGTTTTGGAACAATTCGGTTGCAATGGAAAGCAAGTATGTAGCTGTTTTAATTATTACTATCTATAGAAATACAGCAATATAAAAGCATGAAAAATATCACTCAGAAATGTATGGGGGAAAAGAGGGAAGGAAGGAAGGAAGGAAGGAAGGAAGGAAGAAAGGAAGGAAGGAAGGAAGGAAGGAAGAAAGAAAGAAAGAAAGAAAGAAAGAAAGAAAGAAAGAAAGAAAGAAAGAAAGAAAGAAAGAAAGAAAA
>WBMY01017407.1:627162-677827 GCA_013397315.1 Donacobius atricapilla
TGGTCGCAGTCTTGATCTGTCAGGGGTGGGGAGAGACTGTGAAACAGAGTTCAATGGGTTAATATACTTCCAGTCTAGGGGGAATGCCCAGGTACCTTCCCAGGGTGGAGAGCTTTCAGAACTGCAGTGGAAGGTCTCAGAAATGAGTCTGGGGGCACTTCAGGGATCTTTGATGGTTTATGACACCTTCTAAGACATTAAAGCTGCCTCTTGTCTCAGTGTAGCCTTATGTGTGGATGTGAATGTCCGTGACAGTATGACCTTTCCTGGGAGCCGGGCAGAGGTAGGGGAAGACAACCGGTACAATGGAAATCACAGTACCACCTCTCAGGATCTACCTCTTATCTGGCTCAAAGTACATCTCATAATCTCTGGTGGCGGGTGCTCACCCCTCTGCCTTGTGTCCTGCCTCTGCCTTGTGTCCTACCTTATGGGGATCAGAGATTTTGCCACCACACACCCAAATCTCATCTCTCCTTGGGGGGTGCAAACTCTGCCACAGCAAAGCATTCTGCCCTTCCACAAATGGGTAATTGTTGTGAGTCATTAATCATTAACATTTCAGTTTCTCACCAGGAGTCAATTAAACCACAACAATTAAGCCTAAGGTAAATGGTGCGACTTTGAAGACAAGGAGTTCAGGTTTTTTTGCCTAATGTTCAACTTCTAATTAAAACAAGGCTGGTGCTGTTAAGAGTAGTCCAGCACACCTCTGAGGTCAGCTGAGGACTGGACTTGCAATCTCTGAACTCCCTGACAGGCAGAGCTCCCCTCTGGAGGTGAGGAAGGCAAGGGGCAGGGGGCAGAGCCTTGCCTGCCACTGACTTGGCAGAAAGGTGCAGTCCCTGATCTCCCAGGCTGAACAGGCAAGGGCAGAAACCAGTGCTGTATCAGGCTGGGCTGCAGCCATGCAACAGAAAATTTAGCCCAGATGTTTTCACCAACAAGCCTCGTTAGCCTTTGACAATCCATGCATCCCAGAACCAACTAGTATGGCCACCTGAACACAAGAACATTTTCTGTAATGTTCATTTTGATTTTTGATGAAGGGATATGGGTACAGAAAGAAATGTGGAGGATGAAGCTTGGGTCTCATGTAGAACAGAGGCTCAAATGAAATTTCTGCCCCTTTGTAAGGGGACCTGAGATTCAAGGGGCACACCAAAGCCCCAGGCATGCTGGGGAAGCCCTGCCTGGGAGGCTGCCCAGGCACAGAGAAGCCCTGATAGCAACACTTGCTTGCACGGCTTGATAGGTGACAGGGGCTACCAGGATTCAAAGAGACAGATTTTGGCACCTTACTGTGGGGAGGAGGGGGAATAGATGCCAGTTCCATTCACTCTGGAGAAGGGTATGGAAAGCCAAGGCTGACGCTGTTAAAGAAGGAGAAACCTGAGCTTTCCCCTGTGCGCTAGATCTGCTGAGTATATCCTGGCAGTCTGCAGCCTGCTGCCCATCACTGGGATGAAAGCAGATGTGATTCAGGCTTATGTCTAGGCTTGGTTTTCTTCTGCCCCTCAATATCACACAGAGGTTCCCATTTGGAAGCCCAAGTTTATTTATTAGAGCATTGCAGTGGGATGAAAAAGTGAAGCAGCTCGTGCTCCCCACTGAGCTGTGGGCCAGAGCTGGAGTCTATCACTCCAGCACCTGCCCATGCTGCATAGCCATCATAGCTTTAAACCACGGCTGCTACCAGAGTTAAGATTAAATGAAAAAAAAGGAAGAAGCGTAAAATAGAGAACTAGCTTCTAGGACTGAATGATGGTCAGCTGCTTATAGAGAAGTCAGATGTACAGAACTGGTAGTGAGAATTGAGTTGGACTGCCATTTAAAAATTAAGAGATTTGAAAATAGGGAAAACATGATTCAGCACTATGAAATTACTAGCAATAAATGTCAGAGACTTCATTTGCGAGTGAAAATTTGTACCCAACTCACGTCAGTGTTGCTACCTGATGCCCTATATCCAAAAACAGATAAATGCATTATTGCATGTGTCATCCACAATACCCTAAAAATATAAAGATCCTGAATATCAAGTCAAGTTAGGAGGTTATTAAGTGGTTGAATGGTGAACCCATTCCTGTAGGGTGTGCAGGCAAATGTGGTCTGCTGTGAGCAATGCAGTCAATGCTCCTTTCAGTCACCAGCCCTGATGATCTGGGGGTCTTCCAGAACAGTGAATGCAACTCAGTAACATTTGGGAGAAAGTATGCAATTAATGAAAAAAGACTAGGGGAAAAATCAGCTTTGACAATCTGAAAGTACGTATGAATATATATTAGATCTCCTCAAGGTAGAAGGGTACGCTCAGCACGAAATGTGCGTGTTAGCAATTCAGAAGGAGATCAGTCAGGGTAGTATTACAGACATTTATCTGTGCTGCTTTGATCAGGTTTTCTTTTGAAGTTTCCTGAGTCAAGAATATTGAAGCAAGTGATTTTTCTCTGCATTCTGATACTTGTGCTTCTAAACAGTCATTGAATGAGTAGGCCCAAGAAATGTGAGGAACAAACCTCAGCATCTGCACACACTGTGTATGAGCCATGCAGTGTTTGCGACGCCTATTGCGGGGGTTTGACCAGGCAGACTTTTCAGGAAGTTACAGAGAAGAACCAATGAAGAACTGATACGTCTCTGTGAACACACAAGCTTAAATATCAGGAATTTCGAGAAGCCCTTCCTTTGCCTTCTGTTCAGGAGAGCGGGTAACAGCGGGCAGCGGCGGGCCCGGCCTGGGCCCATCCCATGAGAGCCGGGGGTGGGCAGGAGGCGTTTATAAACATTTATCATCCCCGACTGCCCGGCCCCGCCGAGATCCGACCTTTCGGCTCCTCGCCCACCAGCTCGGCCCCGAAATTCGGCACCGTAAGCGGCAGCCGAGGGAGAGGGAGCGCCTGGGCAAGGTTTAACCCTTTCCTGGCAAGAGGGAGCGTTCAGAACTCCAGCCCTTTCCCTGAGAGAGGAAGGACAGGATAGTTTAACACGTGGAACGACGGCATGGTGCAGAGTCAGTGGAAGAACTGATAAAGATTATGGGAAGAAGGGATCGAGGAAGTGGACATTTCTGACTGGACTTCCCGGGAGGTAAACCATGGAAATTGGACTAAATATCCCTTCAAATCACAGGAAGGATATGCATTTGGGAAGATGTTGCTAAAATTTGTGTGTAGATTTTTGAACAAAGGTGTTTGTGATGGACTATGAGATACTTGAACAGAGACAGTGATGAGAAGTGAGAAGCTATCTCTGTTCCCTGCAATAAGGAATCCTATGTTCTTTGGAGTTATTTATCTTTAAAAGGTTACACCCTAATATGCAAAAATCTAAGAACCATGACCCATAAGCCGCTTGGGAAACTGCTAATGGCTGGGGTCATGGAAGCAGGGTTTTTTACTGTTTTTGTCGCAGTTAAAACCCACAAGACAACTGTTCTAGGTTGTCAGTGGGGGAAATTCCATGGGATACCAAGAAAGACTCTTCTCCCAGAGTGATGAAAGATTATGTTTAAATTGCGAAACTGACTGAAAAACATAGTTTTGTCTCTCTATGTTGGTTGCGGGAAAATGAACAATTTGTGGGGAAAAGAGAAGGGTTTTGAAGTTTCAGTTTTCATTTTTTTTTCTTTTTCTTCTTCATTCTTTAGTGCATGTAAATAAACTATCTTTGTAACTTTTTCAAAGTTTAGGCCTGTTGTGCTTTTTTAATTTTCTCCTAGTCATATCCCACAAAAGAGCGAATGCTGAAACCATCACATAATGGATGCGTTGGCCAGGAAATGGGTCAAAAATTGGTGAACGTGAAACTGCTATACCTACCCTTTCCTGGTTCTTCCCATGTGCGGATTTAAGGCATGAAAAAAAATGTTCAACATCTCAGAATTCAAAACCCTTCATTATTTATTGTGTGGGCCAACCAATAACCATCTCTCTGGGTGCAAATGTGTTTCAGTGGCCTGCCATCTAGCACAGTTATAGCAGATTGGAATCAGCCTAGACAACAGCACTATTAATTAAAAAAAAAAGAAAAAAAATCTTTTTTTATTTGGCAATGGGGGACCCTTTGAGAGAAGTACATGCCTGGAGAAGTACATGCCTTATGCCAGCATAAGTGTATACATGGTTCTGTATTCCTGGCAGTGTTGGATGTGTGTGTCTCTCCTCAGAGTTGTCAGAAGACTGTGGAGCTGTAAAACTAAGAAGCAGCCCAGTGCTGGCACTGCTAGTACACATGGATCTGCAGTCAGCATCAGAATGCTGGCACTGGAAATAGTACAGCATTTGGCTGACACTTCAGTTGGGACCAGGGNTTCCCTGCAATAAGGAATCCTATGTTCTTTGGAGTTATTTATCTTTAAAAGGTTACACCCTAATATGCAAAAATCTAAGAACCATGACCCATAAGCCGCTTGGGAAACTGCTAATGGCTGGGGTCATGGAAGCAGGGTTTTTTACTGTTTTTGTCGCAGTTAAAACCCACAAGACAACTGTTCTAGGTTGTCAGTGGGGGAAATTCCATGGGATACCAAGAAAGACTCTTCTCCCAGAGTGATGAAAGATTATGTTTAAATTGCGAAACTGACTGAAAAACATAGTTTTGTCTCTCTATGTTGGTTGCGGGAAAATGAACAATTTGTGGGGAAAAGAGAAGGGTTTTGAAGTTTCAGTTTTCATTTTTTTTTCTTTTTCTTCTTCATTCTTTAGTGCATGTAAATAAACTATCTTTGTAACTTTTTCAAAGTTTAGGCCTGTTGTGCTTTTTTAATTTTCTCCTAGTCATATCCCACAAAAGAGCGAATGCTGAAACCATCACATAATGGATGCGTTGGCCAGGAAATGGGTCAAAAATTGGTGAACGTGAAACTGCTATACCTACCCTTTCCTGGTTCTTCCCATGTGCGGATTTAAGGCATGAAAAAAAATGTTCAACATCTCAGAATTCAAAACCCTGCATTATTTATTGTGTGGGCCAACCAATAACCATCTCTCTGGGTGCAAATGTGTTTCAGTGGCCTGCCATCTAGCACAGTTATAGCAGATTGGAATCAGCCTAGACAACAGCACTATTAATTAAAAAAAAAAGAAAAAAAATCTTTTTTTATTTGGCAATGGGGGACCCTTTGAGAGAAGTACATGCCTGGAGAAGTACATGCCTTATGCCAGCATAAGTGTATACATGGTTCTGTATTCCTGGCAGTGTTGGATGTGTGTGTCTCTCCTCAGAGTTGTCAGAAGACTGTGGAGCTGTAAAACTAAGAAGCAGCCCAGTGCTGGCACTGCTAGTACACATGGATCTGCAGTCAGCATCAGAATGCTGGCACTGGAAATAGTACAGCATTTGGCTGACACTTCAGTTGGGACCAGGGCTGTCCCCACTTTGCCCCAAATCTGTTCCTTATCTACCTGGACTCATTGGATGTCCATGATTTGGCTAGCAATGTACTGTTATGGCATAGTTGGTGCTATCTCACAGACACTGCAGGCGCTGATAAATTGCACAGAGTTTCACCTACGCAATGGTGTGCTTATTTTAGAACTTACCTATTATCATGTCATATTAATAAGCCAGATCCAGCCTAGCTGCTGGCAATGTGAAATGCTCCTGTATCGTCAGGGGAATGTGATTTGCAAAGCATTCGGCTCCTGAGGAGAGCTTCAGAAGAAATTGTGCTGTATTTCTTTCATATTCTTAAAAAAAAAGTCATGGCATGGAATTTTTATTAATTTGATATCCAATACTCAACCCTGTTTGAACTCTACTATATTTTCTTTCATTTTAAGTTTCTTTCTATTTGTATTTGTCCTAAAAGAGGGTTAGGAAAGTTCAATTCTTTATAAGGAGATGGTATAGTTTTGAGTTCTAACAGCTCTTTGTAGATTGAAAATACTCTTAAATTATGTGAGAAAAGTCCCATAGAAACACATTACTTCATAAAGCTGGAAAGTAAACAATTGAAGAAACACATTTTTGGACTATCTATGCCTTTTTTACCTTTGAACAGCCAAAGAATTAAAGGGTCTGATGGATAATCAAAGTGTAAAAGAACATTCATTCAGGGTAAATGATGACACAGCAGAAGAGCAAAATGGATATCTGCATCAGACTTTACCAGGAAGAGGAATCGTCTCACATTGAAATGCTAATTGAAGTGATTTTAAACGAAACTGATAGAGTTAGTAGTAGTGAATCATCAGGGTCACAAAGTGCTTGTCCAAGAGTTGTGGGGTAGTAGTCAAAAATCATCCATTGTACCAGAAAAAGAAAAGGTGGGAAATATGCTCAGGGCTCTAGGTCTTAGAAACAGTCAAGTCTGATTTCTTTACCAGAAAAGGATTCTGTGAAAAAGACCAAATGAGGCATGATAAAATCTGAGCTTCTCAAATTCATTCCAATAAGCACAGAAAGAAGACACATCTTTTTTTCCTTTCACATTCATTTTACACATTATATAAAATACCAAATACCAATATGAATCCAGTGAATTTGCTTTTTTATTAAAACACTGCAAAAATTCCATGAGTAGGAATGCATTATCTAATTTTCAGATTTCTTTATGTACTTAGTGTTTCTTTGAAAGAAATCAAGAGGACACAAAAACCCCAGACAACTGACACTAACAGAGCAGGAGGAGATCCATTATTCCTACTGGCATCCCGAATGCAGGTGCAGAACTTAGAGATCCAGGGCTATTCAACAGAGCTGGGACTCAAGACAAGTCTCATTGTTTTTGCAGATTACAATAACTTAAATTTTATTAGGAAATATTAGATTTGGCCTCTGCTACCTTCTCCCAAACTCTATATTTTCCTAGCTCTTTATTGTTCTCTGTACTTTAGATGCCCTCTTTAGACACTGAGCTCCTCCACTCCTGGGTGGAGCCTCTCCCTTCGGCTCAGTGTTCTTGGCCTCGGCCAACCTTCTGATCTACACAACAGCTATCAAGCCACAATCAGAGTCATGCACTCGCTTGAATAATCTAGTGGCTTCCATAGACAAGCTAAAGCACTTTGGGGATAAAGTTAAAGCAAAAGAGCTGCAATAGTGCCAGAAATGTGAGTGATTGATAAGATTAACAGCATTTAGTTTTTGTTTACTTTTATCTTTAGCATCTTTTTTTCAAATTGAGTATTTTCTACAAAGTCTTAGAAGTATTTAAGCCCTAGTAGAATAGAACCCCTATGGAGTAATTATTATCATTTCTCAGGATATCCTATAATTCACTGTTATCTTTTCCCTGGAGTATGATTTAATTACTGCCATATCAGATGAATTGTATTTTGTCTAATGTGACTGCAACTGATTAGCAGGCATTGCCGCAAGCTGAAAATGAGTTAGGCGGCCAAAATTTCACATAAATGGAGGATAGAAATTGGTGCTCCTGGTGTTGATTAACTGATATTTATTTCATAATTATAAATAAAGCTCTACTACCTAGTTGTCATTTTGCAGACTGTGTTTTCACGATGTCTTTTGGATTTAGAATAATTGGCATTTCTGTAGGTTTGGTTTCTTAGTGCAAGAAAGCAATTTGCAGAAATTGTTGATAGGAAGCAGTGTATGTTACCTTAGCAGGCAATTTAAGCACAGATGTTTTTGGAAGATAATTTGTCAAATGACTCCAAGTCACATCAAATATTTGCAGACTTTCAGAACTGTGGTTTGAATATATTTTGGTGGATGAATAATTTGAACTGCATTTTCAAAAGGAATATTTACTGCATGCTACAAGGATTAATACCAAACACATCAAAATAATTCAAACAGACGTCCTTGCTGCCAGTTGAACTTTGGAGAATTAAAGACTTGAGTTAGTGTTCTGGGCATGGGTGACCCGATGTCTTAATCTAGCTGCCATTTGTTATTAGAAAACAAAAATCTTTTGCTGTCATGATTATCTGTCTCTAGTTCTGGGAGGATTATATTTAGAACTCATCTTTCACCAGGGTCACAGATGCCTACATTCCTGGATCTTGCAAAGTCCAAACATTTTCACTTTCCTTTACTCTTAAGGAATTAAACGATACAGAAATCACAAGTACAGAAGCCATTGCTTCTGGTGGCTACAGATGAGGACTACATATGTGTATATATATATATGACACCCACTAGTTGGGAAAAGCTTCCACCTCTGCTAAATCTGAAGTGAGTGTTTAGCTCATCTCCTCCCAAAGGAGATGATACTTCTGCTAGAAGATGTATCCCAACACACATTGCAAAGGCAGGTAAACAGAAGTCATCATTCATCACAGTTTTGCTTTTGACATTGCCAGCAAGTCTCCTGGTGTATTTTTAAACTCATCAGTCATAAAATTATAATTTTGTTATTTGTTTCCCAAGAGGTTCTGTTAAAATGGGTAGATTTTGCTTGGTGCTTACTGCAAGCACGCAAATGAAATGAACACTTGCTCAGGAAATGAGGAGGCTATGATGAGAAGGGGAATGGTGAAGGAGCATAAGCAGTAGCCAAGCTGTGCTTCTGCCTGACATTAAACAACACATGCTCAACGTTTCACGACAAACTGATACACAGCAGAGAGATATTGAACAAAATCCTCCTGTCTGAGAAACTTGCCAGGGTCACCATTGTGCCAGAAATTGCATGATGGAGATTTTAAGAAGCTGTATCACAGTATTGTGGCATTGGCAGATGAAGATGAAGATTTTAAGAAGTAATGACAAGTGATAATTTGAATGAGTTTTGTCATCCTAAAAATTGCCTCTTCTGGAGTGTCCTGGCCAATATCCCGTCATCTCAAGCCTCATTCTTGCTTATGGCACAGAGAAGAGCAATTATTTCTCCACGGCGTGGAACATCTATGGCTGAGCCAGACAGACACAACCCTTCACTCTGGTGTCCTGCCTTCAGACTAAGAGAAACTTCCTTTCCTGGCATTGGCAGAACTAGTGTCTTGCATTGGTTTAGCCGGAAGGTCCCAATGGGAAGTGGCTCCAGCTATTTAGAAATGATGGCTGTTCACTGTCTCACAGACCTGTAAATACCTGTGTCCCCAGATGATTAGACTATTTCAGTTTCTCTTCCTATATATTGACAGACATTTGAGTACTTCAGTCAAAGATGTTTAGATGCCTATTAACTATCAGGTAGTTTTAAGGTCTGTTTTCCATGCATATGAGAAAGCACTGCCAGTCCGTCCTAACAGTTTCGCTAAAAGCAGAGCAAAGTCCCAGATGCTGAGATGACCTATCATGAAATCTTGATAAACCACATTACTTAAGGAGGGATGCTCAGCACCTTTCCCAAGGGAAAAGTTCACAGCCAGTAACCAGATGTCACATCTGGTGTGATCGTCATATCCATGTCCTCAGGGCTGACTCTCGCAGCTGCAGCTTCTCTGTGCCTGCTGCCATAGGGTTGGGATTATGTGTAGGGTAAGGGCCAGGCACCCCTCAATGTGAACAGAAAGGCAAATATGAGGAATGATGGGCTAAGGTGAGTAAAAGAAAAAAAGGCAAGAAAATTACTCTAAAATGGAAAAGATATTTGGAGGCTGGAGGTTTGATTCCTTTCTCCAGTAAATTTAAGAAATGCAACATTCGGGTAGTGAGACATTGGAACCTCCCTCACCCACTTATGCCTGAAGCTGTATAATAAAAAGAGCCTTTGGATGCCTTCCCCAGCCCAAGTTTTACACTCAGTTAATGAAATGTGTTCTTCTTTTAAATGCTATGTAATCAGGAGCAGGAGAAATCTTTACATATAAACAGTGCAATAAAAAGCAATGTGGAAAATAGTATCCTTCACAGCACCTCTGTCCCTGCAACTTCTGCCTCAATAAGACAGTAGACCTTTGGGGAGGATTCCTCCTTCTCAAAACATGTCTCTGAGCTCAGGACAGTGTTCAGCTGAGCTCCTGATGGCCTCTGCCAGCCCCATGCTGACAGCAGAGTTTGTCACCTGTGGGATCTGGGTTTCCTTTGAGAAAGAAGCTTGGTGGTGGCACAGGAGGGTCTGCTCTGAGCTCAGATCTCCCAGTGCCAAGCGACAGTCAGTCCAAGAATGCTTATAGTGTGAATGTAAGAAAGGTTGGCCTGCTCATGTGCTTTTATCCTACCTCCTTTGCCACTGATGCAAATTCATTTTGGTCTAAAAATAGTGTGAAGTAGATCATAGAATCATAGAATGGTTTGGGTTGGAAGGGACCTCAAAGTTCATCACATTCCAGCCTCCCTGACCATGGGCAGGGACATCTTCCACTAGATTAGACTTCTCACAGCTCTATCCAGCCTTGCCTTGAACACTTCCAGGGATGGGGCAACCACACTTTCTCAGTCCCACCTGTTACAGTACCTCATCATTGTCCCTATTTTTCCTAATATCTAATCTAAAACTACCCTTTCAGTTTTAAGCCATTTCCTCTTGTCCTGTTACTACATGCTCTTGTAAAAAGTCCCTCCCCATCTTTCTTGTCAGCTCCCTTCAGATACTGGAAGGCCACAGTTAGGTCACCCTTATGTCGTCTCTTTTCTAGGCTGAACAAACCCAATTCTCTCAGCCTTTCCTCATAGGAAAGATGTGGGATTGAGAAGAAAACCTTTGCGGGGAGGCACCGGGTACATTCTTGGTCTTGTTGGCCACGGGGCAGTGGGTCAGGTCAGGCTCCATGAGCATTTTGCATGTAATCACCCTCTTTTATACACTGTTTGTCATTATTATCGTTGCTGTTACTGCTCGTTTTCTGATTTTATTTCTGTTTCCAGTAAATTGTTCTTATCTCAACTCAGAATCTCTGCCTTTTGTCTCCTTGTCATGGGAGGCAGTGGGCAGAGGGGAGTGGCTGCATGGGGTGTAATTTCAAACTGGGTTTAAATGATGACGCATCGCCAACAACCCTGTTAGCTCTCCAATTGGAGCTCTCCAAATAAGTGCTTCCAGCCTCAAGTGAATTGAGAGTCTCTCATCAGTTATTGGTTTTAACTAAACATTTGTCCTTAATATGTAAAAATATGTAGGTTCTTTTTTATTTCCTTGCAGTACACATCTAACAACCTGACACAAATCAAGACACAATAATTTTTCCTCTTGTTAATAGCTAGGAGAATTGCATCACATTTTATATTGCACTTCAGCAAAACAATAGTCAGGCAAAGCCAGTGCAGCAGCAGCGGTCTCCATGGCTTTGTTTGTACAAAGCCTGGCATAACAGGGCTCTGCTTTCGGCCAGCCCCTGAGCACGTCTGGAATAAACAGCGTAATAGCTGACTGCAACCTTTGCTTAGAAATATTTGTGAATGGCATTGTAAGTGTCAGAAAGCTGTATATAAAGCTTGCTGCTGCTGTGGAGGTAGAGCGAGCTCTGAGCAATTTTGACATTCAGATTTACAGCAGACTTCTGGCATCCTCTCTCTTAGAAATGAATAACTGCCTTCACTCATTTGAATAAAGCTGTTATTTCATTATCTGCTGCCTCAGTCTCCTCTTCATGTTATGTTTCCTTCAGGTGTGAAAGGTGACTACACAAAAGAAGAAAAAGGTGAGAATTCTTAAGTGCCATCATTGCAATGGCACCCACTTCATTTCTCTAGGATGCTCTAGAGTACAGCCTTTTCTTCAGAAAGAAAGAAAATGGTGGTAGTCTTGAAATGCCTGTAAAGAGGTTTATGCAACATGTTTGTTAATAATTCCAGTGGAAAACAGCTGGAAACACATAAACAGGTGTTTTTACTCCAACATTGTTCTGGTCCAACTGCCTAATTACTGCTTTGATTTGGAATAGCTGAAATATTGTTATCTATAAAACCAAACAAGTCAACTCTCTCAATGCGTAAATAATTTTCAATCTTTTTTTTTCTCAGTGGGTGACAGAGATGGCTGAGGCTTTCAGGATCTAGTCTAACTTCTACAGGCCAGAGTTGAAGACCTGAGCAAGCCACAGAACATTTCTGTGATTCTGCTGATGCTACACCTAAGATGCTCATTTCTGAAAACACGTTGAACTCAGTTTATGCTGAGCCTTGCCTGTGACTCCCTCACACGTGGCAGTTGCTCAACACACCTGCTGACCCCAGCAAGCAGGTCTCTGAGCAGAGAGGAGGTATTTGAGTGACATCTGCCACATTTTTAACAGACCACTCTGTAACACACCAGATTTTCTATTGTCTCTCTCATGCTTTGTGACTGTTTATGAAGGATAGAAACAAGTGCCAGGTCTCACCCAGCCTCTGGCCATCACCTGTCCCTGGGTTCTCTTCAAGCCTCTGAATGCGCCAGAGCAGATTACACCAGCAGAACGACTGTGTTTAGTTCGCAGGTTTTTGTGACCTCCCTTGATCATCATGCCTATTTCCATGGCAGAAAAAGAGTGTATGACGATGTCAGTGCATCATTCATGGGTTTCAGTCTCGCCCCTCTTTCATCTCTACCATTTCACTTTGTATTTCCTGAAAAACCTCTCCTTTCCTGGAGATATACTGTGCTGTACTTTTCTATATAGTTTCCCTCTCACACATCCCAGGTAATCTGTCATTACCCAGTCCTCAGCATCTGTGCTGCCTTCCATGGGAGGCTAATAAACATACACAAGTCAAAGTCCAGCAGAAATCTCACCAAATACATTTGTAGTAAGAAGCGCCATTTACACAGTACCCTGGTGGGGTACCCTGGTGCAGAGCAGAGTTTAGCCATCACTTCCTTTGAGAGTTTGAAGGGCAGGGCTTCAAGAGAGAAACTTGAAACTGTGGAATTATAAATGTCTCACAAAAGCAATTGTTACTGACTGAGAGGTAAGATTGAGGGAAGGAGGGAGGGAGGGAACGTGGGCTGGGAGCTGAGTGGAGCACAGAAGCTTCTGCTGAGGAGCCGCTTGAGTGATGTGTTTGTGGTGTCTCATAATTAACACCTTGTGGTTTTTAAGCTGATAGTAGGCGCTTGTATCGATTAGACAATTTGCTAATTCTATGTCTGTGTCAGCTATGTCTTTCTAAAAAAAAATAAGATAAAAACATTTACCAAATGTGTAAAACTAATGTGCCTGAGTGCTCTGAATCTTTGCAGCCATTGTGATGTCTGGAGCACCCTGAAAGCTCTACATGCAGCCATCAAACCCCCTTTGTGGTGCCTTTGGGTGTCTGCATCAGACTGTCTATCTGCCTCCACAGATCAGCACAAATCTTTAAGGGAAAGGGGATCTTCTGTCATCCCCATGGGCCCTGTATGAATGACCTCCAAACCCTTGGGTTTTTTACATGGCACTGAGTACCTGTGTTTTGGCAGCAGAATAAAGGCATTAAAGTCTTATATTTTACCTGCTAGGTAATATAGGAGCAATTTTCCTTACACCTTGTCCAAGAGTCCTTGCAGGATGGACAGGCATTGGTGTGAGCAGATAAAGGGGCTCAGGCTTCCAAGACATCCGGCTGGCGCCCGGACCACACTCAGCCCATAACACTTGGCTGGCCTTCTCTTGCATTTGTGACTGTGTATCTTTCTGTCGATAAGACACCGGTAACAGAGTTACAGGCAAAATCCGTTGAGGAAATAAATCCTAATTATAGTTAAACCAAGGATATAAAATCAACTTTTCCATGGAGAAATGAACATGCTGAATTAGCACTCTGAATTTATGGGCAAGATATGGATGTTAGTGGGACTCAGGCACATTTGTAACTTGCTAAATTACTCATCTTAGTTTACATACTTTCATTAACAGAGGAATTTCAGCAGATGTTTTACTTGAAAGGGGGAATTTCTTTTTTCTGCCAATGGAGAACAGCTCTGCTTGAAAATCGGGTACTCAGACTGAACATTGAAAATGGGTTTTCAAAGTCTTGAATTGCTTCATAAAATTAATACCTGTTAGTGTATCTCAGGTTGTGCTCTTTAAGAACAAGAGGTGTGATTAAAGAGGAGTGAGCTTAGTGATGTTGTTGTAGCGTAAGCCAGCAGCAGCTATCATGGTCCAATAATCTGGTATTCTGCATTAAAAATGCAGTTAGAGCTAATGATGAATCTGAAAGATTGTAATCATTATCTAGCTCAATTTATCTATTCTAACCTCAGTCAGAGACCAAATTGTAATTGCTGTTGCTCCTGATCGAATGATGAAGGTTACTCTGTTCTAATTCCTACCAGTTTCATAATAGCTCAGAGATAATAATGACAGAGAATTACAGACTTTGCTCATATGCTGTCAGATTGGACTGAAGCATTACACAATCGTACAATACACATAACATGTTGGAAATATTAAAAAAGAAAAATAAAAAAGAAAATAGACATTAAATAAAATCAATTATTAATTGGTGTCCTGCATTTGCCCTTAGTGTGTGAACCAATTTGAGACAATTCTGCTCCAGTAACACTGTGATAGGTTTAATTTATATGTCTTAGCAGGGCATGGAATATGAATGCTTATCTTACCCTGTCCCATATATTTTATCTGCATAGAAAGGAATTAAGTCCCCTTTTAAATCTCTTTAATATTTACTTTTGCTAATAATACATTTTTTTTAAATGACACAGATGATGTAGGCAAATCATCTAGATCCCTTTGCAATTGCATCTATGAAGTCCAAGAAATGTGTAGTACTTTTTTTTTGAGTGGGATTTTTAGCAGAACATTTATAGCATAATAAAGGTTTCCTTTTTTTCTTTTTTGGCCATATAATTGACTTGGCTCTTTATGATCTTTGGCAAGCATGACAGTAATTAAATTTACAGATCATACTAAATTGTAAGGTGTTGCAAAACCCAGGATAGATGGCAAAATAATAAAAAGAGACCTGCAGAATTTAGAGGTATAAGTTGGCAATAAAATGAGATTCAGTCTGGAAAGAAAGGGTGGGCCAGGAACAATGAAAGCAAAGTACAGAAATGCACAAGCTACATGGAAGGCAGTAGTGAAATTTAAGGCTCTGGGTGTTGGTTATGGGTTTATAAACTGCAGTTGTCATTGGCTGTAAATGCCAGCCCCATACGCAGGTAGTTTGAGAGGAGACCTGCATCCATCCTATGGTGTATTGATACAACACATTCATTAATATTTGGGCAGTTGTAATGCAACCTAAGATCCATTTCATTAATTGGATTAGTCTTTATTTCAGCATACATTGCTGCAGTGCCTTAAATATGCTGAATATAAACTGTGTTCTTTCTGAAGGACCTGGGTACATAAAACAGGTACGAGAAATGATGCTTAGGAACTGCAAAGGCCACCACAAATGAAGACCACATTTAAAAAAAAGAAGAAATGCACAATATCATCAGGAGTACAACACTTGTAAAAAAATTCATGTCAGTGCTATGTACTGTTGCAAATAAGAATATATACATACATGAAATGGTTAGATTCATAGTCCCACGTGAGAACACATGAGATGAACATCTCCAATGACAGCAGGAGCAGTTAGCTTGGATTCTTCAAGGGGAAATCATCCTTGGCCAATATGATAAACTGTGATGAAATGTTTGTCCTGGTAGATGATGGGATGACAGTGATTATGTCTGCCTGGACTTCAGTCACTGAACACTGCTGCAAGATCGTCCTAAAGAAGGGTACCTGATGAGGTATGGGCTGGATGAGCAGACACTGAGGTGGGTTGAAAACCAGCTGCATGAAAATCTCCAGGGAGCAGTGATCAGTGGCATGAAGTGAAGCTGGAGGTCAGCCACTTATGGTGTCCCCCAGGAGCAGCAGTGCTTCCTGCTCACAATTTCATTGATGACTTGGATGATGGGACAAAGTGTACCCTCAACAAGTTTGCTGATGATGCAAAACCAAGAGAGGTGTCTGATATGCCAGAGAGATGTCCTGCCACCCAGAGTGGCCTCAACAGGCTGAAGAAATGGGCTGGTGCGAAGCACATGAAGCTCAGCAAGACAGCTAAAATTCCTGCACCTGAGGAGGAACAACCACAGGCACCAGTACATGCTGGGACCATCCAGCTGGAAAGCAGCTTGGCAGAAAAGGACCTGTGGGTCTTGGTGAACACCAAGCTCAACATCAATCAGCAACATGCCCTCACTGCAAAGAAGGCTAATGGTATCCTGGGCTGCATTCGGCAAAGTACTGCCAGCAGATGAAAGAGGGAATTCTTCTGCTTTATTCAGCACCATTGAGGCCACATCTGGAGTCCTATGTCTAGTTCTGGTCCCCCCAGTAAAAGAGAGCATGAAGATGATGAAGGGGCTGGAGCATTTCAGCTATGAGGAAAGGGTGAGGGTTGTGACTGTTCAGCATGGAGAAAAGAAGGTTCAGGAGGATCTCATCCATGCATATAAATATCTGAAGGTGCAGAGAGGACAGAGCTGGGCTCTTCTCAGTGGTGCCCAGTGACAGGACCAGAGGCAATGTGCACAAACTGAAACTCAGGAGGTTCCCTTTGAACACTGGGAAACACCTTTTCACTGTGCAAATGACCAAGCACTGGCACAGGCTGCCCAGGGAGGTTATGGAGTCTCCATTCTTGGACATTTTCAAAAGCCCTCTGGCCATGTGCCTGGACAACCAGCTCTAGGTGACTCTGATGGAGCTTGATCAGAAGGTCCCTTCCATCCTCAACCACTCTGTGTTTCTGTGACAGAAGAATGAACACATCATAGTACTTCATCTCTGGAAGGATAATAATGGTGGTCCTACAAAGGCTTCTATGGATATAACTTTAATATACTCAGTCCCAGGAGATGATCTCTTTGTTGCCTGACTGGTTAAAACTTTTATTTAAGAAGATGGGTTTGTATGCGTGGTTTGAATTTAAAATTTTGAATTACACAAATCAGAAAAAACTACATTATCTTTCTTATCCAGGATATGATGAACACACATCAATGAAGAAAAAATTTGCATTTAAGGAAAACACAACACCCAAGCAATTTTAATGGATTTTTCAAGTAATCTCAGATACATTCTCACTACATATAGGAAAATGGGATCCATTCAGATTACTGTATTCTGCTACTGTACTATTTTTTCATTTACAGATAGCTATCCCCCCCATAAAAGTCTCAATATAATTTTCTTTAAAACTGTGCATATTCAATTTCACCAAGCAGTGCAACCCTCTGATAAATTTTATCCAAGCTGCATTCCATATCTACTAAAGGAAGATTGCAATATATCCATCTTTGGTGGGAAAGAGTCCTTTATTTTCTGCACTTCACTATAAAATGTCATCAGTAAATTTCATCTGCTGATTACAGCTGCAGTACTGATGGTTTTCATTATGTATCTAAAGGCCTTCATACCTCCAGTCTGGATCTGCTGTATTTTGTGAGATGATGGGTGGCCAGGCAGACAACCTACTTCCAGGCTTCTTGTGTTCTCAGCTTCAGCTGGTCCTGGAGTCTGTATTGCAGTTCTCCAGCAGCTGGTTTTGCTCCAGAGGTCCCTCTTGGCTTTACCTGCTCATGGTCCAGCTCTGCCTCCTGTCTTCAAGCTCAGTGAAGGTGTCAAGCATAGTCTGCTGCTGGCAGGATGATGCCCTGGGTGCCAAGACCATCCTAGAGCCACTGACTTCAGCTGTACACATTGAGCCCCCAGGGAGAAGCAGAGCCTTGGCAGTCATCACTTCTTAAACAGCAGACATTTATTTCCCACTTTTCTTACTGCCCGATATTTTTAAAAGCAGGAATGCGGAGAGATAAGGACTTTCATAGCATTAGGCATATTGAAAGAGAGATCAATTTACCTTTCCTACAATATAACATCTTAGTCTTTTCAAATCATCATGAATTTCCCTCTTAAAAACTGTTTTTAGATGTCATGAAGGAGTACTGTAGGATAGCCTTCTTCAGAAAATGTAGTTATTGCAATTATCTTCTCTTTTTACAATCTGTTGTGCATCATTAGTTTATGAATAGTAGAAACATATAAATAGACATAATTCCCAAAAGTTTTTAGTTTGTCTTGCTAAATAATTGCAGAATTTAATAGAAACGAAATAAATTTGTAACCCAAAATATGCATACCACTGGAAAACACTTCCGGACAGAAATCTCTAAGCAAACAAAATCCTATCTGTATTTATACTTATGCAAGAAAAAGTTGTTCACTGGGTTTTCATTTCGAGTGGAGACGTAGTTTTTATTTGATGAAAAAGAAAACTCCCACAAACTAAAAAGGAAATCTGACCTCTTAAGAAAAAAGTTTCTCATCCCTGTTCCAGCAGTGGAGGCTGTGCAGGAGAGAGCAGCTCAGTGCTGTTTCTGGGAAAGGGTTTTGCCACTCCAGCCCCCTCAGGAAGTAACCATGGCCTGGTTAGAGGGGACCCTGCCAGCAGAGGGCTCTGAGTGCTGACACAGCAGCTTGGGTAGCCAGGAGAGCCAGCACCAGGCACATCCTGGGCTGGGGCTTGCAAGGATGCACCACACCTTCCCACACCTGAGTGCTCATCACCACATTTCCTTGTTTAACAAAAACGATGAGGAATTTTTGTTTCTATTGAGAGATTTCTGACATAATCTCTTGGAAAGCAGCGTGGCAAGTCTCCCTGAGAAGAGAGGAGCAGAGCAGCGCCGTGGAAGTTCGGACTGATGTCTCCTGCAGCAACTACACAAAGTCACATTTAATTGGGGTGAAATACATTCCAAAGCTGAACGGTCTTGCTGAAAGATGCTGTCTTGCTTTTGGCTGGGATAGAGTTCATTCTCTTGCTAGTAGCTGCTTAAGGGCTGTGTTTTGGTTTTATCAGGAAATTAATATTGATAACACACTGATGGTTTAGTTGTTGCTGAGAGGTGTTTATACAAGTCAAGGACTTTTCATCTACTCATGCCCTGCCAGTGAGAAGACTGGCAGGGCACAAGGAGTTGTGAAGTCACACAGCTGGGACAGATGACCCCAAGTGACCCTCGGGGTGTTCCATACCATGTGGCATCATGCTCAGCATATGAAGCTGGGGCAAGCTGGCTGGGGGCCACTGCTGAGGAGCTGGCTGGGCACCAGTCGGCAAGTGATGAGCAATTGCCTTAAACACCACTTGTTTTGTATATTTTAATTCTTTTATATTTTTAATCTTTTTCTGTTGCATTAAACCATCTTTATCCCGACCCACAAGTTTTCTCACTTTAACTCTTCCCATTCTCTTCCCTTCCTACTAGAGGGGCTGTGAGAGGGTGGCTGTGTGGGGCTTAGTTGCTGACCAAAGCTGATGTTTGCTGTAATTATTATTAAGTTGTTGTGAACATAAGAACAACTGGAATGACCCATCAAATAAAGCAGGTTTGAGATATGCAGCACATTATGCAACTAATTTTCACAGAGCCATGAAAAAAAAGATAGGATTTTTTGCTACACAACTAAACAGTGCCACAGCATGAAACTTTGCTTTTGATGAGTAGTCCGGAGCTAAGTAGCTGGGCAATGTGTGGATCTGCCCTATGTTTTGGTACGTTGCTGAATGGTAATCACTTCACCCAGGCTGTTAGAACCAGGCTGTTAGACTCAGCCCTGCAGACTGTCAGATCTCAGGATAGAGATTAGATCACAATTATTAGCAGATAACTTTATTTTTTAGAATTAGATTCCACATGGATGAACAGAGAATAGCAGGAGGGGAAGGCAGTTGTTTCTACAGATGTATTTTTGGAATATACCTGCTGACATGTCAGTAAAAGTTTGAGTCAGTGCAGGCTTAATTTAAAGAAACAGGAAGTTGAAGTCCCTTTCGAGGTTGGAAGTGGATTTGTCCATTTCATTAAGCAACAGAGCTTGTTTGAGAAGTACATGAAGTCTGTCCATAGTATCAGCTAATCAGGATTATCACATTTGTGGGTAGAAGATCCAGGCTGAGCTGAAAGATATTTTCCTGGTATTTATGTCTGCATGCACTTAAAGATATATGTTAGGTAGTGGGCTGGACCTGTGAGACAATCCCATGGATGTCCATAATGAGAAGTACTTTATTGCTTTGTCACATGTCAGACCCAGCACAGGAATCACAGTTTTCTAAATCACAATAGTTCCCCTGCAGGGCAGAGAACAGCTGGAGTCACTGTACACTGCTGCCAAGCACGTGGGGGCACTTGGCACATCAGGGTTAAGCAGAGACATCCATCTCTGAGGATTATGAGGTTTTTCTCTACTGCTAACTTTTCTATGGTTAAGATTAGGAAGTACGCAGTATTGGAAAGAATAAAAATTGCATATTAGACAAAATCTTCACAGTAGAGCAGTTTCATCTTAGTTCTCACCTGTAAGTTCACCTTTTTCCCAACTTAAGAAAATATAATGTTTCTTTAATTCCAACCTTGCACAAAATGCAAGCAGTCAAACAGATTTTTCAGAGGAGGACGTTTCCTTCAATTCCAAGTCCTTGAACATTTTCAATGTTCATTTTAGGCAGTTTTGAGTCGTAATTGATGCACTATCTTGAAGTATTTTTTCACTGCTGACCACAAATGCACTTTCTGATCCATCCAGCATGTAAATCTGTTTATGAAAGTGTTGCTGTCAGCTGGTAGGTAATACCTAAGATTGAGTGGAAATGAAGAGTTGAGGTGCTGACAGAAGGTTTCTTCCTCCCAACGGGTAGGGAAGGGACACCCATTCCCTGGGCCCTGCCCAGCAGTTGTCACTGCCAGCCACAGCACACCCCATCAGCAGCGGGGATGTGTTGTGCGTGCAGCAGCATCATGTGCTGCACTGCAGACACCTTTCTCTGGAGAAAGATGGACACAGCAAATGTGGCAGATAGTTAATCATCAAGTTACTTCATGCACCCTGAGAAAGAAAGGTTTTCAATTTGATACTGTGGAGTAAGATATAAAACCTGATACAGAACAAAACTAGTATTGAAATGTACCTTCTATGAGCACCTGTATCAGATTTAATAACTGGAAAGTTGACAGAAAGCACAAGGAAGAGGGAGTTCTGCCAAAGTAAATTCACTTAAATATGACAAAAAGAAAAAAACACCTCAATATCTTCAAACTGTAGAAATGGTTGAATTTTTATCACATTCAAATTAGCCAGCCCAAGTATCGAGGAGCACCAGACCTTGCCACAGTCCAGCCTTACACCGCATCTCTTAGGAAAAATGGTGGGATTGCATTGCTGTTGCTGCCAGCACTACATCAGGAGTTGCCTGCAGTTTTCACAGAATTCACAGAATTCACAGAATTCACAGAATTCACAGAATGACTAGGTTGGAAGAGACCTTCAAGATCATCGAGTCCAACCCAGCCCTAACACTTCAACTAAACCATGGCACCGAGTGCCATATCCAGTCTTTTTTTAAACACATCCAGGGATGGTGACTCCACCACATCCCCAGGCAGACCATTCCAAAAGTTTGTCACCCTTTCTGTAAATAACTCTTTTCCTAATATCCAACATCTATTTCCCTTGGTGCAGCTTAAGACTGTGTCCTCTCATTCTGTCACTTTCTGCCTGGAAAAAGAGACCTAGGCCCACCTGACTGCAACCCCCACCTTTCAGGAAGCCTTAGAGAGTGATAAGGTCACCTCTGAGTCTCCTTTTCTCCANATGCAGAGCCGTTCACCATCACTCTCCGGGCCCAGCCATCCAGCCAGTTTCTGTCTATGGTTGCTACATATTGAGGATGATTCTCATTAATAAGTTTCTTTTGGCATTCAGAAGTACTCAAATACCAAGAAAAAGGCTTCCAGGTAAATGCCATTCAAAAGAGGCCCATTCAGGTGTTTGTCTTCTCATATTCAGCTTTTGGCAGTTTGTAAGCAGGTATGACCCATGTGGGACAGTTATGCAAAGGGGAGAGTTGTCACTGGGTTTGTTTATTATCAAATCTTGAAGACATGGCCTCTATGAATCCCTTCTTTGTCTAATGAATTATAGTCCCATATCAGTATTTTCCCCTCTCCTTTCAAAAAAATTAAAGTAAAATAAAGTAACAATTAAAGGTTATTTTTATGCATTTGAAAGAATCAAAAATGAAAGTCTTATTTTCCTCTTTAAACTCATCTTTATCTCCTGCCTTAGAGATTCTTGGGTCTGTGTTGTTCAGATGCTTTCCAGAGCAGCCTAGTGCACTGTGATCTTAAAACAAGGATTGAAAAATAGATGAAAGGCTTATGTGCTTTAATCAGACCATCTCCTGAAATTGCAGTCCACATTCACTCTCTCACAGAAGCAGCTCAGACCACAATGTGACCTGCTTCCAGCTCCCATTATGCAGCACATGGCTGATCCAAGGGACTGCCGAAGAAAACTTCAGCCCTCCTCGGTGCTCTGACCCTGCATATTCTGATGGAGAAGAGCTCAGGTGAAAGAGGGAAGATTACTAACACAGTAGGGTAGTTCTAAGTGGGTTGGAGTTTATAGGCAGTGTTTTATATTTTGGAGTGTCAATCAGTAGCTAGATGGAAACTAGATGCCAGGAAATAAATATTGAGGAGAGTAAAATTTTACCGAAAAGGTCTGAGGTGGAAATATCATCAAGTGAAAGTACAGTAGGAAAAGGTAATAAAGCAATGTCTTTCAATAGTTGGATTCTACCATGCTATTCATAAAAAAGTTATAGTCTTTTGTTTTCATATATTTTTTTCTCACACGTTTGTTCATATTTTTTTATCTCACTGTACTGAATGAGGCAAGAAGATGGATATGATACCAGCTGTGCTTAGAGTACTTAAAAAAGGCTGCTCACCTGAAGGGTAAAAACAGCTTTCCTTCTTTTTTGAGGACAATTGGAGAGTCCGGGTGATCCTGTGACAGGCATATAAGAATGATCTTGTATTTTTTTAGAACTCAGGTCCAAATTTGAGGTTTTGCATAATTTACTCCAAATTATTATTATTTGTAATAATAGTAATATTCTGCATATTCATGATAGTTGTTCTAATTAAAAATTACACAGAATCATCCCAGGTTATTTTCATCTTGACTGCTCTAAACCATACTGAAGTCTGTAGGGCATTGGTGTGCTCATTTTTACCACAATGTTTTCATACAATTTCTCACATAGGCCTATTAAGAAACTGAAATCAGGTATTGGTATAAATTCATGCACAGATTTTTTTTCCTGATAAAAAGTAGCATTTATTGATTGTCAGAAAGAATTTTTCTATCAAAACATTACAAGTAGGTTCTATAGAGACCTTACTGATTTTGTTATGCAGAGACAGCTCCTACCATGCAGCGACACTGAATGTTCTGAGTCCCAGCAGAGAGCATCTTATCTGTCACATCTGACTGTCATGTAGTCATGAAAAATATCTGGATGGTACAAGGAATATGTTTATGTGTAGTTCATTTTAGGAGTGAGGATGTCAAACACATGTTCCTAAAGTGGTTGTGTGCTCTAAGAAAACAAAGGGATGAAAATATTTTATTATCCCTTATAATGTTGCTCCTATTTTATAAACAAAATGTGTGTATTTTTCTTTGCAGCTCTATACATCCCAGGAAAATCTTTTAACCTTGCAGCTCTTTACAGCACTGCCCATTTAGTCTGTCAGAAACCAAACTAATTAAAGTGAAAAGCTGCTCACTTCTTTCTGTATAAGGTTAGGAAAAAAGAGATACAATTACTGGTGAAAGTAGGACACTGAGCATAATTTAAAACTATGTGCAGCCTAGAAGCATTATGAATATGAAATCTTCGTTGCACAAATTACAGATTGCATGCAGGCCTGGGCACCAGCCTTCCTAGGAAGATGATGACTAATTATAAAGAACTTTAAGAAGGATAAAATGCCTAACATAAGGGCTAGAGGGGATGATCCATGGAGAAAGCACCTACGAGCTAAAGATTTTAAGATGCCTCACATGGTATCCAAAACTGCTATAAGTGTTTACATGTGCTTGAAAGATACAAACAAGGAGGCATTAGGAGATTGTTTAGAGCACTTCTCAGGGGTATAATTGCATATAAAGGTAAGAAAGTGAGCAAATGGAGATCTGAGTTGACTATCCAGCCAAAATTTTAACAAGGATGTGTAATCGACTGTGAAATAGCTTCCCTAGAAAAAGTGTTAGAAGTCACATCTCTGAAATGATTTAAAAGCAGACTGGACACATCACGTGATAAGGTAATGGATGGAGAATAGAGAAGTGGCTCACAGTATATTTCTAACTTTTGGTTCAGGCAGTCTCCCTGGCTGTGACCAATCTGGCTGCCCTCCTTGCTGCTCCTGTGCTGCAGGAGCAGCACTCACCACTGCTCCTGTGCAACACCCTGACCCTCCAGCTGGGAAAAGAAGACACAGCAGATATTTAATTGTCAAAAAGGATGACTCTATTGCTTTAATATTGGGTAATTGAGTGAATATGGTAAGCTGTCTGCAAGGGGAATCTGTGTGCCTTGGCCAAGGCTGAGTGGTGGCAGCACAGCCCTTGTACTACCACGAGGAGCAGTGCCCAAGAGGTGCTGAGGACCTGGTTCACCACCCACTCTGTGGCTGAGAGACACTTCCCAGCTGTGTGCTGCCCTGTTGTGGCTTCTGGTTTCTTCTTATGAACTCCCCCAGCTCTTAACATGGCATTACATATGCACAAAACAAACAAATGTGAGGAAATCTATATTAAAATGTCAGTTTTCTGTGAATTCTCAGTGTTAATGCATTTTATTCTCCATTCCTACAAAAGCCCGCAGTAGGTTTTGTTTGTCAGTGAAAATATGTGATGAATTATCACACAGAATGCACATTACAGAAATAAAAGTTTGTCCTTGTGAAAGACTGAGGACTTGGCAACATCTGTTCTTAGATAGTTTTTTCATCCAAAAAGTCCTTTGCACTGCAATATAGAGGACAGAAGGAGAAAAATTGGAGATTGAATGTTTTCCTCCATCAGTTCAACAGGTCATCGGCTGAAACAATGGTATTAGCAGCAGTAGTTATAGTACAAATACATCCTTGAAATGAATGGTAATGAAGGATCTATGGTTAAGACACGGAGTAGGGAGACCAGGAGACAGACTTTCAGCTTCCACACAGGTTATCCAGTAAGGTAAATTTCCTATTTCCCTCAATTTTTGTGTTTTTCATCTATAAAACAGAGATAGTAACATACATTCATTGTATTAGAGTGATACAAACCACAATTCTTCAGATTTCACAATTCTTTAAAAGCCTCTGGCAATAAGGACCTCAGCAGCAAGGCTGAAGAGCAGAGGCAGCACTGGTTGTTAGTACTGGTGTGATGCTGGGCCTGTGAATCATGCTGGGAAGGAAATCTTCATCCCTGAAAGCAGCAGGATTTTCCTGGCAAGAGATGTTTAGGTGACAGAAATCTGTTCTGAATGAATTAACTGACATGCAGCTAAAAAAGAAATGAACAGAAAATGTATTAAGTACTTAGTCTTAGAATCTTTGTCATACAAATCAGTTATCTCCTTTCACACTAACTCTTTTGATCTAAGCATGATAAAAACATGATATGCCAAATTTGAAACAGAACAGTCATATTAATCAATTGTAGCCATTGTGAAAAGCAGACAGTATGACTGAGTTTTGTTACAAACCTGCAACCACAAAGCCTGATGAATTTTGTCTAAAACCAGGAACACAAACCCAGCTTTCAATTCACTGATAAAAATGAACTTCCTCTCCAGCTGGCCAGCTGGAAAATATGAAGGAATGTTGAGACCTTCTCTACAGATGATCAATACTTGATTCCACTTGATAAATATGCCCAGACATTGGAAATAATTGCCTAAGTACTACAGTGCTGTTACGTGTAGGAAATGTAAACCAGTGGAAGAACAAACTACGGAGTACATTATAATCAAAAGCAGTATGTTCCAGTAGATAAAGTAAAGTCTGTGGCTTTATTTATATGTGGCTGTATTTGTATGTGCAAAAAGTGTGGAGACATGACTATTTAAATGTTATATACTTACTTCCTACTTGTTTACTTTTCTGATATCATAGCAACTTAGTAATCTAGTTATCCAAAGTTAAAAACTTAGGTGCATTCTGTATGCGTTTATCACTCAAAAGCTAGCACAAAAAATTAATTTCTCCCATTTCACCCTGACTATCAATGGGAATCTGCATCAGCTGATGTTAAGAAAGCCTATATGTATTTTCTGCCTCCCCCACCCCAGTGGAAGCATGTAGTAGCAGGGTAAACTAATAATCAATACAGCAACTGAGCTCTCTTGGGTGTCATTTGGGGCAGAAATTGTGTTGTACCGTCTCACACAGTCCTGACCCAGGGAGACCCTTTTGGCACAGCTGTTAATGGCTCCTCAAACCCCTCCTGACTGATGAGGCTATTGGTAAAAACTAGTAAAGGGGCTGGAGGAAGAACGAGGGTCTTGTGGATCCAGCTTGGATTCTGCTGAGTTCCCAGAGACTAGTGTGTTGACGGGAGAGGCAGAGCACTGGCCCAACGTGGTTCTGAACCCCCTGAGTTCAGCATCATGGAGTGAGGCGGGGGGACATGGTTTCCTTTCTGGGGCAGGGATGTGGACACAGGGAAGCTGGACCTACCACTCAACTGCACTAGACCAACTGGCCTCTGCTGAGTTTTCTATTTGCTGCCTCTCTGAGACCCTCAATAATCAACAGAGCTCACACACAGATCTCACAGATGATATATAGTGGCACCTTTTGAGACGAGGAGTTGACCTACAGAGATACCTTGTATTTGAATTTGTCATACACCTTCAACCACTTTATCTGCTTCTCAAATCTGGTCTCCTAGCTTTTACTTCAACAGTCCCCAAATAGGAACAGCTCTATATAGCTAATATTTCCTCCTTTTTATTTCAGACACAGAGTATCTCCTAAAATGATACCTGTGTGAGCTATTAGAAAGGTAAGAATCAGTGCTACAACAGTGACAAATTTTTCTTTGCCTAGAAATGTCAGAGCTTTAATGTCCCATATATACTATATTGGATATGGCTAGAAATAGAAATCTTTATGCCAATTGAAAGGAAAAATTCCCAGTCTCCCAATTCTAGAAGACTTCAAAATATCTGACCCTTAAAGTATGAATTATTTTCTAGCATATAAAACCCATTTTTGAAATGTTACAGCTAATTCTTGGCTCAAAATATCTGGACTAGTAATCATAAAAGCCCTTGGCTCTTGAGATTGGAAGATATGAAAAATATACCTTCTAGACTAGCAGGTTTTCTCCTAAACTTTGTAAGTAGGTTGTTTTAATTTTGTTTTCTCATTGCTGGGTTGTTTCTCTGTAACAAGCTCATGGACTAGGTTAATTCTCACAACAATCAGGAACATTCTGATTTTTACCTGCAGCACATGAATAAGAGGATGTACTGATGTTCCATCCCCAAAAGGCACAAAATAGCTCAACTAGACTTCTAGAATAAATTCTTATTCTGTATGAAGCAGAACAAACAGCAGCCCATAATGATCTAAACTCCAATTAAATTTTTTGCATTTTGAATATGATTTGGGGTAGGTTTATTAGCAAGAAGGTATAAAGGTAAGGGAATTTTGCCTCTTCATCAGCACCAGCATGTGTATCTCTTACTTACCCAGATAGATCACGGTGGATTTGTATTCACACAAAACTCACACAAAACTGGGAAAATCTGATCTATAGATCTGGGTATCTCAGTGCTTCCCATAATTCATTAGTAAGCATTTGCAGTGGGTAGCAGCTGGAACAAGTGGAAAATATTTCACAATTAGCCGGTGAGGCATTGCTTGGGCATCTTCCCAGTGACGTGACATTTCAACTTGGCAAGGTTTCACTACCAGCCTCCTTATCATTGTGCAGCCAGTTCTTGTTCTTATCGTCTTGCTCCACATCAGGAATGTTTTTTCAGGATCTTTGAAATATGATATGTTTCCTTCCCCCACAGAACACCTTTAATGCTCTACCTTCCTTGTGCCTGGCAGCAAAAATTAGGTCAGTGTATTCTATACATCGAAGGCAAACTAATGTGATGTTAAACAAAAATTCATACACTGATGAAGAAAAATGGGAGAAAATATCTGTGCATGCTGACAGATTGTTATGCTGTGATTTATCTGGAACAGAAACATCAAGCCAGTTTACCTCATGGTATCATACCAGAGCAGTCATCAGATCATCCTGTCTGCCTCCACTATTTAATCAAGCATGAGTCTAAGAGAACACTCGGGTGGTGAAGGCACAGACACAACTGTGTGGGGGTCACAGGAGCACATCAGCTCTTCAGTGTGTGGGCAGCGATGTACTCTGATACCTTTTTTGGATGCAAACCCCTGACTGCCTCCACTGCAGATCCAACACCTTGCCTTTGTGACAAGCATCTATCCCACGTCATTCCTCACTTCTGGAGGTAGTCTTCTGTGACAGAGGGAGGCTGTTTGCACTGGCACTTCTGCTGCACATTGCTACACTCTACATGTCTTGCCAGATATTTGTGATATACCAAATGACAGGTGCGTGTCTTAATAAGTTCTACCGGGGGCAGGAATTAGTAGATGAGGGAGCACACAGCAGTGGAAGCATCTGGTAGGAAGAAAAAAGATTGTCTTGTACTCTGTCAAGTGTAATTAGAGTTGCCAGTTGTCATTGCTGCTAGCGCTTACTTAAATAAGTTTCTCTGATGAGAAACTATCTGACAAAACTCAAAAGCATATAAATTTATGAACATAGTACCAAAATGGTCTTATTATTAAACACTCATGTTGGAGTTCAATACTCTCTGAGTAGCTTGTTTTGGGTATGCCATGGGTGAAGGGTGTAAGGCTTGACGTCAAAGTTACCCATTTGAAGATACTATATAGGATTTCTGATTTAGCAGAGTGATATAAAATATGCTGAAAACATAATACAAATGTGAATTATATTTACCAGAATATAGCAACAGTTCAATCACAGTATGAATGTGATCTCCCACTACCATTCTCTTTAATATGTTCACTACCACAATGGGGGAAGTTCCCAGTCACCAAGAAGGAACGTGTAGATTGAAGCCAAGACCATTGCTCTCTTTGAAATACTTTTGCTAGTTGTCTAGTTTAAACTGTATGTGAGCCTTCTTCCATGGCTGAGCTCTATTGGTCAGTCTCAAGCCACCAGCCTTACTAAACAAGAGGTAAAGATTTCAGGAAATTGAAAAACTGTTACATTAAAAATGCTCTCAAAATAATTTTCTTTCAACAGCAAGCTTTGGGGGAGGCTGGCGATAAGTGTTCTACAGTCTAATTAAGAAGGATAAGCATTTGTTATTTTTAATTGTGTCTGACAACATATTTAATTTCCCCCTCCTGGAGTGCAGCACAGAGGGGCTCTTGCAATCCACATCCCAGCACACTCGGAGGGTCTCATGCTGGGAGAGGAGCAGTGCGCACCATCCAGCTGCTGCAAACAGCATCTCAGCTCTTGTTTTAGATTCTAATCCTTCCTTTAGTACTTTTAATTAATTATAAATATTTGTTACCTTGTTATTATAATACCATGTCATTATATAATTGCTTTGTTCCTGTCACCCGAAAGTATTTAGACAATTTTAAAAAATGATGACGCATTTTTCATTTTCTTGGCAAATTTAAATTATGGTTCTTACACAACACAGCCCACAGCTGGACGCCTCTATGACCAGTGCAGTCTGTGTCCAGTTAGGAGTTTGACTTTATTTTGGGAGCTATACTGTCAGTGGGAGATGGAAAGCATAAGTAGAAACCTCTGAGCGCAGGTTTTAAGGAAGGGGAACAAATGAAAAAGATGCTTTGAAAGTGATGGCTGGGGAGAAATATGTATTAGCCAAACATGAACTGTAGTCAAGTAATAAACTCCCATAAAAATCACAGAAAACAGCAGCCCTCCACCCCTCTCAAGATACTTCAGGGAGTAATAGTGTATGCTGGTTTGTGAGGTCAAAACACCCACATGAAATGTTTTTTAAGAACAGAAACAAAGTTATGAAAATTGATGATCTAAAATAACATAATACACCCAAAGAACAGGAGTAAAGTCCTGACCCTTTTACGTTCAAATGGTGCAATCCCCTCGACATACTAGAATGTGTAGGAAATAGAATTATTTGCTCATTTTATACAAACTCACTGAATCAATGAAAGCCTATGATAATGGTAAAACTTTTGAGATAATATAATTCCACTGTGCTCCTCCAAAGGGCAGATTTCTCCCCAGGCTAGGTATATGCCAGGTGGATGCTAGCAGCTTCCTAAGGTACGGCTGGGGCAGGCAGCATCACTGTTCAGGCTTTTGGTGTCTGAGCTATGGGCAAGCTTTCACAGCCTTTTTGTCAAGTCATATTGGCAGCGAAGAAATATCACAAGCAATCTACTCTGTACATTAATTACTTTTTAAGTAATACAAGCAAATTAATAAAATAATAAAGGTTGTCTCTTCTGGAATAAAAGACAAAGAGAAAAATGGCCTAAATGTATTGAGAGCATTATTAATTATCCATAGGCCCAGTGACTGAGTTCCATCTGCCCTAGTTAGGGCTCTCGAAGAGCGAACTTCCCCCTCTGGGAATGAGCTAACACTGAGTAACGATGCAATTGCCCCAGACAGCAGATCTAATTCCCCTGGATTGCTAACGACACCCCAGATGTCCAGACACTATTTCGGGCCCCTCAGGCCCCTTTAGGCTCATGTGCTGGCTGACACCCTCGGGCCCAGGGCGGTGCGAGCTGTGCCTCCCTCAGGCAGCGCCCCGGCCCGGCCCGGCCCGGNCAGCGGGGCCGGCCGCGCTCCGGAGAGCCGCTGCCAGCCATCCGCCTCCTGGAGAGCCTGGCTGGGGGCCGCCGCTGCCTGACAAGCTGCCTTCCCCAGCCGCAGCGGCTGCCGCCCCAGCGCAGGGCTCTGGAGCGGCCAGCAGTCCCCAGTGCGCAACCCAGCCTGCGCTACCGGCATCCTGCCCATGATCCGTGTTATAATTTCCATCTTTTCAGGCTTCCCAAAAATGTTTATGAGGATGTGTGCACACTGTGAACTTTAACTCTCCTGGAATAAATTGGGGACAAGAGAAGGAGAAAGATATGGAGGATATTTGGTGATTATGAAGGAAATAAAGTTTCCCATACTCAGCTTCCCACTCCTCACATGTACTTACCACAGAAGAGCCCAGAGAGGCAGAAATCTTCCTTGGAAGCATCCCCAGATGCATCAGAGTCACACAGGAGCTTCAAATCCCAACCAACATGTGTGACTCACAAGCCTTCCCCCACTACGCGATATCATGAGATGTTCTGCCATTACAGACCTCACTGGGCTTTTTTCCCCATTTGGCAGAAGTTCCCATGCATTCACCTTCCAAGACACACAAACAAGCCACCCAGAGGGACAGGGGATCCCTCCAGGACAGAAGCTGTGGGAGATGGCTGGCTTGCCTTGCCTTCATGCATCCCCAGGAAGCAGTGAGTATGTCAGAGAGTTTGGAGGAGGTGAGGAGCCAAGGTCAGAGAGGGTTTATGTGGAAGAGGTTGATGGAGGAGAAGTATCGTGGTTGTCACTCAGACTGAATCAGTGACAGTGGGCTATGACTGACTGCCACAGGACAGGAGTCATCAGCAGGAATTTGAGGCAGGGGGGTGGATGTGCACTACCGCTCACTGCAGCTGACCATTGCTGTCATAGTGCCCAAAGGTGGAAACAGCACCATGGGCTGGCTCAGCAGTCCTTTTCACCCCTCAGCCTCAGGTTAACAGGATGGGAAGGAAATCAAGGTCTAATTTTGGGCTCATACTAGAGGGCATGCTAACAAATTAGTTTCTTGATGTACTTGCAGGGCACGTTCACAAATTCCCTCAGAGACCACACACTAACCAGTACTAGTCATCAGCCTGGACATGCATGGAAAAGAGCCAGCGGCCAGAATAGTTCCAGTAGGCTTCACAGACATCTCAGGAGAGGTGGTGACAGCAATTCTGCTGACAGCCTGTCTAAAGGCCATTGCAAAGGCACCGCATAATGCACACACCCTTCTTGACCTAAGATTTTTGATGCTGACCTTGTCCATGAGACCTGAAAACTGGATTGTAGATGAAAGTGAAAGGATCTAACAACCAAAGAGCCTCCTGCAATGCCCAAGTCTGCTCCTTTAGGTCCTCTGAGCAGGAACTAGTGCTAAATGCACCAGGCTGAGCATGGCAGCTTGCATTCAGGACCTGTCTTCTGTCTCCTGCTGTGTGTGTCTCCAAGTACCACCTCTCCTGCTCCCCAACCCCGGTCACCACCCTTTCCTGGCCAGCCCTACAGACCATAAACCATCGTCCTGCCCCACAGCGGCAGTGCTTTCCTCACTGCAATGGATCCCTGGCAGCAGAGTCAACCAGCTTATTTACACCAACCTAATTTATTTTATTTGCCAAAAATATTTACTGTTATTTTTATCTCCAGTACTTTCTAACCCAGGTGACCTAAACAAACTGAGACAACGATGACTGAGATTTTAGCTGAGTACAAGATTTAAACAAAGCAGCTACTCTGGAAAGAGCTGTGAGCCCCAGTACTGTTGCTTTCATCTGGGTCTGTGTGGGCTCTGTGACACTAGGAGGCTCACACTGGAGTGTGATACCATTAAAGGACGGGAGCACACAGGAACAAATAGATTTTTAGCAGAACACAAGCCATGGATGTTGACTCTAGCTGGTGACCATGTGTTTTGTAAGAACTGAAGAATGACCCAGATTACTACAAGTATCATTATTTTTTGTTTTGTTACTGTTTACCATTCTGGTTTTGGGAGTTGTTGCTTTTTTTCCCCCAGATGTTTGCATGAGTAGATGGCAATATCACGGTCTTACACATTTAATACTATTTTGTGGATGCTGTGTTGCATGTACATTATTTACTTATAGCACAAAGAATATATTAATTATTCAATAGGGCAAGAATTGAGTGTCAAAACACCTCTGGTGATCCTGAATAATAGATTGATCTGTATTTATGCATATTTTGCTCTTATGAGTTGCACTTTTAAGACTTTCCCTCAGTGAATTGTTCATCAGTATGGTCCTGATTCATGCCAGTAATCAACTCTCAGCACAGGGGTACACTCTGCCATTGACAAGGCATCTAAGCTTCAGCTCTGTGGTCCAGTTCTCCTTGCTCCAACATCAGGGACTAGCCTTATTCCGAAAAAATATACGTATGTGATACCTAGGCAGTAGCCGTGGCTATACACAACTTGATCACCAAAGTTACCTTCTTGCTCTGGGCAGGGCAGCACTACAGCTCGTGCTCCATGCCAGTTGCTCAGAGAGGAGCTAGCGCCATCACTCTCTGCTCAGAAGATACAGGGACACCACAAGACATGCCAGAGTCCTGGCAGCACTGGGATAGGTAGAGCCTACACCAGTGCACGGGAAGCTGGCTGGTAGAAATTTGCCAGAGGGGGGAGATGGGACATGTTGTCTCTGAGAGATGCAAGCTGCTGGCAGTCAATGGTGTCTTGCCTCTGTATAAGGCAGAAGCTCTCTAGTTCTTTCTTAGTTTGTCATTTCTCCATGTGGTGCTTTCCTGTCGTGTCTATGAATGCCCTCAGCACTTGTCAAGCCATGCCTGAAGTACCATGTTCACTTCTGTCCCAATAATTCAAGAAAGACACAGAAAGAGGGTCCCAAGGAAGGCTATGAAGATGACCAAAGAACTGCAGAACCTGGCCTTTGAGGAATGACTGAAGGAGTTATGATTTTAATCCCCAGGGAAGAGAAGGCTCAGTGTGGACCTCATTAAGTATTCCAGTACTTAAAGGGTGGCTCCAAAGAGGATGGATGTCCCCGTCTCTTCACAGGGAAGCTGGCGGAATAGACAAGAGGTAACAGGGACAAGTTGCACCAGGAGAGGTTTTATCTCAACATAAGAAAGAAATTTTTATAGCGAGAACACTCCTGCACTGGAGTAATCCCCCAAAGATGTGGTGAAGTCCCTGTTGTCAGAGGGTTTCAAGATGCAGTTGATTAAGATGCCAGGTAATGTCATCTAGGCTCCTTCTCCCACAAAAATTTGGACCAGATGATCTTTTGAGGTGCCTGCAAACCTGAGGAGTTCTATGACTGTGGTTATTGCCTTGTATGGAAACAGTTTTTCCAGTCAGAATTCTGCCCTCTCACTGATGGCATCATAAGCGTGTACGTCCATCTCCTGTTTCAGCTCTGAGTACATCCATCTCCCAGTTATGTATGTACTTTCTCACAAATGGCAAATGGTAAGGGAGCATTGGCCATGAGATAAGCAGCTATCTTCCTCTGAGATTGTAGGTCTGGTAAAGGCCGTGGAGAATCTAGCTTAGGAGTCCTTAAGAGCAGGCATCTTTCAAACCCATGAAACCACAGACTTTTATACTTCAGGCACTTGATACAGCTGAAAGTAATTGCTCCAGTGCTGAAAACCAAAATTGTTCTCTAGGGATGATAGTGTTCTTTAGTTAAAATCACAGGAAAATAAATAACTTACTTTTCTAAGAGAAAGCCAAAAATGTCATTTAGAGCAGAGCAATCATTCTTAAAAGGCAGTGCTTGTCTGACACAGCTACAGAAACAGCACTCTAGCACTCTTCTCAGGAAGGAGCTTCTGTGGTTATTATTGTAATTCGTGCAGGTCCAGCTGCCTTGCCAGCAGCATGCGGAGCAGCTTTAATCACCATTTTAAACTAATGTGGCAGATATTTATGATAAAAACAGTGGTGTCAGCTGTGTCAGATGCTGAAAAAAAACCCCACTCAAAACAATCAGCTGTCACATTGATTAAAAAACACCACATTTTCATCTGAAAGAGCTGAGGTAATTTAGGAAAAAAATTATAAATAGCAAAATTAATTTAATCAAACGATTTCAATGATAAATTGCAGCTGGAAAAGCCTCCTGGGGTTACAAAGAACATGTTTATACTGTCAGGTGTGTCAAAAGGAAGATTAGACAGAGATATTTTACTGACAGAGAAGAAGGGAAAATTGTTTCTCTCAGTTCTCTGCTGTCAAAGCATCGCAGAAGTGCCATGTCCCACCCAACATAGCCAAGTGATGTCCCCTGACTGCTCTCTGCCCTCCTCAGATTTGCACCAATGAGAACGCTTGATTCTACAGAAAGAGTCAGAAACAGTAAGAAGTCACCTAATGACTTACTCTTGTGAGCCTTCTCCTAAAGCAGCAGCTTGGAGTGCAATTATGGGTCGTGGTCTGGCGCTGCCTCTCCTGCTGTGGGGCCACACAACCGTGCCAGCCTGTGCCTGTGCTTTGCTGCGGTATTGCATCCCCCCTCCTCTCACCCCCTTGGTGGGATCACACCTCGGTGCTGATGCTGGCAGGAACAGCGAGTTTCTAAGGGCCACAGTTCCAGAGAGTGTACCTCTGTGAGGAAATACATCCTGTTCCCCTGTGCTTGCTGTGCAAAATGATAAAGCTAGTGTTCATCAGGTGAAGGCAGGGCTAAACCTGTTTGGTTTACAAGGTATAGGCAGTCATAATCCATGCTAAAAAGTAAGCACATAAGAAGGGACATGTGTGAAAAGGAACAGACAGCCCTGTGTATTAATCATAAATTTGAGAAAAAAACCCCATTAACTCATCTCCTTGGTTGTTTCTGTATTTTTAATGGGAAAAATTAATGTGGGGAGATAGAAAAATGGAACAAGTTGATCACTCAGAGCCATGCATTAAATGCTATCATTCAAGGGTGTTGTACACAGCAGACAGCAAATATTGTAGATATGTCAGGGATGATTCAATGTTACTGGAATAACTTGAGAACATAAGCTCTCCTTACCACTGTCAGAATAGCTAGACGTGTTTGATTTAGTTCATTCTGCTGTGCTGTGTTGCTCTGCTTTTTCTGCTAACTCCACAATTCAACCTTACAATTGGGAATTCAGATAACACAGCCCTTCACTTCTGATCTTGGTTGAATACCAATGCCATAATTTTATGCTTCTTTGCTCTCTCTACTCCCTGACCTTTCATGTTTCTTGAGGGACATCTCATTTCCTTTAGTTTTCAAACACCTTAACACTTATTTCTTTATATTGGTGATACAATTAAGTACACATCCTTAATTGAGTTACAAGCAAATACATAGAATAATAACAGGGTGTTTATCTTTATCAACCCTAGACAGGTAATTAAAAAGTCTCCTTCACACTCTTCTAGGCAAACAGAACCCTTTAAACTGATATGTCGCCTTTACATAATGTCAATAGACTGTCTTCTCCTCTCTTCTGTTTAGATGGCCTTGTGTATTCAGTTGAAAATGCAAATTTGCCTTACTCAAAACTCAGCTGGAAATAAACCTAACACTCCTATTAGTCTAGTTCCTCTGGTTCAGAGTACACTGAATTAGAATAAAAAGTTACTTCATTGTTAGAGCTGACAGAGCACAGTTTCAGAGGTCACACCTTGGGTGCAAAGTCTGTTCAGATTTTCAGTGCAATACTTCCTGATATGTGCTTGGATTTAACATATATATCAGCTAGGCAGACCAGCAGATTTTCATCCGTGGTAAACTGGTGTAGCTCTATTAAAGGTCAAAGAAGACGATTTCCAT
This sequence comes from Donacobius atricapilla, assembly GCA_013397315.1. NCBI lineage: Eukaryota > Metazoa > Chordata > Aves > Passeriformes > Mimidae > Donacobius > Donacobius atricapilla. Next base: position 663,524 of record WBMY01017407.1, read on the forward strand.
CAGCTGAGGACGTAGCTGACCTGCCATTCATGTCTTGTCCCTTTGCCCTTCAGAAGAAGAGGAAACCCTCTGGCATTCAGCAAGGTACTGACAGCCAAAGGCTCTGTTGAGGAATAGCTGCATTTCGAAACATTTATGTAAGGCTGTTGAAGAGGAATGGTCACATGCCAAAGGCTCCAAAGCACAGTCAGTTTGGATTTTGTAATCAACATGCCACTGGCTGAGACTTGGGCTCAGCCAGTAACCTGACCTGGGACACATCAACTTGCAGAGGTTTGGTTACAGCTTGTAGTTTGCCGTGCTGTGTATTGTTCCTCCACTGCTCCCCCACAGGGATCGGTACTTCTGCCACCTTTTCTGTAGATTTGTGTTCTGTCTTATCATTTTCCACTACAGGCCCCAGGGAACGTAATGCTCCTGAATTAAAAGGTGCTCACAGAAACACAGACTACACAGCCCTTTTGGCCATAGGAACAGCCATTTTCTGGCTTGTGGCTTCTGATGAAAGCCAGTTACAAGCATTAGGATGGATGCACTTCAATCGAGTGTTCTGTGGATTTTGGATCCCATTGTAAACAAGCCAGCTCATAGGAAGAAATGCAAGGAACATTTGCCCTGAAATCACTCCACCCTATTTTCTGCAAAATTGCTCTTACACATATATCATTGCTCTGCTATAGGGAAGAAAATATGTAGAGCATAAATACTGACATTCATATTGTTCATACTTTTACATGCTAAAGAAATAATTTTTTTTAAAGGCTTTCATAAAGATGGCTGTTGGAAAGTTAAGAGAAGGAACAAACACCTTAGCAGTGCCTCACAGGAGTTCTGTTTCCTTGGAGATACGTTTTAATGTAGAAATAAATAAGAAAAGCTCACGGTTCACAGCAATGTGCTTCCTTTACCTATTCTTCTAGAGAGAAAAGAAGTGTGAACATGACAGCGCCTTACCCCAATGGTGATGTTATGTAGCCTCATATCAGTGATACTTACTTTTTAAATGCTCCCTAGGGGAACTTGCACTTATTTGCAATTGAACTATGCATAAAAAATAATGATTTCTTATTGCTATTGTTATTCATTTATTATACATCAATATTTCCCCTTGATAAAAGGAGTTTTAGAGAATTTTCAAATGCTCAGACAGAAAAACACTCACAAATCCACAAACCCAAAGCTGATCAGTATGGCTTGGATAAACCATATGGTAAAAAACCCTTGGGTGCCCAAAGACACGTCCAGATGTCAAACATATTTTCTCAGAGATGTACAAGTAAGCAAGTCCCTTGTTTCAGATATATGTCTGCATCACAATATGAAACAGAAAAGTTCTAGAAAAGAAACAACAGAGAGAAGAGCTTGACAGCCTGTGTGCTGGAGCAGCAGGCAGCCAGACTGAGGGAGTGCAGAGGTGGAGAAAAGGAGACCAAAGGAACAAAGAGCAGTATTATCAGGCCAGTAGTACAGGTACTATACTTGAACTCCAGAAAGGGCCAGTAAAACAAAGTAACAGGAACAGTGAAAAGTCAGGATGACAATGAGGAAGTGGAAAAGCTGGGGGAGACCAGGAGTGCTCAGAAATACTGCGATGACCATAAAAGGGCTGAGTCCGAGAGCCAGGAAATGGCAGGGAAAGAAAAAACACACCAGATCCAGTCAGGTTTGCTCCCAACTCCCCGTACACCACGTGGCACTGACCGAAAATGACAGATCATGTGGTCTGTCCTTGCAGGCTCTCTGCCTAATTGGTATGGCAGCTGATTTTCTCTGTTTATGACATTTGTCCACACTTGCTTCGGGCAGCGCAAAGTGAGAACAAGAACTACCTGGGACCTGTTGGAAACAAATATTTAAGCCATCTGTAATAGTGTGCCCAAGACACTCGCAACACAGGGAAATTCAGCTGAGTGGAGAAAGTTGGTGTATGAACAAGGGTCCCAGATGCTAAAATTTATGATTGTTCTTTTCCCCTGCTTGACCTGTTTCTGTCCCCTTTTAAGGAAGACATTGCTCAGATTGCTCAGTTTTTTGAGACAAAAAGCAGCTACATAGCATTTATCATTGTTTGATCACATTGAATCCTGTAAAGAAAATTAAAAGTAGAAATCACTGGTGTGAAGTGACATGTAATTTGAACAGAAATACGTTACTGCAAATCTCATCTGTAGGGAGCCATAGGAAATGGAGTTGCCAGACTACCTTAAAAATGACTGCTGTATTTTGAAATGTGGAGTTATTTTCCAGAGAACTAATTTTCAGTAGAGGGAGCTGCAGGATCAGGTCAGACTTAAAACTCTGAATAGCAGTCGCTGCAGATAAGGTAGATTTAAAAGTATTTATGTTAACATGCAGAATTATTAAGCAGTACCAGAGGGTTCATTATCATAAAATTATTTACATTTTAGAACTCTCCACTGTGTCTTAGCGTGTGGAAAAACAAGTGACACATATAACTGCATGTAATGGCATTGTCCAATGTTTTACTGAAAAATAATCTTCTCTTTTCTTGGATTATAGGCACTGATTTGTAATACAAAGACTCCAAAAGCAAAACGAAGCTATATTTCTTCCCTTATTGAAAGATAGTGGCAATATTTCCGATATGGTAACTGTAGACTGCAGGTTCAGAGATTCAATCAGTGCACATGGGGGAGCAATAGGCAGAGTTCTCTGTGCTGTCTCCATCCGCCCATATTTGTATGCAAAATAATCTGCTTCTACCCAAAGGCAAAACTTGAGTGTGTGCAATTTTCTGCGGATGTGTCATTTTCAAGGGTTATCCTTTAGACTCAGCGCGCACTGAGCCTTTTTCCTCTGACACGTCTCTACCAAGGCAGGCCAGCCAGTGACATCTGAGCACTGTGCTCTTCACAGATGTTTAGCATTGCTCAGGCTAGCGAGCCTTCTCTGTGCTGACACCACTGTGTCGGCACTGTCAGCCAAGATGGAAAAACAAGATCTTGACAGGTTCTTGAACAGAGAAAAATGAGGTTACAGCAAAATGTTTGATGTCATTTACAAGTCTCGGACTACATCCAAGAATGCAAGCAGGTCTTCTAGTGGGCCTGCATGAAGAGGCGTTGAAAATAAATACACTTTTGTCACAATTATTTTATCATGTCAAATTGCTCCCAAATATTCACAGTCAAAAATAAGCTGTACCACAGGAGTGGCAGCGCTAGGGCTGCCCTTCCATCACTTACTTCACTGCACCAGTCCTGTCCATGACACATCCATGTCACCTGGCAAGTGACACAAACCCAAATGACAAGGCTGTGCTCCTCCACCTGAGTTCTTATGCACCACAGAGGCCCTGCTGCCCTATATAAAAGGTCATGATGCAGCAGCCTTCCGGTGTCAGTATTCTTCCTGCTCATTTGTAGGTTTTAACAGGCTGGTATTCAGAGAATCACAGAATATGCTGGGTTGGAAGGGACTCACAAGGATCATGAAGTCCAGCTCATTGCCCTGCACAGCACCATCCCCAGGAGTCACACCCTGTGCCCAAGAGCATTGTCCAAACACTTCTTGAACTCTGTCAGGTTGGTGCTGTGACCACAGCCCTGGGGAGCTTCCTCCAGTGCCCAACCACCCTCTGGGGGAAGAACCTCTTCCTAATAATCAACCTAAACCTCTCCTGATAAAACTTCAGGCCATTCCTTCAGGTCCTATCACTGATCACCACAGAGGAGAGAGAGATCAGCATCTGACCCTCCTCTTGCCCTCATGAGGAAGTTGTAACTGCAGTGAGGGCTCCCCTCAGCCTCCTCCCGGCTGAACAGACCCAGTGTCCTCAGCCACTCCTCATACAGCTTCCTCTCAAGGCCTAGTTGGCTGTGAGAAGAGAACGGTCAATTGGCAAACAGGAGCTTGAAGAGAGCTTTGGGTGGGTAGAAAAGCCACCATGTTGTGCCCCAGAGTATCTCAGAAACCATGCTGCCCAAGCCATTCTTTAAACAATGGAGCATGAGTAACTTGCTGGAGGCTACCACTCATGAGATCAGGCTTACAGTATCTTAGTGATCTGAGACTTGCATCAGGACCTTCAAGCCTTTCTAGTACAACATAAGCACCAACAAGTGCTTTATTTTTAGATCAAGACCTGACTTGCCAGTTCACTGGCTTCCAGGCCTCATTGCTTCCAGTGAGCTGGCTGTGCTCAGCCCCTGCAGCTCTGTTACACTGCAGTTCACAGTCACCAAGTCCATTACAGACATTGTCAACACCACCTCTGCCCTCTCCTCTGTTTTGTATAAGCTGCTCTGTCTGCTCCCTGTTGGTTGTTGCTCCCAGTGTCACATCTGCATTCTAGAGGCAGAGCACGGTTTGTGTCAGGGCCATCAACGCCTCACACACCCTAATACAAGGTCCTTTGCCAGGCATGCTCCACACTGATGCTCCTGAGGGCCACAGGTCACCCCTGCTCACCCATACCAGCTGCCCAGCCAGGGAGATAGCCAGCTCTTCCTCCTGGTACAGAGCCAGGTTCCCCACCACACATTTCAATGTGTGTGAAAGACAACAGCTGCATAGGCACCAACAGTATGCCCTCTTCTGCTAAAATGTCTGAGGCCCCAACAGCTCAAAGATAATGACCACCTCATTTCCTGATCGATGTCAGCTGATTATACCTTCACATGGCCCACAGCCTGTTGGTACTATCTAAGGCATCAGCTGATGGCAGTAGAAAGGACACAGCAGGGGTCATTATGGCCCAATGTGAGTTGCTCAAACTTTCTGAATACAGCAGAGATACACCCACCCGAGTGGCTTCAGGAAAAACACTAACACCACAGTAACAGTAGTTTCTTCCACTGATATCTTGCATTAAGAGCATAGGAAGACATTTTCCACTTCACAGGAAGCTTTGGCTCTCACTACTGCGGGATGTGTGTGGTGTCCCGGAACAGAAAAGGATTCAAATACAGCTATTTGTGCTTTTAAATGGGAATAACATTCACTTCCTTAGCCACTGCCCATGCCAAGTGGAGAACACAGTTCTGGTATCTTAGTAGCTTTGTTGGAAGGAAAAAAGCAGAACTCCTGGTAGAAACCAATGCAAAAAACCATAGCCTCCTCCTCCCCTTCCATGTGCAATGGGAGGTGCATTGTGTGGATAAATGGGAATAAGGGCAGCGTGAATCAGCAACCCTTCTGTGGCCTCCCTTTTCCTCTGTTTTAGCTCCAGCCAAAACACTGAACACAGTCACCTTTGCTAATAAATTCCTGCTGTGCTTTCTCATAGCAGCATTACAGGACAGATATATCCCAAACCAGTGAAATTTCCTCTAAGAAATGGAGGCAGGGCAGACAATGCCAAAAGCAATGGCCTTCAGTCCCAAACCTGAGCAATTGACACAGGTACGGTGCAATGCTTTATTTACTGGGTCGGTGAGTTTGGACTACTGAGTCTGCCTAGCCAGTGATCTTTGGATGTTCCTGCTGACTGCATCCCTCTTCTGCACTTGTCCATCCATTAGTGCCAGGTGTTCCCACCACAAAAGTTTCAGGATGGACTCCCTGAGCAGTGGAAGCAGCAACCTTCTGCTCCTTCCCCACCTCACCTTCCTCCACTGAGTCTGTAAACTCTTTTATGCAGCAAAAAATACAAATTCTTTTGTTGGCTCAAAGCTTTGCCTGCACACAGAGGAGAACAAATAGTACTATCTGCTGTTCTGGTGAAAGAATACGCCTATGTTTACTCTTTCCCAACTCTACCACTAATGTGTTGAAGATTTTCTAAAAGTCTTTACTAGAAAATCACAACCACAGCAACACCCAGGTGTTCAGGTTTTGCCTGTTTTCCATAGAAAATTCAAACACTGTTAGACACAATGGAAATGGGAGGCTCCGAGAGCTACTTACTGGGCTGTTCTTTGATCTAGAGGCAGGGCAGCATCTACCAGCAGAGTAATCCTCAGAATCACTGTTTATCTGATAGGTATTGCTGAGGGGAAATATCTACCTTAAATGCATCCATCAGAGCTTTAAATAGCATTCTGTGAAAACATGGTATCTAGGTACTAAACAGCATCTGATTTGATTGAAGACTTCAGCAGCTACTCATTCTAGAGCAACTCTGCCAGTACCAGAGCCCCTTCTTTGGTGGTAAACAAAAATCAGCTTCAGGTTTTTCTTACCAAGCAGTACTTGAATATTGTGGGGGTTTTCCTTCTCTGTTTGGATAGAAATACTGTTTAGGCAAAGAAGAGGAGACTGAGAGGCAACAGAATAGCCCAGAGAGTGAATTCCCCAAAGGCAACAAGTTGCTCTCTGTGCCCACGTGTAAATACAGCAAGGGAGATCCAGCTAAGTGAGTGACCAAGGGTTTCCAACTAAAAATCTTTAAGAAATTTGATAGCTGATGTGCTTTGCTGAATATCCAATGGAAAGCTGGGAAGAACAGATTACACAATCTAGGAACGGCACAGGTGTATCTGTAGGGAAGCATTCTCTGTGGGGACTTCCCCTGATGGTACAAGGTCTACGGGACAGACCCTTAGCTGGGGTGAGTTGCTATCCCACCACCTTGACCTCAGCAGCAATGAAACACTAACCCAGCATTTCTTCTTGTTGTCCAATCTCCCCTTTCCTAAAAGACAGTTGCTGGATATTAACAGAAAAAACAATATTTGGGAGATTAAATTGAACAGTAATTTCAGAATGTTTCACATTGCTACATGAAGCTGCTTTTCAATTCTCCTTTAACAGCTCTTCTCTCTATGCTGTTGTTATGGTAAAGTTTGTGAGTGGAAATACAGAGGGTGACACAGCATTTTTTAAGAAATACGTCTTCATAACAGTGATGAAGCTTTTATTCTCTCTACCAGCTGTAAATAGTCAAACTTCTAGCAATGTGCTCAAACCTTTACCTCTAGCTTTACTGTGCAGCTACAGTACATGTACTAGGCAAAGCTTTCCAGCAAAATAAATGGGAAAAAAAATCTGTGTTTTATTTCTTCTTTTATTTTTCTTCTTTTTAATATCTGTTTTGCAGTTTGTCCCTTTCATCCTTTCCAGAATTTGATCTTCATGGATTTCTAAGTTTGTATCACTTCTGTAATTCGCTCAGTGTTTTTCCTTTATAAATAATTATTTTTCCTCATATATTTTTTTCCTGTCCTACACTATTGAAATATTGAAAAAAAGAGATTAAAACCTATTAATTTCATTTATTGCTGGAGGATTTCTATGAAATAAGCCAGAAAATTGCACCTTAGGTGAAACAGCTACCAACAAAAGCAAATCATTCTTTCAGACATGAAAGAGTCTGAAAGAAGCCAACAGTTTTTGAAGACAACCTCACTGGCAAATTTGGTAGGTACATATTACCTAAAAAAATAATACATATTATTATTTCTCAACAGCAGGAAATTGAATAAAAAAAATAGTTAATCTTCTCATTGCAGAATATTTGAAAGGCATGAGTGAAGAATAAATGCCCCACCTCCTCCTAAGTAATTGGACTAGTCATGTATTAATTAAGAACATGCATAAGCCTTTGCAAGATGTAGATCATGTACATGAAAGTGTGTAAGACAGAAGTCTGGGAAGACTGTTGCTTCATTATGGACTGAACTCATTTACTGAAACTTAAACACCAGTTAGAATCTATTAAATTACTTAACTCTCCTGTTGAAAAGCTCAAATAAGAACCATGTCACTAATGAGAATAAAAATTATGAATTCCTATTACTCATTTACTTCATAGGGATTAAGGCAAGAGCTCTAGGGAGATGAATTCTGTGTTCAGTTCTGGGCCCCTCATTAGAAGAGGTTCTGGATTGTGTCCAGAGAACAGCAATGGAGCTGGGGATGTGTCCGGAGCACAAGTCTGGTGAGGAGCTACTGAGGGAGCTGCGGCTGTTTATTCTGCAGAAGAGGCTCAGAGGAAACCTTATTACACTCAACTGCCTGAAAAGAGCTGGTAGCCAGGTGGGGTCTCTTCTGTGTAAAAGCAACAGAACAAGAGGAAATGGCCTCAAGTTGAGGCCAATATGAGCTTTAGACTGAAGTTGATCTTTAAGGTCCCTTCCAATCATGTTCCTATGAAGCTGTGTCAGGGGAGGTTTACATTCAGTATTAGGAAAAACTTTTTCATGGAGGGAATTATCAAGTATTGGAACAGGCTGTCCAGGGAAGTTTGCTGAGAGACCAGCCCCGGGGGTATTTAAAAGATGTGTACATGTGGCCCTTACGGACATGGCTTAGTGGTGGTTAAAAGTGCAGTGCTGGTTAAAGGTCTTTTCCAACCTAAATGGTCCTAAAAGTCTATTATTCTAATATTGAATTGCAAGACACATGCTCATCCTAGATCATCTTCCTCAGGACAGGGTAAAAAATGATTAAAAAGCCAGAGGTCAAGCTAAGGACAGGGAGGCCTCTCAGCAATTAGAATTAGGGGCAAAACAAAGTCATATTGGGGAAAATTAATTCAATTTATTGCCAATTAATAACAGAGTAAGACAGAAATAAACCCAAGCCTAAATGCACCACCTCCTCTCCTCCCTCTCTGCCTCATTCCCATGCCAACTTCACTTCTGACTCTTCTATCTCATCCCCCCCTGCCTTCAGCAGTGCAGGGGGATGGAGAAGTGGGGATTCTACTGAGTTCAACACTTTATCTCTCTTACTCCTTCCTCCTTCCTGAGGAGGAAAGTGTCACCCATGGGCCACAGCTCCTGCCAAAAATACCCGCTCATGTATGTGCTCCTCTCCATGGCCGCAGTCCCTGCTAGGAAACTTGCTCCAGCGTGGGCTCTCCATGGGTTGCAGCTTCCCTGGGGGCACATCCACCTTCTCCATGGGCTGCAGGGCCATCTCATCTGGTGCCTGGAGCACCTCTTCCCCCCTTCTTCACTGACTTTAAGTGTCTGTAGGATGTTTATTTTCCACTCCTTTCACAGCTGTCGAGCAGTACTTTTTACCCTTTCTTACTTTTCACAGAAGTTCTAAGCAATGGCCATGCCATGAGCTCAGCTTTGGCTAGTGGCAGATCCATCTCAGGGAAATGAGTGTCAGACATGGGGGCATCCTCTGCTGCCTTCGTCCAGAAGTCACCCTTGCAGCCCCCCAGCTACCAAATCCTTGCCACACAAAAACAATACACTTCAAAAGCAGAAGTGTCTACAGTTCTCCTTCTGTGCCCACTGTTTATCTATAATGAACTTATTAGAATACGTACTTCATCTGTAGCAATTATTGCAACCAAATCCTAGAACCCCCATTTATTTGCCACATACTATTTATAGTATAATACATATTTCACGCTTCTTAGAACAGCAGTTTCTTTTCACTTCCATGATAACTGTGAATATCTGCACTATAATAAGTTTCATATTTAGTTTACCCTTGTAGAGTTGCTTAGTATTAACCTAAGTCCAACTTCACTAGTTGCTTCCCAACTGGAAGGTTATGAATTGCTTCACCTGGTTTGATCTGCTCACAGTGGCTACACTAAGCGTACTACTGCCTGATTTCTATCAAAGTGAGATTTTTTTTTCAAATCAAGTTGTGAAAAGAAGAAAACCAATGTAATGTTGTACAATGCAGTTTTATTTTTTTAATGAAATGCCCTAGCATCACAAAATAGAACACATTTTCTAATCTTGAAGCCAGCAAGATTGGGAAAAAGAAAAATCAAAGCTGGTTTTCCTATACATAATTTCCATACTAAGAGTACATTCAAAGAAAAAAAATCCCTAGAATTAAAATGTATGCAGACATTACTTACACAGCTCTCTTAAAAATAAACTGGACATGTCATACAACTCACATATGGTGCTTTGCTAGTTTAATCATCTACAAATAGAATTATTCAAATGCAACTATGCAGCTTTTCTATTACCTAAGACCTTTAAATTTTATTATGTTGCAATATCTTTATTATTTACTTTACACTTCTTTACCATACCGTACAATGATCTTTCATCCTTTTCTGGTGGCTTTTTCTCAAAAAGGAGACCTTCACTGTGGCTTTCTTTGGAAACACCAAGCACTCAGTTGTAGATACTCAAATATGCAAAGCATTTCAATATACATTCACTATGAGATTAAGTCTCCATTTTTCAAGTAGGGGTCTCATGACTTGCTAGTCAACTAATGGTAAGAGCTGGTTAGTATTTATTCCAGTTCTCATTGATGAGAATGTGCTCTGGATAGCTGCAATGCCTCAAACCCCCTCACTGTTGGTAAGCCGAGTGTGCACCATTACCTCTTGCACAAGAATTACTGTAACTTGGAAGTCTAGGTACTCTCACAATATTCACAAATTAACCACAATAACCACAGGCATTTTTTAACAAATGACACTTTCAAAAAATATTCACATTTGTAGAACTGCATAATTTCATTTTCAATGGGATGTTAGTTCAAAAGTACTATTTCACTTATTAAACGTGGCTTTAAAAATACAGTATATGTAACACCTGTGTTACAAGTGTCAGAAAAATACTGGATGAATCAACATATCAACTCGTATTAATAACAAAAGCAAAGAGCAGTAGTTTTGGAAAAGTATTCAAGTATTTTTCTGAAATACTATATAACAAAATAAAGATAAACTTTGTATGATTGTACTTGAGGCAAATATAATTTGCAAGTGCTTTTTGTCATATAGAGCAATATGAATAATACTTTGTAGCAAAGATATAGAACACAATTTTGATAATACACAAAACTGGAATGTAAATAACCTCAACAGAAGAAAATAACCTGCCATTTATAAGAATATTCAAGTGCTTCAGTAATGAAATGACCAATCACCATGGCTTACATTGACCGCATATATGAGAGACATGAAACTTACACAAGCTGGATGACAGAAGTATCAATAAATATGAATACAGACTCATCAGCTGTTTGGATGCAAAATAAACTCAGATGAAGTCAGTTTTAAAAAGAACTTTTAAGTTTAAAGAAGAAGTACTAAAAAAAAAAAGAATATCACAGGGGCTAACTTCTGTCCTGAAACAGGAATAAATTTGTACAAGAAGAGCAAAATTTAGCCCCAACTCTGGACACAAAACATGTATGTGCCACGATACACAAAACTATACACAACATAAATAATCACTCCATAGCTCTATATGACAGTCTAATGTTTTTTGTTATAAAAACAAATCGGCACAGTGAATTCATGATTTGTCAGATGTCAGTTTCTTCCCTTGGCTTCACAAGGCAAATTATTTTGTTTCATATTTACTTAGATTATTTTAAGGATTTTCAATCATCAAATTGTATTTTTAAGCTTAACACTTCAACACCTTATTTTGCAAAAACATTTTAACATATAATGCCTAAAGAACTGTATACTGAAGAGGGAAGCTTTTAATGTGCTAATATCAGATATTTTTAAAAATGAAAACTTGCTGGTGTTTGAGATTTTGTTTGTATTTTCCTTTCCTGTGCCTTCCTGATATTACACAAGTACTCCTGCAATTTGCTTGCAAGACTTTTCAGTTGCACTGTGTGGTATTTGGTATCATCCAAACAGTCATAAAACCTTTTATAGTCCCAAAAAGCATGATGCAAGGAAAACTTCAAAGACAGAATATATAGCATGAGGTGTGACCTGTATATAGTTGTGCTTTTATTTTTCAAATATCTGTACACTATTAATGTTATTACTTAAAGCCAGGAATGTGTGTTTGAATTGCATTGATAAGTTGCAAGGTATTGTCAGAATATGAAAGATTTTAATAATAATAAAAAAAGCAAATGATAACACCGTTGTCCAGCATTGAAGCCACATGCAACTACATAACACTCCCAGCAGAAAACGTCTTCTCAGACACTGAAAATGTCTTATCTTGGTGCCAGTGGCAAGTCCAACATTTCATAACATTTAAATATTATTGCAACACAACTACTAAATTAGCTCTCTAGAAAAGCACAGAGAATTCATCAGTTATCATGAATACATAGACATAGGTCAATCCCATCTTTTCTAACATAACAGATTACATTGCTCCAAGATACATTTTAATGATTACAATGTTTTTTTTTTAAAAATGACACAATACAGTAAGATGTCTAAAATTATAGTAAAGCCATAAAAAAAATCTAGAAGTTTAAAATACTTGTCAATTTGACTAAAATGCATATTTACTCAATTTCCTTGAGCTTTTATTTTTTTCTTCTCCCCACTGGAGGAACAATGTCTATAGTAATTGTTCAATGCTACTCTGGCTGTGGGCAGCTTCATCTTTTGAGCAGTTTTCCTCAATTCCCCTTGCAAACAGTTTTATTAACTGGCAGTGAACCCTGAAAAATATAGAAATTAGTAAGAAATAAATGGTACCATATATTTTATTCGAATAATTTAATTCTAATAATCCATTAATTCCAAACAGTTTTACAAAGCTTCTTTCACCTGACTACAGAAACCACGCCCGCATTTTAGATACAATCCTCCCCTGCTCAGAGCGCAGGATGCTTTCATCTATCAGCTTCTCCTCCCCTTGTCCACACAAGAAGTTCTATGGGCACTTCGAGGAGCCAGTCTTTTACAATATACAGCATTTATAAAACTCACCTTTGGATGCCTAAGTGATTATATTTTAATGCAACTCACATGTATGTAAGAATTATGGATTTGGTTCCCTTTGTTATAAAAACAACAAACGAAATGAGGAACCAAAACGAATCCAAACGAAACAACAACAAAACAACAAATAAGAAAACCCAGAAACCCAACCTTTCAATTTCATAAACTTCTTTTCTATTTTGATTATTTGTACAACTACAAATTCTTTCTCTGTATGTGAAGGCTGGAGATAAGACTCTGTGCTGTGTGCAAAAAACCACAAAGTATGGGACATACTCAGTATTTCTCTGAGACAAAGATGCTTACTTAAGCTAAATAGGATAAGCTATTGCTCAGAGTAATGAGGCATTCCACACATTTAAAAAGAATCCTTCCAACACCATCTTCAGTTTCAGCACTTGAAACACATTATACCAGTTCCTAAGAAGTAAGTATGACTTCAAAGGTATGGCCATCCATCTCACTCAGAGTGATCATTTACAACATACATGGCTGCAGTACTCTCTGGAAAGGATTCAAAACGGTAACCAAAATATTTAGGTTTATTATCAGAAGACTGAAATTTGCTATGCACAGGCATCTTTTAGGGACGTCTTTATAAGCACCTTTAATATCAATGAGAAGGCTTAATGTGTTTGCTATATAGACAGAAAAATCAAAGTTTACCTCACTTCAATTGCTGAACTATCCAGAGTTTCTCCATCACAATTCCAGGTGCTATTAACAATATTACAGCAGCAGGCTGGATGATCTCTGCAGAACTGGCCAAAACGTTTCTTTCTTATGTCCATTACATTGCTTTCGTTGTCTTCTGAAAGCTTTGATGTAAACTGAAAACACTTCACCCTATAAACATCTACAAATGGAAAGTCAAACTACCAAAAAAAAAAAAAAAAAAAAGGCAAATCAGGCAGTTGTAAGTAAATACAGCTGATGCGTAAAGCAGCTCAGCATAGCAAGCAGCATTTTATACTCAAGGAAAGTCTGTCCACTCCAGTTTTCTAGAGAAGCTTACCTGAGGTAATACAGTGATACTTGTTTTTGAAAAAGCCAAAATGAAACCCTCCTACTCAATGGTCACTGTATAGTGCCCACTATAGCAAAACTGTGTAACAAAAGCTGCATGGAAGACCATCCCACCCCGAATTCACCTCCTGACTGAGGCCCTGGACTGCATGCTGATGGAGATAAGACATAAGAGGAAGTGACTCAGGTCTGGGCTGAGGGAGAACACATTCCCAGGAGGATTAAGCCCAGCATCTTCAGGGTGGAGCCCACAGCCCCGGAGCTATCTCAGCTGCCAGGCTCGAACAGACCCACACATCAAGGGGGGGAGCAGGAGAGGAGCGGGCTGTGCGGTGAAGAAGCCCCCGGTCAGAAGCAGCGACCGCCCAGCGCCCCGCAGTGCAGAGGAGCTCCTCAGCCCAGGAAAGGCACATCCAAGGGACATCCACACCAGGCACAGCAGAGGGGGGTCATGGCCCATTCAAGGCCGCCCTCAAAGGAGCCCCGGATCCTGCACCAGAGCACTGCGCGTGATGCAAAATGATGCAAGAGATCCACAGTCCTGCAAGGGACAGCATTAAACCTGACCCCTTTGGGGGAGGCGCCGGGGTGTTCCCATCTGCCCAAATGTGTATTAACCCATTGGACTCTATGCTTTTCAGCAGGGGACCCGCATCACCAAGAAGACAGATGGAGGGAAGCAAATCCATGGAAGGGTGATATGTTTCTACTTCATCTGTCTCAGGCAC
>WBMY01017407.1:678717-715503 GCA_013397315.1 Donacobius atricapilla
TTTTTTTTCCATTTCCTTAACTTTCCAAGAAGGGTTTCCCAGGAAGGGTTTTTATGGTGGACAGTAACCTGAGCTAAGGACATATGTACTACCCTGCATCTAATCTCCACTGCAAAACCAGCACATCCCAGAGAGAAATGGGAAGCATTGAAAAGGAAATGGCCACAATGACAATCAGAAAAAGCAGAGATGGAGAGACCTCCTAGGTCTTAAGTTCCCTCAGCTTTTAACCATAAATGAACCGTGAAGTCATCAAACTTTGTGCTTGGAAGCAGTGGCTCCTGGACCCAAAGGGGCTCACTAGACACTGTGCTGCTGGCCCAAACTGCTCAGATGCAAATGCTGGTATCCATGGCTGCAGTGCCACCTGCGTCTATGTAGAGAGAACACGAGTTCTCATGTCGCAAGCCTAAGCAGAATATTGTCCCTCCATAAATGTTACAGCCAATTTGAAATGTAGCAAGGGATGGCTTCAAATGGTCGAAAATATCAAGGAAACAGTGAGTGAGAAGGAGTGAATGGAAGAGGAGGAGATTGAGAACAGTGGGAAGGATGAATATGGCCACAGTCACAATGTGGAAATAAAGGAAAAAGAATCTATACTAATTCTTTCACAATGGAAGAAGACTATCATCATAAACATGTGAGATTTGTTATTGCTTTTATGCACTAGATAAGACATTAGTCCATTGTTCAGATAATTTCCAGAAGATGTTAATGGTATCAGGTTGTGACAAACATTAAATATGTGTAGCCACAGTCATAGCTCCCTTTCAAGAGATAAAACGATCCAAAGCAGTGATGAATCTTCCCGCCTGACAGCTACAACACATGCAAGAAATAATTTTGAAGCTGAATGCATAAAGTTCATATCCTGGCCACTTAGATGTAGTAAAAGCCTGCAGTTTACAATTAAATTGCAGTTCTGGTAACTTTCTTCAAAATCACATTTTTATACGGTTCACAAAAGTGATTTATTATTCTTCACCACATCTACCTCAGCTATTCATGCTGTGAGTAGTTTTTCATGCTATGAGCAGTTTTTCATGGCAACTACATGAGGGCACAGTTGTGATAAAATAACTTTAAATATTGTTCAAACAGCAAATACGTGGAAAATGTTACAAAACTGAGTTCAGCTGGCAAAAGTGGAATTTTGTTAGAATGCTGTTGCCAAAGAGATGACTGGTAAAGTGTTTTGAGCTGCCTTTTTTTTTTTTCATGGTACACATTCTGAGATTGCATCACCCAAAATGTATAAATTTTTTAAAAACAAACCAACCTGCTTTATAGATATTATTTCTGTCCCATAAAAATACCAATATTTACACCTTTGATGGATTCTGTATAATTCACTGTCAAAAGGAATACACACCTGATCATCTTGGTTTGTGTGTCTGACAAGATACCGTAGAAAATCAAATCTGGAGCATTTCCGAACTAGAATGAGGTCTGCTGAGCCATCTGCCAAATGAGCTGCTGGTGAAAGACCTTTTGGACTTCGTGGACAGGCACAGCTCATATTTACTGCATTGATAGCTAGAAATTTCCCTTTAATAACCTTCCATTCTTCTTCGCCTTCTGAAACACATCAACAAAGACGTGGAGATAGGCAATCACTTGATCTACTTACAAGAACATTAAAAGGAATCAACAGCAACTTAAAATTCTTCCCTGGGCATATTCATGTACTATCAATAAATATCTAAAATAAACGACATTTAAAAATTATATTTTTAAGTATCTGTTTTTCAGACACTAATAGAGGAAGTTGCTTTCTCCTTTCGGACTGTGACTATGTCCCACAGCTGCTTGCCTGTTCTGGCATATGCATGTCAAATTCAGGATCAGTGCTACTTGGGAAAACCTGCATAGCCAGAGGAAGGGAAAAGACAGAGTCAAGTTACAACTCTTGTAGTGTGAATGTTCAGAGGGATTAACTTTTTTAAATTCTATTTTTGCTCTTCAACTTGTTAATCTTAAATAAACAATGATGCAAAGACTGTAGTTTAGTGTTTGGTTTCTAAAGCAATATTCCTCTTCTGCCTCAATGCAGCAAGCTAATGTTTTTAAAAAGTCAAAGGGAAGGGATGACTTAGTGTGCAGCAAGGACCAGAAGGCAGCATATCAAGAGTCTGCATCCACTCTATCCCCAAATGTCCCAAGATTAGAATTATTAACAGAGTTAAATGTTCCTGTGTGCAGATCTTCAGAGATTTCTGGAAAACAACATAAAGTCTCTTTTCAATACCTTGAAATTCTGTTGGAGACTACATCTAGACTGAGTTAAATTGTGTGCTGGCATTAATATTACCAGGAAGCAGAGGAATTTTCTAGAACAACGACGCATTGGCCAGTAATGCAGAGTTGTTGCCTAAACTGTATTTTCTTGCATATGGATAAAAATACATGAAAAAATGCCTTTTTTAGTTTTAGATTACACATAATTGTCTTCCCTATCACAGTAACAAAAAGCCAAAAAGCAGCCATAACATTCTTTTTCTCCTACCAATATAAGTGGACTCATTTCAAAAGAACAATTCCACAGAAGTAATGACTCCAGAATAGACTACGGACATACATGTTGTTCTAAGACTGGAGTGCCTGTCTAAGAGTGAAGTGCCATTAGGGGCAAAACTAAGGAGTGAACAAAAAATGCTTAAATTTGTTTCTGTAAATAAGGCAGGGATTTTGAGGAACGTTAACTGGTACGGATTCGGTCATCTAACATTATTCAGTTCCACACATTTTGGTTAATTTACAGTGATTTACAAGGTGCTTTTCTGATGGGATTACAGATGACATTTTTGCTATGCGTTTTATGTCCTGAAATTCTGATATTCCTTACTGTCTCAGATCTAGGAACTTCAAATTTACTTCTGAGACTCAGTATTACAATTGTCTAGGTTATTTTAAACCTGAAGTCTATGATGTATTCATTTTGAATCAACATGTTCCAAGCTCTATACATCAGGAAAAATAAAGAAAAAAATTGTTTCCGAAGAATTTTGTGGTTGTTCTTCACTCTTTGAACTCGTTTCCTGGAATTTACTGAAACTTCTTACTGTCCACTCTCTAGTGACAGAACCAAGAAAACCAGGTTTCCAGGAAAAAACATATAAGTTTATAATGTGACAAAAGACTTAAAGAAAAAAAAAAACTTTATTATAATTATTCCATCTGGACTATCCCCTCTACCTCCTGAGAAACAAATCAGAAATAGCAAGAAAAAAACACAGCTTCTAAATTCAATTAATTTAATTAATTTTTGCTTCATTTGCCACAGTGCTTTTTAGTATTGCTTGCTTTACTGCTGATCTTTTTATGTTGCTTTCAAACATGACATCACTGACAGAAGTACTTGAAATCAGATTCAAAATGTGCATCTTAACAGAGATGAGACATACCTAAATGTCAGACTATAGAATGACTGTTCAGGCTGCAGGCAGATGACAAGACCCTGCTCTGAGGGTAACTGAACAGGACATAAACTACTGGAACTGGAAACAACAGGCATTTTCTGATACACAAACAACAAAATGCAAACATCTCCCTTAACTGATAAATCCTTTTCCTGTTTCTCTGAGAAGCATTAGTAATTTAGTCATCAGTGTGTCTAGATATGTATTAACATTTTAAGTATGCTCAATGTAGTAAGTAAGTCTCAAAGTACTTAAGATAAAATGCTTATTTATGTTACTGTAATAGATGATTTTCATCTGGTATAAATCTCAGAACGTTACCCAAGAACACCTTTTCTGTTCAAAGTAAGAATGAAGTCAGGGTATCAATCACATTATAAATGAACAACGGTTTTCATAACCATTTTGCAGTATGTATCACTGTAACAGCACAAATTATTTGCCAAAATATCCTACAGTAGGGCAGGGAGTGTATAAGTGGCACTCATTTCAATGGCCTACTGTGTACACACACTGCAAGTTGCTGGAATCAGCATAAAGTACTAACACTCAACATTTACTCAGCACATGCACAGAGACTCCTGCACTGTACAAAGAAATATGTTCAGCAACAACCAATCAAGCCTCCTTCTAAACTTATCTGAATTATACACAAACCTAGCAGGCACAATGAAAGAGTCAGCCAAGACATCCTGCTGGGTGAAAAGCTTATCTGAAGCAGAGATTTAAAATCCTTTCTATTGTGAATCAAAAGTAGCTACTGTATTGTTGCCATACCAGTACTGCATGGATAAGAGACTGGACTGCAAAGAAAGCCAGCTACCAGAAGTAGAATGGAATAAATGAAACAATATCCTACATAATCAGCTGCTTAATGTCATCTGCAATGTTGGCTAAAACTGTCTTGATTGCTAACTAACCTGTAGCTTTCTAGTAGCTCCTTTGCTGGATGAAAGGTAACAAAAGGGTAGATTCCAAACCAGTTTAAACAGTTGTTTCAATGAGAGGAAAGAAAAGTTATGCCCATTAGAAAAAAAAAAAACCCACACAAGTGTGCACAGGGGTTAGCATATGGGAAAAAAAAAAGAGAACAAGGACAGCATAACTAGAGAAAGAGGCCAGAAATCTCATTTATAATTTATAGTGAGTATTGGTGGGATATTGTACAGAAACACTAAAGTCCACTAGATCAACTAATAGTTGTCCAAGTTCACAACCTCATAGTAGGGTGAGATTTGTGTTAACAAACAAACATTTCTAATCCTAATCTAATCTAAAAGTTATCTTAATGAACTGCTTCCTTCTATGACAACTCACAGTTTATCCATTCAGTACTTCTCACAAAAACCCATTGTCTCACAGAATATTATTCTTCCTAAAGAAAAAAAACTAAACACACTGAAATATACAAGTAATTAGTATAATTTTATCAGAATTTTCTGAGGTTTGGGTGGAGAAGATACCTTATATGTTTTCCACATACCTAGAATCATAGTAGCATAGAATCATTTTGTTTGGAAAAGACCTCTAAAATCAAGAGTCCAAATGTCAGTTTAGCACCACTCAAGCTTATCTGCCCAAGTGCCACATCCATGTGTCTTCTGAACCCTTCCACGATACCACTCCCATGGTCAGCCTTTTCCAATGCTTGACAACCCTTTCCATGAAGAGATTTCTCCTAATAGCCAAACTAAACCTTCCCTGGCATAATTTGAGGTCATTTCCTTTTAACCTGGAAGATGAGAGAGAACCCCCCAAGGCTACAACCTCCCTTCAGGCAGTTACAGAGCGTGACGAGGTCTTTCCTGATCCTTCTTTTCTCCAGGCTGAACACCCCCAGCTCTCTCAGATGCTCCTCACAGGACTTGTGCTCCAGACCCTTCACCAGCTCTGCTCCCCTTCTCTGGACACATTTCAGCACCTCAATATCCTTCTTAAAGTGAGGGGCTCAAAACTGAACACGGGATTCAAGGTGTGGCCCTGAATCATCACTCACTTGTGCGGAGTACAGGCGGNCCTAATAGCCAAACTAAACCTTCCCTGGCATAATTTGAGGTCATTTCCTTTTAACCTGGAAGATGAGAGAGAACCCCCCAAGGCTACAACCTCCCTTCAGGCAGTTACAGAGCGTGACGAGGTCTTTCCTGATCCTTCTTTTCTCCAGGCTGAACACCCCCAGCTCTCTCAGATGCTCCTCACAGGACTTGTGCTCCAGACCCTTCACCAGCTCTGCTCCCCTTCTCTGGACACATTTCAGCACCTCAATATCCTTCTTAAAGTGAGGGGCTCAAAACTGAACACGGGATTCAAGGTGTGGCCCTGAATCATCACTCACTTGTGCGGAGTACAGGCGGGCGATGACACTTACACATATTTTCTGTACACTGAAAAAAACAATGGATTATCAAGTAACTCAGAATGTTTAAAAAAGCAAAATGCATGCTCACTGGAACTGGTATCTTCTGAAAAAGAGTAATTGTGTAATACTATCATGTTTTACTTTTTTTGATGGATTACCTTCATGTTTTAATCCATGTTCATTGTTCTGTTCTGCCAGCTGTTTCTCACTTTTCTTGCAAATGTAACATCTGAAAACAAAAATACCGTTCAATTCCTGAATGTCCTCCACTATTATTCATTTCAACTTTTTTATTTTACCCAGTCATTACAAGATCTTCCCCCATCACAAGATGCACCACAGCACTGACAATCCTCATGTGACATGAATCATCACAGCCCTGCAGGCAGTGCAGTTATTTAAATACACTTCTAAAGATTACTAGATGTCTGAGTAATCAGAAACAGCAGTAGAGAGCTACAAGGTCACGCAGGTTGGAAGGGATCTCTGATGTGATCAAAGTTGGTCTCACAGCAGAGCTCAAAGCTGGTCCTACAGGATCAGGATGTTCAGTGTCTTATTCATTTGAGTTTTGAGGATTTGTGAGGGTAAAGTCCACAGACATCTGGGCACCGTGTTCCAACATTTGACTGCTCTAACAGTGAAAGACACTGACATATTGGAGACAATCCATCTCATAAGTGCTGAGTGCAGGGGAAGAATCATTCCTGACCTGTTGATTTCCCCCCTGCTTAGAGAACTCAGTATAAGGTGGGCTTTCCTTGCTGCAAAGACATACTGCTAACTCAGGTACACCTGTTGCTCACCAGGATTCTGAAGTTATTTTTGGCAGAGCTGCCTTCCAGCCAGCCAGTGCCCAATCAACACTCTTGCATGGGGCAATTCCACCCCAGGTACAGGACATCTACATCTTCTGAACCTCAGGAGATGCCTATCAGCAATTTCCTTAGCCCATGAGGATCCCTCTGAATAGCAGCCCTGACTTTCACGATAAACCACACCTCCCAATCTGGCATCATCCATAAAACTGCTGAGAGCACACTTTCTGAGACTGTCCTAGGCCTTAATAAGGATGTTGCACTGTATTAGGCCCAATATTCCCAAGGGACACCACTAGTAATTGGCTGCCAGCCAGACTTGGCATTCACAACTTTTCTAGTAGTCCAGCCAGTTTTTCACCCACACACTTACCTAGTCCACACCTCATCAACTTAGTTTTAAGAATACTACAGCAAACAGGTCTTGCTAAAGTCAAGGTATGTAACATCCACTGTTTCTCCTTCATTCAGGAGCTTGGGGACCTGTATGGCCTGAGGTGAGACTACATTAGTGAAAAATGGGGTAAAGGAATAACTTTGCAGCCTTTTAGATATATCTTATCACTATGTTCGCCATGCCACTAAGCAGCAAGCCCACAGTTCCTTCAGCCTTTTGTAATGATCAGTATATTTAAATAATCCCTTCACAAGAACCAACACCCTTCACATCCCTCACTGATTTCAACTCTGCCTGAGCTTTGGCTTTCTCAGTTTCATTCCTGCATGTTTCAGCAATGTCTTTTGTGTTCTTCCAAAGTAACCCATTCCAACTTTCACCTTGTCTTTACTACTCAGTTCCTTGCCCATCCAAATTGCTTTTCTATCCTGGTTATTCAAGTTTCTGAGTATCAGAATGGATTATTCTTGAACTTTGAGGAGGTACCAACTAACTCTCCTATGCCTCTTTGTACTCCATGACAGTTTCCCATGGAAGACTTTGTATTCCCACAGTCACCACTGCCAAAACTGCCCTCAACCATCACATCTCCACTTTTTATCTTCTGTAACAAGACTGGCAGAGCAGTTGTTCTAGCCAGCCTGTCAATCACCTCATTACCACACTCTGGGATTCTCCTAAAAAATTGCTTGTGCCTGGCCCTATTGCCCTTCCACCAATCATGAGGAAGTAAAAAATCCCCTGTGAGACACAAGGCATTCCTTACTCCACTCCTGAGACCTGGACAACAGCTTTTTCCCTCTGGAGCCTCCCCTGCATCAGGGCACCTGATGGGTTGGGATAGTTGCTCCAGGTGATACCAGAGTCTGATCTCTAGTGTGTCACAGCACTAGCACAGCAGTCTTATTGTTTCTGGACAAAGTTTGTGGCTCTTCTGTATCCTGCTGTGCTGTCTGGTGCTGTGACAAGTACTTTATCTCTGACAGCTAAATTCATATATAAAGAAGAATAATAAATACGTCATACTTCGTAACTTCAAGCATAACTTCAAGCAGGTGAAAAAAAGGAAGGAGGACTGGGAGATTAAGACAGGCCCCCTGACTAAAGATACAAGTGAAGAATATCACACAGAATTCATGCAGCATAGTATACACAGAAACAGGCTAAATAGGCTGATTCCTGAGAGGACTTGTCCCCAGGACAAGCCATGCCAGCTGTTGTTACAGCACTAAAACAACTACTAAAATAGATCCAGTTACAATGTGAACACTTCAGAATTTCTGAATTATTATTTCCATTTGTAGAAGCTACAAGGCATCCAGATTTTTGATTTCTCAATAGTAACACAGCATAGTATCCTCAGCTACTTGTAACTGGGTCCTGTGCTGTTATATTTTGCTTCACTTAAAATTGAGGGAGGAGGAGAACCAGCTAACAAAATTTTATTAGATTTTTGTTTAATGACCTGATAAAATGAGGTGTTCTTTTTAATGAGTCAATAATTGTTTTTACAAGCTTATCTCTTTTAGAGTAAGTATTTTCATATTAAAACCTACAGTTCTGTAACCTCTATTTATGCACAGGCTTTTTTAAACAGTTCACAACAAATATCCAGAGATAAACATTAGCCTACCCCGTTCTGCAGCTCTCTTTATCTCGTGGAGATCCCTGCGTGTGTTTTGCTGGTTGATAAGCAATTGTTCCTTCATAATAATGATGAGAAAGAAAAGTCTTGAAGCCTACATAAAAAAGGCATTATGCAGCATTAAGTGCCTATAAATCCAAATGGCAAACATCTATGCACACATTCCTTGATTTTTCCTCTCCTTCCTGCTCTAAGGACTGCAAAACAATAGTAGCCCTCCTCAAGCTCAGAAGACTTTTTCTTTACGATGTTTTAGACTGTAAGGAACAAGAAAATACCACAGCACCACTCCAGTGTTTTAACATTTGTCAGAAGTACCATAATTTCATTTGACATCTTTAAAAACCACCTAAAAAATTCAGTTACATATCACTGCTGAATCTTAAAATTGTCCTGCACTAAAATTCTCTCATGCATCTTCTTTCCCTATCACAAGATATATCAAACAAAGCAAAAGATACTTTCCACTAGCATAGGATTTATCCAAGTATTAGGTAACAAGATTAAATCACTCATCTCTCTCTAATGAGTGCTAGAATAAGGGCAAAATTAACAATTCATTCCATCAGCTGAATGTTCAAGACAGATGAGCGCCTATCTTTCTTGAAGTGACTAAAAGGAAAGTCAAAATGATTAAGACAGAGAAGTTATTACTTTTTAGGTCATTTTCAATAGGTGGCACATATTCAACACAACTTTATTGAGCGCACTCTCAATGCTAATCCCAAAGTTACAGAGCCTTATATAATGTGATCCAATATACTTGGTGCTACAAGGAGTTTAAAATCATGTTCAGTCTGTTTCTGGTGTTTACAAGGTTCAAAGAAGGTTGGTTTGGAGAGAGTAAACCAGCTGCTCCAATATGTTTACATGCTGACTAGAGAATGTAGTAATTAAAAAAATTACCTGAGTAGTCATATCTCATTGGACCCATCCACCGCTTCTTCTCACTATCTTTTAATATATCTCCATAAAAACCATAACCCAGCAATGACACAGAGTATTTCAAAAACGTGTTGTTGTGATGTACAGAAGAGACATCCAGAGGTTGACAATCACCTATGAAAATTAGAAGTGCAAGAGTCTGTCAAGCTTTATTTTATTTGCAGCTGCAAGCATGATAGTAACTTTAATATTGCAAAGTCATTAAAAATAAAAAAAACATATTGCATTTATGTCAATATCTATGTCATAAATGCATACACTTCTTACAAATGAAGAAAAGGAAAAATTATTTTTAATACTAATTTAATCCCCTACTTTAAAAGCATTAAACACTAAGTGAGAAGAAAGGGATCAGTATGCAAAAAATGTATAATGAAAAATTGACACTCCTTTACCCTGCAGCAGTAGGAGAGGATAGAGTTGCAGAACTATTTAGATTGGAAAAGGCTTTGGGATGATCAGTTCCAAATCTTAACCCAGCCTGATCAAGGCCACCATTAAACCACGTCCCTAAGTGCCACATCTACACATCCTTTAAGTATCTCCAGGCATGGTGAATCAACCACTTCCCCGGGCACCCTGTGTCAGTGCTTGACAGCCCCTTTCCCTAAGCAGATGGATGTAGTATCTCCTGTACATCTCCTGGGTACTACTTAAACCTCCATGTCATCCTATCAGAGGATAACTGAAGCTGGAAGGAGCCTTCCGAGGTTTCCCATCAAACCTTCCACTCAAACCACGTTCAGGTATGAGGTCACATCAGGTTACTCAGGGCTTATCCAGACAAGTCCTGGAAATCTGTAAGAACAAAGAGTATATCCCTCCTCTGATGTCCTCCTCATGCAAGCTTTGGAGCAGGTGTGGGATGGTGGGACTTGTGGGGGTGGGTTTTTTTGCTGGTTTGCCATTTTGGAGGTTTTTTTGTTTCACAGGAAGGTTGGACCAGATGTTCCACTGTGGTCCCTTCCAACCTGACCCATTCTATGATTCTGGGACTTAATAATACAGCTAAAATACTATGATATACTAAAGCCACATCTTTCTAATCCTAGTCCAAAGGCCTTAACTCCACAGACGCTAAACAGAGTTAACCATAGGTCAGTAGGAGAAGCAGATGTGTAAAGCTTTGCAACACCAGATCCTAAAACTGCAACCGTTAGATACGTAGTAATGATACCAGAAGGTATCATAACCCTAACTTGGCAAGGGAATGTTGAATTACCCAGGACAATTGGACAACTAGCACAAAATACTACTATTTAAGTGTACATGCATTTCTCAAAGCTTTCTCAAAGACAGATATACATATATATAAAGAAAGAGATAGTCCAACAACTGATGCTGCTTATTGCATTTTACTATTTTCAAAAGAATAACATGTTATTCTTTTGAATATTTATGAATTCAACAACTCATGAATTCATTTAAGAATTTATGAATTCGAGAAAATTTTAGCACAAAATTTTCGAAGTATTATGATCCCTTGAAAACAATGAATTACTGTAGAGAAAGCATTTAGTTTTTAACCTCCTGTATTTCAAATCAGAGACTTAAACCCCAGAAAAAAAACTTTGTATTTCAACTCAGCCATTATGTTCAAATCATATTTCACAGACATAAAGAAAGAACTAAATGAAAATAGTATTTTGGGCTACTTTCATTATTTTTGTAACAAAACAGCAAGCTGCAACCACCTACCTACAATAATATGAAGAGCTGAAGTTACTGGATCAGAAATGCCAACAGTTGAATAGCATATGCAATCTGTTGATCCTGAAAAATAAAAGAAAATAGGCATCAATTTGTATCTTTGCAAAACAAGAATTATCGGCACAGTCCTCCAAATAAAAGCATTATGTTCCTTTGGTTTGCTCCTTTCTATTTTATGGAACAAAGTAAACACAGGAATACTGTATTATTATTTTCATTATTCAAACTGTAACATTTCCCCCCTCCATAAATACAAGTTATTGCTCTCCATACAAGCTACAAAAATTTCACAATATAAGCAATAAATATATAGCAGTTAGTGAAGGGAAGTAAGTTAATGTACCTGGAAAATTTAATGATTATTGCCTTTATATCAAATGTGGCAGGCATACATTGATTCTTCTCTGTTTAGGATTTCTTGCTTATTGAGATCTCATGAAAAGAAGAGAAATTGACTGGTCTGCTGTTTTTTGTGGTACTGATCTAAATTCCAGGATGTCATCTTATACCGGAAACTTCTGCTCTGTTCTATTATTTGAAAATTAGTAAAAATACTTGCTTTCAGGAATTAGTTTCTAGATAGGGTAACAAAATGGATAGAGATGTACCTTTACAGTCTTGATGCAAAATACCTACAAGAAGAAAGGGGGAAACTTTAGGTTTCACCTATATGCTGTTTAGAAATGGACAATTCTCCCTGTTCCCTATAGAAAACAAGAGCCTAACATAGGGATCTAGTTTCTACTCTGCAGCAGAGACGTGGAACTCAGATCCAGACATACAGAAGTGCATTTGTTGCAGCACCTAACTTTGAATTTATCGTAGAGTTTCTCCCATCCCTTCCATGAAACTGAATTCCTTCAAAGTCAAGAGTAGGTATCTGAAAAGATAAACTTTGTCCATATACATGTTCTCAGGTTTCCTACCAAGACATTAGGTGGAAGAACAGCTCAAATACCGTGTACTTGATTTCTGAGGCCTTATCAATTTGAAATAGAAACTAAAAATGGAAGAATGAGCAACCATTATTTAAAACCCACTTTTAGTTCTTTTTCACTCTGGACATAGTCAGGGCATTAGCAGTTGAGAATAGGAGCAAAGAAAATCCTTTCCTTTTCAGAACGTTGACACCACTTCCCCTGCCCATGAATGGCACGACAGAAGCGTCTACCAAGTAAACGCTATGCAGAAATCTGCCACAGTGAACAAGCAGCAGCTGCAGCAGCCAATTAAAGAGAATATCCCAGAACAGCAGAACAAAAGACAGTGCAACTAAACAGATCTCTCGCTACAAGGCTGAGGCCCAAGAAGGTGCCAGTGTACCACTGCAGGACAGAGGACTCCAATTTCCCTCAGTATCACAACAGACGAGGTACACATATGATGAGCTTGTGTCACATTTAAAGTTCTAGAGCAGAAAATATCAAGTGGACTTCTGAAGCTGAAGTTATACTTTACTGCCAAGTTTCTTATTGTCTCCTATGCTCATGAACAGAGAATTCTGACTACTTTTGAAAAGAAAAACAATCACTGAAAGATCTGACCTAAACTTCTACTGCTGAATGTACAAGCCCAGTACTTCATCCAACATTTCTCATTTCTTCCAGATTTGTGTGCATTCTGCTCCTAGAACTACCTCAATCACATTTGTCTTGATGTAAATAGAGCTTCCAAGCAGTTTTACTCTTCAGATGGGAGAAGAGGGGAATTCATGCAAGCTACATTTCAACACTGGAGGCTCATCTCCCTTATGATCCTTTATATTCAATTAAAAGCTGATCCATCTGTTTGGCAATTACAAAAAAACTTATTTTCATTTCTATTTATTAGCTAGCAAAGAAGGGCTAAAATTAAAACTGAAGTCTGAATTAATTCTGAGATTCTAAAATGGGAGACTGGGGAACATACCAGCAGTAAAACACTGTTGGTTTCTTTCCTCTCAGAGTTGGTAGTATGGAGCAACAAAACCAGTGACCTACTTACATGGATGTAACTACTATGGCATTCCTCACACACATGAAGAGAGAATGTAACTTGCCCTAACACCACAGCAAGCATGAACCTAACTACTTCTTTAAAGGCCACAAAAATGTTCATGATGACTAAGGGTTCAAATCCTTTTGAATACTTAGGCAAACAGGACTTCCAGATCATTAGGTGGACTTCACTAGACGTGGAATCTACGACAGCTGAAACAGCACTCTGAGCAGATGGACACACAAACCCACCAAAAGCTGGGTTATTTCATCAGTACAAGTCTAATATAAAAAGCAGGATTAGAATGTAAATACAGGTTGAATAATATCCCATGATTAATATCTTAGGATTGCCAGAGCACTCAGTTTGGGCAAGAAGCTTCCCATAAACATGACTCTTGACTAACGTTAAGTGGTAGCTATTGGTACACACAGGCTAAACCAACAGAAAAATTATATACATACTCTGCCAGATTTTCTTTGGGGATTTTTAAGGGCAACAGCCTGAGTGAAGGAACAAAGAAGGTTTTTATGGGTTGCAGAGAGCTACATGCAAATGTGAAGAAAGTAGCTGGAGTGCTTGCTAACTGGGTCCTAATTCACTTAAAAACAAAAGAAAAATATTCAGTATAGAAATTGATTATTGCATTGGTTTGCTAGTAGAGAAGAAAATCAGCATGCAAACAATGATTAAGTTTCAGGTTAAGACACATGCAGCTGTATGTGTGCATGTTAACACTGCCGAGAGTAGGCCAAAGCTTCTGTTCCAGTCAAGGACATCTTGTCAGGAATAGCTAATGGCAGCTTCAGCTTGAGTCAAGGTCCTACACACAGGCCTCAGTGGAAGGGCCTTAAGAAGCAAGACATCAGCATGTGACAAGCAGGTGCAACAGAAGATCAACAGGCTCTGCTGATCCTATTGACCAGATGGCCCCTGCTCTAAGTTTACATGCCCATCTCACTTGCAGACACCAAATGTAAGCATGAAAATTTGAATGTCAGTTTCAAACTGAAACTTACCCTAAAAAGATTAATTCCTTTAAAATGCCACCAACCACCAGGGCTGCAGATTACTCTGCTTGTCCTCCAACTCCTACTCTAGTACTACAATCATCTTGCATAGGGCCAGTACATTTCAAAAATGGTGGCACCACACCACCATACCAGAGGTAGATGCTGAATGTCTGAATTCTCCCAGCTAAAGAAAGCTTTCATCCCAGATACTTTGATATTAAGAACTCACTGACAACATGAAATATGTAGAGGGCACAACAACTTGTCTTTGTTAAAGTAGGTATAATTCCCTTGAATCTTTACGATACATCACTCATTTTCCCCAAAGTCTGTTTATTTTTATTAGGAGGTATCATACATCCACATCGTTGTTATACAGGCAAGTTCTTCTGTGTTCTTTTCCCCCACAAGCATGGAAAATGCAATTTTGTATATAGATACATTTAATGATATAGAAATTAAGGAAATCCTTCCTTTTAACTAATCACTCACAAGGAGGAATGATCAAGATATTTATTAAAGCATGAAAGAGCATGTGCTGCGCCTAAGTAAGTTTTGCTAAAGCAGTATTAAAGAAAGCAAAGTGAGGGACTGTATTACACAGAATGTACTACAGCTAAATCACAAGATTTCCCCTTTGCATGTGAACCTTGCTAGATAATTGTGAGCAGGCAAGTCACACAGACAGGTAAAGACACCACTTCACAAGTTTAAATTGGTAACAGAACCATCTAAGTGGTTAAGCAAAATCAGATAATTTGCTGGTTGTATGGAAGAGTTCATGCTATTCATTGGTGGACCAACAACAGTCAAAGTGCTAGACTTAATAATCTGAATCATGATTAGACTACTTACAACTAAGGTTTTTTAACCCAAAACACATATGTTGTGGGCTACAAATATTCATTTTTGTGCTTTTATTGACGGAAAACTAAACAAATTACAAACAACTGAATACTAAATTAAGCAGGTGACAGAAGCAAGTCAACTAGATTTTGATCCTATGGAAAACAGTGAATTTAATAAAGAAATAGAAATACTTTTAGAGCTCACGAGCATTGCTGTGTGAGACACTCTTGACAAAGGCAGGCGCTCCCACGGCACCCACAGAATCCTCAGACAAATTAGTATAAGAACAGTATTTGTAGTGAAAACAGGCAGAAGAGCAACTTCAATCGGGGTCTCATATTTGTGCAGTTTTTGTGAATGCATAATCCATGCAGTCACTGCACAGACAAAATGTCAGGTAAGTTGCCCTAATGACAGAGTAACTGCATTCTTTTTGGATCAAACAGCATTTAATATTTTGAAAAATTTTACAGAACTACTTTTCTGAGAAGTGATTTTTAAATGAGAAGTAGCTGGCACATTCAAAAGTAAGGGGAGAAGCTACTGCTACAGGGAGAGATGAAGGGTCTGGGCTTACACCCTGTGTACCTACTCAAAGTTTTATGTATCTTCCTTTCTGCACACAGAAACCAAGAAGTCAAGCTTAATATCTGCAGAACAAACAGCCTGGCTTAAAAAGAAAAAGTCCAGAAAGACTTGGGTGTAGGATTTTTTTGGTGGATAATTACTTCAGCGTAAGTTTAGTAACACAGGACAACAAAAATGGATTAATCTAATGATGGCAGATTTTAGAGATGAATTAAACATCACAGGAATAAGTAATATTGGCTTACTTGTCTCCATGGCAGGCCCACTATATTAAATGCAGTATTTAGCCCTAAGACTTTCAGTCAAAGAAGTTTGATGGATTTAAAATACTGGATGAGGCACATAAAACATGCACTTCAGATTTCAAAGTGGATATACTCAACTTTGAAATGAGATGCTAACTAAATGGCAGAGATCTTTAAATATTACAACCATTGTAACTGAGAAGGCTGAAAACAGATCACTTGGAGTAATTAAACAAGAAAGACAGCTTTTACTGCTATGCTTTAACAAATTCTTAAGATAATTTTTACAGTCTAAATGACCGCAGTATGAGTCCAGTCACACTTTATAACTTGAAACTATTTTTGAAGTTTGTGAATGAATCCTCCATCTTTTTCTGGTATTACATTCACACAGGAAGCCTGTACTGTCTAGCATTCTTAACTTCTACAGTGACACATCAACAGTCTGATTACAATCATACTGCATCCTTCAGTCCTAAACATTACAGAGCTGACCACCAGAACACAGAGTGATCTGCATACACTAGAAGCCTAAAATCACTATAGTTACTGATTTTGTGTCTATACTTTACTCAATATTCCCAAGTGCTATGATTTCCCCTTACACTGGGTTGTAGACTTTGTTTTTGCAATGAATGCAGTACAACACAGAACAACAACACAGAGTGAAGTGGCCTTTTTTTCCTACCCGCTAAGATCATTAAGTGTATTTAATCTAGTAAGTTCTTTTAAACTAAAACAGAACAGCTTTGTCCTCCTATTCTATGCCAAGTGTAATATGAACAGTAAATTACTTTGACTTATTCCAGAGGGTGCAATTTTAATACTAAAACATGTGGATGAAACCTCAGTGTCCAAGCTGTATCAGGAATGATTCCTTGTTTTTAAGTTCTATGGAGCCATATTACTAGTTTGAATGCAGTGAGACCACATGGCTGAAAGTGCTTTTAAGGCCCATAAGAAATAACTAGCTTTTAAGGCTGAGAGGAAGAAATAACCAAGCAGAGGTTTTCAGAGATGCACTACAGCCTCTAAGGACTCCTAACAGCAAATTCGTCTACAATGGCAAACAGTCAATTTCCACTGGCAGGTTTGAAGAACGGCTGCAACTAAGAGCAATTCAGAAATTAAAACTGCCATTTGAGTAGAAGTCTTTTATCCATGTCAACAAAACCGCAAGTTATTTCACAAAAATGTTCCATAATGCATAAGAATAAATGATATTTTTCAACCATAAGATACACTAAGGAAAGAGGCTGTTGGGAAAATGACACAACTGTTCAAAAAAAAAAAAAAGGAGCCAAGCAGGGACTTGCTCCAGAAAGTTAGAATCAAGATTTACAAATAGTATTCAACATTCACAAAAAAGAGCCTACACAATGGAATTCTGCTATGAAATAAAGCTTATCACTGAAATCCAGTCATATAGATGAGTGTTTTAGCATTAAATCTCTTTCATTTGTAATTTTGAACCTTTGTACAATAAATTGTCAGTCTCTGAGCAAAGACCATCTGCTGAATTTAGTGTTTGTTTGAATAATCACAACCACAAACCACAACCTGCCACGTTTCTCCTAACACACCTTGATATCAGGAACTAAGTGATCAAAAAGGTGAAAACACCGATCCACCGTCATCCTACCTCAGGCTCCTGTCATCACTGAGTAAACCACCTATGTCTATCAGAAGACACAGAGCTTTAGATCTTCATCTCTAAACTATGGGTAGTCTTTGTTTTCAATATCTATTAATGAGTTCTTAGGATATTTTAAAAAAGGTTGGGTATAAAGAAGTAGAAAGAACACAGTGGATGAAGTTTTATTAGTTGTATGATTAGTATTTCATTATTACTTTTGAATTGTTGTATTTCAAGACTGTTGGTTTAGTTTGAAAAAAAAGGTCCTCTTAAGAATTTCACTTATTTTTGGAACAGACTTCTTGAACCAGTGACAGAACTAGAGAATATTTTGAGGTCAATACATGGCCGGAACTCCATTATATCAAGCAAAGATGAACAGAGAACAGCTTCACCATGGGCTGGAAAAATACAAACCAGAACAAAACCCCAATTCTTGCTGTCTTCAGGGAGGGTTTAGCTATTTCATACTCAATTTAAGGTCACTGTAATGACAGGATTTGTTCAGTGACTTGACTACCTTTTTCAGTAAATGAGCACTTTCCCATATATACAGTAATGGATCATTTTAAATACCATACAGTATACAAACAGATCAAGATATATATTATCCTATTTCCAAACATTTTATTTATAGAACTTTAAGCCAGCTTCCTTACATATAATTATAATTTTTGAGGGATTTGAATAATGACTTGGAGAAAATATTTGAACTATAGCACTGATTACTGAACCTCATGTCATTTCAAGGAATAGAACATACAGTATACATTCAAATAGCAAAAGGATACAGTGGACAAAACACAACAAACAAAACATGAGAATATATAAGAGAAGTGACTTGATACACGTTAACAAAATTAAAATATCACTGAAGATCATACTTTTTTGGTGCAGTTGGAAAAAAATGCTTTAAGAAAATGTTGAAAAATCAAGGTTAATCTTTCCTGAGGACAAAGAAATAGCTCTTAATACTGAGGCTCTGGTTTTTCAATTCTATCTTCTTATGGTCACATATGACCAGTAGGCAAAATCTTCTGAAACCAGTCATGTAAGCAAAAACTTTTAATTCAAGAAATTTGCCCAGGTAAGAAAAAGGAGAAGAACAACACTTCAAGTTCTATTCTCGTGCAGTTTATTGTACATACTGGCTTTAATACAAAGCTTTAACAAATAAAATCAGAATATACTTAAATATAGTAGGAGGGTGAACAACCATAAGGCAATATTCACATTGTAACTTTTAGACATCTAGCATTTATTATACTGCAAGCAGAAAAGGTTAAGCTTCTTGCAAGCAACAATTCAGATCATTTGGGTCTGGATACATTTTTCACAAAGATGTAAGTTCTATAAAATTAGTCACCTATAGCTTCAGAGTACAAACATCATACTTCACTTGGTATATTTTTACAACCTGTGCTGAATTTTCTCAGAAGCCTTTATTTTAATTCTAACTAGAAGCTCAAAATGTTAGTTTCACGTCCAGGTCTTTAATTCAAAGCCCGAGCATGAAACAGAACAGCAAAGAAAAGCTAACAGCATAGAAAGGATACTGGACTGTCCATCTGTAATCCTACAGAGACCTCAAAATTACTGATTCTGAGAAAGAGTTATAACAGTTAATTCAGTCCTGTAAGAGAAAGTAAACGTTAATCTGCTTTTGAAGGAATCTTTGAGGACCAAATGGGCAGGATGAGGTAACAGCTGGAACACCAGATTGAAAACAGCTAGACTGATCCAAAGAATGCCTTTATGGTCAATAATAATAATACAAATATATCGAGAAAGACCTCAATTTGAAGAATGAGTTCTCTCAAATGACAGCAGTTAGGACTGCCGGAAAAAGCAGCTGACACTGAAAACTGTGAATGGGTAGCACCTCTAAGAAGGGGCAGAAACTGCAACTTGGTCTGGAAAATGAGAACTGCTCCTCTGCTGTAGATGCCCTGTACTTGCTGTGAGAACAAACGGAAGAAAAGAGAGTCCAGGAATCTTGGCATTTGTCTGGAGTTTGTCAGACCTGCGGAAAGCTGTCATTATAATTCTAACTAAATTAGTGGAGGACTTGGAACTGGAAAAATATTTATCAGGTAAATTTCTGTTTAGTAAATTCCATTCCTTAATGTGTTTAGAAGGGTGTTACTGTCAACACCTTATCTCATATTAACATAGAGTAAGCCACCAAAAAAGAAATAGTAATTAAAATCTCAAGTTACACATTAAGATTTGATTTCCTTTACAAAATATTCTTCCTAAACAAAACTGCATGTGATTAATAATTTTATAAGGATACAAACAGCTTTAGTTAGGTGTCTTGATGGAATATCATTGCTCAGATCTTAACTCTTAGGCCTAAATTCAAGAAGTTATGAATAAGAAAAAATTTCAAGAATTAATGAATAAATTAAACAGAAAGTTAACCCTTTCTTACCAGCAGGAATTATGCCAATCCTTATATTGCACTGGACTAATGATGCTTTGGGATTATTTTGGTCTATGCCAGAGTCCTTCTGCATTCTTCCAATGAGACCATGCATCACTTCACTGAACATGCCGTCCCCACCAACACAAACAACACTGCCAGGAAACACAAATTAGAATGCACACTCACAGTCAATAAACAACACGGCAAGTGTTCTACTTAGGGCATGCACTGGGCACACCAAAAACAGTTGCTCTATTCTCTTTCTCCATTTTTACAGGATATAGTAGCCCATGGTTAACTAGGTAATTAACAAAAAGCAGAAAAAAAATTTCAAGCTACAAAACTGCAAATGCACCTAGACATATCTGTAACATTAGGAGAAAATGTTGGAACGCAACCTGCAAAAATCTTTATCCTCTACTACTGTGTGCAGACAGACAAATATTAGTAGAAATTCGCTATACAAATAAAACACTGAACAGGACTGTACATAAAGCTCTTGAAGTACGCAAAATGGAAACGGAGTATCTTTACTAAAAAGAGGAAAGTTAATATTTGCCACTTCAGGCAGAAGTATATTTTACACTATTTAATAGGAATATACAGTAGATGAAAGTCAAAATCCAGAGAAGTGCATGCCTGCATCTTCTTTTGAACATGCTCAGACCCCATCAAAGAGACAGAAGTCATGTATATCTACATAACCATTCATAATGAGATAGAGTTCTAAATGTTACCAGATGCAAAACTTTGTTTCACAAATTTAATTCAGGTCAGAGCTGGTACAACAGCTGCACAGATCCTGAATATGTTAAAGCTCAGCAGAGGGTCCACAGCCAAGCAAATATTAGAAAGTAAAAAGACTCTTTTACAGCAGTATACATTTTAGGAACAACAATAAAATGCACTCTGCACTCTAAAAACATAAACACGCTTTAAGTAAAAAAACTAATTCAAGTACACTTTAAAGGAACACATGAGAAATCCAGAGTTACATGTGTAGTTCCTAGCACACAAGTCTAGGAATGTGTACTGTTATCTATAGCAATATTTCCCAACTCATGAACTAATACTCTTTCACATCATCAGCAACCGATATTGCAGAATGACCATTATTTCACAAGACAAATTAATCTCTCTTTTAAGTATAGGGGATGTAAATATAGTTATTATTACATTTTCAGCAGATGGAAAGCTTGGAAAAAACAGTCATTTTTTCCCATGAATGGTGAGGACAGTCTTAAAAATGTGAACTCTCTACCTCTAAGTTAAGATGTAGGAGACTGAGAGAGAAGAAATAAAAGGATATTTGTTTTCAACTCTTTGTATCTCTTCCCATAGATTACCTACACTATTCCTCAATTTTAGCCTTATGTTTCTCTGCAGACTCAAAAAAAAGGGCTAAAGAAACAAAAAATTCCACATCAGCTCAAGGTCAGTGTTGTCTCAGTACTATTTTGCTCAAAGCTCCATCCAGCCTGGCCTTTAACACTTCCAGGGATGGGGTATCCATGACTTCTCTCTGGGCAGTCTGTTCCAGAGCCTTTCCATTCTCACAGCAAAGAATTTCCTCCTTAAACCTAATCTAAACCTTCCCTCTTTCAGTTTAAAACCATTCCCTCTGGTCCTATTGTTACATGCCCTTGTAAAATGTCCCTCTCTAGCCTCCTTTTAAGTCCCCTTGAGGTACTGAAAGGTGCTCTGACATCTCCCTGGAGCCTTCCCTTCTTCAGGCTGAACAAGCTCAGCTCTCCCAACCTGTCTTCATAGGAGAGGTGCTCAGCCCTCTGATCATCTTCTATATCAAACACTATATCCAGGCTCAGAGGGGACAGTTGTGTGAATGTCTACACCTATCAAAGGTAAATATGATAAAGAACTTCACATATGCAGTAACAGCACAACCAAACTCCCAGCAAACATCAGAAGACCAGTGTACAAGTCAGACATAGGCTGCACATGTGAAGGCCCCTGGTGAAAAATGTCTGAAAGAAACATCTTAGAGTGATTCTTACTCCTGGGCTTTGTTTTACTAGAGGGCAAGCATTTCACATTTTAGATAGATGGTAACAGCAAACAACATGTGCTAGAGGACATCAGAAGCTCACCCACAAGCTAATCCCTTCCTAACCAACCATTCTGTGAACTAACTCAGAAAGTAAGAAAAAACCCCACCAAAACAATGTCACGAAGACTTTTGTGCAACAGACATATGCATAAGAAACCAGTGATACATTTCACTTATTCCAAACATGGCTATTACCTGCGTGACACTACAGCATGTTCTAATTGTTCTGCACAGTGATGTACAAACCCTGCTATATTGTAACCAAATGTGTATTTTAAGTAACTGTGCTTAAAGAAAAGCTGTTCCACCACTGAGCTATTAGGTGACTACATTCACGGTAAGAAATTCCTACGAGGCAAAATAAGAAGAATAAACAGGAAACACCCATAAGATATTTAAATTAGCTGTCTAAAGTCAAACATTTGAAAAGAAGTAAAGTAATTATCATTTAAAATCCTGTATCTCTTTGCAGAATTCCATGTATGGCTTTGCCAAATAGGGAATCTTGAGATAAAATGAAGAAATTTATCAGTGAATGAAGGAAAAGCCACACATCAGAGCAAGCCTACAGGGACAGCTGAACATTCATTAGATGCAGGAGTCCTAAGAACCTTTTACTGGGTGTGAGGAGTCAAATCTGAAGAAACACACATTTATGTAGTTCAACCATTTTTTAAATTTTCCAGGTGACCACATAATCTGTTATTTAAAAAGTAGTATTAATTCAGGAAGTCCTTCCTAACATCACTGTTGACCACAGAAGAATAATTGTATATGAAGGACAAAAGTCAGGCTTGGAAAGACAGGCTGCAGATCCCAAGCAAACTGCCATTCAGGCTCAGGCAAGGAAGAGAAGAATCGTAAGATTCTAAAAAGATGCAGGTCTCTGGCCTATTGTTCACCTTGTTAGAGAGACAAAACAAAAATAAACCCACCAAAGGAAAAAAAAAATCTACAATACAAGACTTGGAATTTGCCAAAAACACTTCAGATACCACCACAATTGGTCACTGCCACTTGCTGTAAAAGACAATTTGCTAGGAGTGGACATGGGCTCATTTGCCCTCCCTTTCTGCTCTGTATAGAAATTTCACTAACCATCAGTACACTTATTTCAAATCACAAATCAAATGAAAAGGAAAAATAAGAACTAAGTAGGTTTGTCTAGGACCAATGTTTCCTTTCCTTGAACTTTTGAAAAATTAAGAAAAATTACAGTATTAGCAAAACTGGTTATTTGAAGGCAAGTCATTTTAAAGCAGGTGAAGTCTGGGAAGTCAGCCTATGAATGTCATTTCTTACTAACACCATTTCCCAACATCATGCCCTTACTGAACGTAGACAATGCATATAGCAAAGTACTACAGCAAAGTACTCTGAAAAGACTGAATGTGTTTTCTTTTTGCAGCTTACCAGTTTAAACATACCTGTCAACAGGCACAAGATACAATTTTAAAATACTGTAGTTATGAGAGTTTATCTGCATACATTTTCATGTTTTTCCAGACTTGTTTCATGTCATGAACTGGAAACTGAAATTACTAGCATTTTTATTAAAATATTCTGCTCCTACAGGAGACTTAATAATGGAATGCAAGATCACGATTCAGTCAGGTCTTATTTTAAAGCAGTAACTTCAAAACAGAAGAAATGCGAATAAAGCCAAACGATGTAGCCACTGTTGAACAGTCATCTACAGCAAGACGAACTACCTGAAACATTTCTGAACAGCCCCTTTTTTTTTACATACATGCTGAATGCTACTGTTGCAGTGTTCTGACCTCATGTATGTCAAGACCACAAAACATTTCTGGGTAGCTTTTGAGCTATAACAGAATGCTCAACTGAGCAGAACTAATCTTACATTCATCTTTTGAACACAAATCTCATGTGAACATTGTTATACTATGCTTGAATATATTGTGTTGAACAAGTTTACTGAAACAGTTTATTTTTCTTTCTATATTAATAAATGTGGACCTCCTACAAAAAGGAACATGCCCCAGGACTTTCAGCTGTTGCAATAAATGTATTAGTAATGAAGGCTACCATTTTAAATCAGAAACAAGAACAGACCAATTACATAATGTATCAGCTCAAAAATAATTTTAAAAAGGCAAGTAAAGTTACTTACCCATCATATTTATAAATATTAACTTCAAATAAGTTGTCCTTAGCATGGTTAGCATGTTCAGTTACTATGAAGAAATAAACACATTGAAATTTATTATTAAAAAATACTACTATAAAGCTGTATATAATATAAAATTATAAAAATTAATTCATTAATAACCATGATTCTATTACCAATGTGACTATAAAACAGCGCGTCCATAAGATGTGTCTCAAAAGATTTTCGCCAGGGAAAGAATTAAAGGATACATACACAGTATGTATGGAAAAAATATTTCAGAAAAAATTGTGCAAATGATCAATTAGTTTTAACAGTGAAACTGAAAACGAGAAGAAAGGCAGCATCTTTTATTAAGAGCTCAAATAGCTCAGGAGCACCACAAGTTTTATTTTAATACGCAGGAAGCTGATAGAAGGTTGCCATTTCTCAGGCTACCCATGCTTTAATTAGAAAACATTCTCTACCACTTTATTTCCTTAGTAAGAAAAGGTAACTAACTGTAGCTACTCAGGAATGTTTTAAAGAGTTCCTACTGTGCTTGTAAAGAAATTAAAGTACTCATTACTCACTAACAACATCAGTGGATATAGAAGCCAGACTGAAGAGTGGAGCAACTTTCTGTTCATAAATCCTCTTCCCTTGTCTTTTTCCTCCGTAGGGATTAATATACACAAGCAGCTGCTTTGGTCTAGACTCTGCAGTAAGGAAAACCACAGTATACTGCTTTGGCACACAAACCAAAAATTCATCAAGCCATACAAACCCAAACCTATTAACATCACAGCAAACACATCATAAAGGACTTGTAACTCTTCAACAAAGAGCTATAAAAGCCTGCTTCATCTGCTCTCTTGATTACACTGATACCAACAGTATTGAACAAATTGTTAACAAGACAGCAGGTGAAATTCAGAATCATTTCTTCTGACTCCCTATCTCACATTCTTACCTGTCATTCTGACTCCCACTACAGGAATTACTCCAATTACATGAGCATTACAGGCATACAAGACAAAAAGGGCAGCAATAGAAAAGCCACTTGTAAGTGACGCATACATAAAAATACTTCTACATAAATTTATTTAAACTTTCTTCTTTCTTTAATAACATGGTTAAAATCCATTTCCTTTCTGTGATAAAGTCACACTAAGAATGCCTCATGAAATTACATGCTGCACAGCAAGCATTTGTCCTACACTGTTAGTTGCTCTTAAGTGTTACCCCCTTCCCCGCTCCTAAAGCACCTTCGATATTACCATCTCAAATTTGTCCAAACAGTTATGGATTTACACTAGTAGTGTCAATGAAAACTATTATTACACCTCTGTATTAACAGAGATACAAAACAGTAATGCTTGCTGTACCTACAAACCCTCCTTTTCTATGGAACAGACAAAAACCTTAACATCTGTACTTCCTCAAATGGCATTCTATATTATTAACTTAAAATTAAAAAATATCAGACTTATTACATCAGCACACTTTTACAACAAATCCACCCAAGCTAGACAGACTGAGTGGTTTAAATCTGCTGTACACTCAAAGCACTGTTCACGCTATCTGAGAACATATTCCCTTTCCCGAAGGAATTTGTTACCAATAAAATGAACAATTGCATTCAAATGGAATTGACTGCTCAGGCCACAGTTCTCACAGCTGTACTGAATGGGTGCACAAACCCCATTTTTTGAAAAAGACAGATGTATCTTGTGTAATGTATACAAAAGAAAAACATTAAGAATGCTTCTGTTGCCTGTTCAGAACAGTTTTTCTTAAATATTTATTTTTATTCTGTAAGCTTAAGTCCCACTGTAGGTGTATTTGTATCCAATCCCTTCTCTGGCTCTGTATCTCAGACGGGCCTCAGACCTACACTGTAGGGATCTCATCCCTAGTCCTGTCTCCAGCTCCAGCTCTTCCACTCCAGCCTCCCTGGATGGACACAATTACTTTATCTCACCTGGGCTGTAAATTGGACCTGTTTTATGCCCATCCCTGCTCTGCCCACCCTGCTCAGATACAGTGGGACCATGGTCAGCAAGGGCACTGCCTTGGCTATGATCTCCCTTGACCTCCTTTCTGTCAGAGTTATTCTGCTCCTGCTGCTTCCTGACATCTACCAAGGTATCTCTTTCAGGAATAACTCCTTCAAAATTACTTTTAACCTCCCATGAAGTAGATGCCCAAGAGTCTCAGAAATGATTAATGGGAACTCTTACTACATAAGACACATTTTGTTGATAACAAAGTCTGGAAAGGTGAAAGACACATATAAATCTTCCAATTGCTACAGTCCTTAACCTCAAATCTCTTGAGTACCTCAAATCCCTGAGCTTACATCTGCCCATTACTTCTTCCAAAGCTACAGTCATTTAAATCCTCTGCTAAGCTTCCAATGTGTCTCTATTTTGTAAAAATAATTTGTATCTGGGCAAAATTATATGACACCAACAGTTCTGACTGATTGAAGCATTCAGTACAACTTAGTGAATATGTAAGAAAAAGTACTGATAAGGAAACACTTCAACTCTTGGCTCCCTCATTTTTAAGCATAAGCTGCTCTCAAAAAAGCAGATATAGCAAAATAACATTGATTGATGTACAAGCCTACAAAATGATGGTGCAAATGTTCATAGTTTATTCAAACTTACTCTGCATTTCAAGTAATTCCTTCAGGGTCTGTATCCACTGATTACATAAGTGCTCATCAACACACCAAAAGGTCACATCACTGCACCGCCAGCGGTGATTTCGGGCTTTCTTCACATAATACACTATTAAAATTAAAAAAACAAAAAACAAAAAACCAAAACCAAGGGAACAAAACATTGTGAGATGGTTCTGTGAAATGCAAAATGCATTTCAGAAAGATCTCCAAAATACTGACCTGTAATTAACCTCCACTACACACTTCTACAAATGACAGAAGCATTCAGAGTATGACCAGCATATTTGTAGAGTCCA
This sequence comes from Donacobius atricapilla, assembly GCA_013397315.1. Taxonomy (NCBI): domain Eukaryota; kingdom Metazoa; phylum Chordata; class Aves; order Passeriformes; family Mimidae; genus Donacobius; species Donacobius atricapilla. Next base: position 705,916 of record WBMY01017407.1, read on the forward strand.
AATGAAAACATAAGTGAAAACATGTGCTACCAGCAGACACCTAAACAAAGATTTCTTTTTAAAGAAGCCATTTCTCACCAACTTATTACAGACATACTTGCTCAGAAGTTCACTGAGCTTCTGTATTATCGGTATTAAAGTCTGCAATATCTACATAAAAGTCACAAGCTTAAGAAGATAAGCCACACTGACATCAACTCTCATGTAAACCAACAGGGTGAATTTCATTCTATAAAGCTGAAATCTGAGAAAAAAAGATTTTGGTTTCTTGTGCATTAAGACCTTATAGTTACACTTCATATACAGAATCTCCAATCACTCTTACTGGAGGACTAAAGGTGAGGAAAATACTCCACAACGTAAAATTTTGACATGACATCTTTTTAGCACAGAAGTCACCACTCTTTTCCTAAACCAGATACTTACTTCTGGCACTTTGTTTTAAGAATGCAGTCGATAATACAAAGAAACTTTCATGCATATATCCTGATGGTTAGGGGTAATTTACAAAACCCCAAATATATTTAAGACTCATTTGTTCACCCTCTCAATTTTCTAGTCAAGAAGTAGAAAGCAGTTGAACTGCTGCAGAGTCATGCAGCAGCAAAAAGACACTAGGGTGAACACACAGACATTAGTTTGAACTTCATTAAAAATAACGAAACTCAGAATATGTTCTTAAAGGAAGAGTTTTATCTTCCAAATAGGGATCTTTAAATATAAATCAAAAGACTATTGGTGGGAGTTCTTTTGTTTGATATAATGTGGGAATTTGCTTGCGTTTATTTCAGTTTGATGTTTTCCTGGGGTTTTTTTTTTGGTGTCCTTTTTTGAGGATGTTTTTGCTTGTTTGTTCGGGTTGTCTTTGGTTTTTGGTTGGTTGTTTTTTGGAGGGTGGAGTATTTTTAAACACGTAATTTCTGTTAAAAAACCCCAAAACTTTGATGATTCCTTTTGAGTCTGCCTTAAACTACCTTCAACAGAATAACAAGCACAAGCATCCAGAGACTGTTATTTGCCTTACCTGTGAAAGCATGTAGCTTTGCCATTTTTTGCCATCTGCCAATGTTACGCTGTTTCTTGTTAAAGTCAGTTTCTTCTACAGCAATGATCTCAGAGATGGGTACAAAACAGTTTGCTGTATGAACACAAGATCTTACATATTAGAATCCTCAAACATCACCTGAATGATTATTTCTACACCTAATATGATATAGACATATGATTAGAGCAGTTGTTCAATAAGCACAACCAAGAGCATAACTAGAAATTTCCTCAATACTTTCAACTTTCTTTTGTCTTTAGTCAAAGCACATAATCCATAACCACCTACAAACTACCCAAAACAGTATTTTAAATGTCTCTGATTTCTCAGAAAATTAGGTACTTTGTGTATAAAAATATTTTTGCATGAAGCCAAAACCCAGCAACACTGATTTCAGAGTAATTAAACTTCCCCTTCTATGAGACCTAGTCCAGATACTTGAATAGCAGAAGCTATTTTAAAGAACGTGCAACTAAATCTGGTGCACAGACTACACAGGCTATTTGTTATTCTCAAGTAAGTAGCTGGCTTATGAAAGAAGGGCATTCATATGAATTCTTAAGATTTTAAATCTCACTAAGCTTTTAAAGTTCAGTATATCTTAAGAAGAGCATTCTAGATGTTATGTTTATGTGCTGTGAAATATTTTCCTTGTATCAACTTCAAAACTCCTGTTTTTCAGAATTGAAGGCCTCTCATTCTGACTATGAAATAATTTCCTCCAATCTCATTCTCTTTTCTCTTATAGTTCCTAAACATCATCTCAGACTTCTTAACTACTGTCAAATTAAAGAGTTTTGTCTCATTTTCATTACCGCTTTCAACAGTGCTTTGTTATTACTTCACCTCAAAAAAGTGAAACTTAAAATGCATGCTTTGTATTTATGTACAAACAAGTTGCTCTCTGTATACATATGCATGTATAAAAGATTTATATTGTTATAATAACACAGTCTTACGTAAATAATCTCTTATATAGTGAGAATTATAATATACTTGCTTCTCTCAAATATACAGTGATACCAAGATATTGAGATATTCAATGCATAAAATACAAAAAAATAATACCATTGTTACTGGGGTTTATTCTACATTTCATTTTCCTCATTATTTTGCAGTGGTACAATGGTAGTGGTGAGGAATGTAAAATGAGTGAAAAGTTTTCCTGACCTCTTCACAGTGATTACTGCATTTCATTTGCCACTAATTCACTTTTTTTTTTCCCCCATCCTATTTAATCGGTTTAGTCAAGAGATTATTTATATACCATCACATGTATTGACAATTTGTGGACTACTCACTAAGGGGTTTTGGTATTTGATGTGATTTATACTCATTCAGTGATTTTATCTTCCCTGAATTTTTTAGCCTGATTCAAAAGAATCAGCCTTCAAACTTTACACTAAGGTCTTTTAAGAATCTGGCTGTATTTGAATGTTTCAACTCAAAAACAAATTTCAGCTTATAATAATTGCATTTACTACATTCAAGGCACGACAGGGAAGTGCAGCAGTCACATAATGTTGTTACAAAGATCCAACAGCAGAGATAAACTCTGAGATGTATGATATGTGTACCGCACATACACACACGTAAGACTACATCTAGTACTGGACATTAACAGTTATTTGGTCTTGCTAAGGGATCTCAAAATGATTAACCTATACCTTTACCCAAGGAAAAAGAAATACAGAACAGAGATGGAATAATAAAGGAAAGGAAGCACATTCTTCAATCTTTCTTTCCAAAAAATTGCTTTTCTTATTTCTCTACTGGCTCTGCCAGAGATCCATATGTCAAAATATGAAAGAAAGCTTGTTGCATCTAGAAAGATTGCACTTAAATGGTGATTTATTTTGGTACTGCTCAAAGAGAAGCTATAAAACTTAGAAACTACATTTAGATAAAAACTCTTATTTAGGCAGTGCTCTAAATAACATTTTTGGAAATAGTTGTACATAGTGCATACTTAATAGCATGTATGCTGGGAGCAGCAACTGATTATTAGGCATTTTTTATATAATAAAGCAGTCCAACTGAACAGATAATTAATTGATTTTAAAGTACTTCCAAATCTGTATCACTGAAAGTATTTCTTTGAAGTATATACTTCAGCACATATTACACAACTTCTATTAACCTTGAAACCACTTATAAGCTCTCCTAATTCTGTGCTCCCCCTGTGACGGTTGAATGACTGTTTTGATTTTCCAGCAAATCTCTTCACAGACATGACAAAAAAAAGCAAGAAAGTAAATATTTTTGTTTTACGTCTATTTTTTTAATGTTATGGGACCAGAGTTACAAATGTGAAAAAGATTCCTGAAAAATGGCGGGGGGGTGGGAAACACTAAAAGAACAAAAATAAATAACAGATGCCACCTTCCATCTGTAAATATTTGGCTTTGGTGAAAGTCTGAGGAGTTTCTGTTCTGGGAATACCAGCTCTGCCCATTATATCCCTCAGTACTACTTAGCACCATAAAAGCATCAAGCAACTCCATTGTCCGGACAGCATACCTTAATCTTAAGGCAGTCAAAACCACACACTACCGAACCCAGTAATTGCAGATGGCCAGAAAGATGCAAGCTGTCTCAAATAACATGTGTTATTCAGAACATTCCCTGCTGCTTATAACAACAAATTCGAGTGTGTTTGAATAGGACTAAAGAATTTCTATCAGTCCAAATATCTCTATCACTATTTGACTTAGTGCTACACAGAATATTGTTTAATCACGTTGCAAACCAACTACTTAGTCCCAACCCTCCTCCTTTGGCCCAGAAGGAAGAATCTTCCAGTGTGAAGCAGAGACCTTCAGTATGAGCACAACAGTCCTGCTCCTCTGCCATTTAGTTACCAAAACCTGCCCCATAAAAAATAGTAATAACCCAGCCTCTCCTGAAGCTTCACATGTGTACTAATTATAGTCCTTTCCCACACCTCCTTTTGTAGCATTTACCCTATTATCAAGTAGCATGAGACATTCATTTTACTGACATAACATAAAGGTGCTCACTCAAAGACCTTCACCTTTACGTGTTCCTCCCAAAATATGGAAAACCTTATTTCCACATTAGCAACACAAACCCACACAGAAAAAAGTTGCTTATACCAGTACTACAAGATCATCATTAATGAAAAAAAGAGTGAAATATGGGCTCAGACAATGTCAAACAAAGAACTTTACTTGGCTCAGTCCAACCAAGTAGCACACAACACCTTCTAGACAAAATTTTCACCATGGTTAATGGTTAGCATATTAGAGACAAAGAGCTGACCATCCAGAGCAGGTGGATGAAATGGCATGTCAAAAAAAAAAGCAAAAGGTTAAAAAGCCAGTCAAAACACACAGTAAACAGGTGACAGCCTTCTCAGCACTCTGGCTGTGCCAGTCATTACTCATTCTGGGTCACAGTGCTCTTAATCTTAACATTCTTCCTAAAAGCAAACTGATAAATCAGCAAAACACTGGATTAGATGCACACTATTTGTCCCACATTAAGCAAGTGGGAGAGGAGAAAAAAACCCCTACAGAAAGAAAACCAAGGTAAGCAAACTAATGGTGGCTTTCTTCGTGCAAAATGCAGCCAGCAGTTGGGAAGTGTGTTTTTCTGTGTGTTTAGTGCGTTAAGAAAAGACTTTTGGTGTGTCATTGCAGTCTGCCACTCCCACAGAACACTTCCTGAGTTTATGAGCACCCACTCAGAACTTCAGTCAAGACTTGTTCATTCATTACTGCCAGCTACATCTCCGACAGACTAAACTTCCCCCACACAAACGGGTTAGCTCAAAGCAACCCAGACACATGCACAAGCACAAAAACATTGCTGATCACAGCATTTGGTGTATTCTTAAAATTCAGCTGAGGCCCACGGATGCAGTGGCATTTAGAATTAATTTAAACTACCAGCATTTCTCATGACGTAAAAGTAAAAAGCTGGAATATAGGTTTGAAGAAAAAGTGTATTTTTAGTCACTTTGAAAACTAATTTGCTGTTAGAGCCCACATGAAGGGTCAAGCTTTCAGGTTTAAGAATTACCTGTACCTAAAAGCAGGAGAAGAGGAATACTTTCTATCAGAAGGTACATGGTATTATACCAATCATGCACTATAGAAAGCTGTGTTTAATAAACACTAGAGTAAGAGAAGATAGGATATAGAGCAGAATTACTGACAATTCACATCCTAAGGGAGGAGGAAGAAAAGAGGTATCACGATTGATTTGTATCAAAACTGTGGAGGAGTGACAGACATATCCAAAGACCATGATTTCACCATGTACAGCCATGTATAAGGAAATTTGCTTCTTTTAAGTAAATCTTCAGGTACTGTGTAAACCAACAGACCAGTTTCTACTATGATCACACAGCTACTTCCCATCACATGAATCTGAATCAAAGCACAGCAATTTGGACTTGGATCAACTTGAATATTTAAATTCTACTATTGAATGTCTTCCTTTTGTTTCTTCTGCATTTCCAAATAACACCTTTTCTGTTCAACTATGAATATTTCAATGCTAAAGCAGGGATTAAGATGCACTTATTCACCTTAAGGGGGGGAGAAACAACCCAGCAGAAGGTGTATGCTAAAGAATATGCATTGTTTAATGTAGGGTGCATCTCTATTTGAATAACGTACCTTCCAGAAGACAATACATTGCAAAGAAGCAATGGCTGCTGGAGCAATTATTCCCCACATCCTTCCTGCGTAATGGAGTTGTGGCATTGCCTACAGAGAAACGTGGTTGACATTTCTGCACACGCCCACTGCCAGATGGGAATGACTGATGACAAATGACCTTGACTAAGGACATGCCAACACTCTGCAAGTAACCAGGTGCTGGACAGACCTTGTTGCCAAGCTGGCCCACCCTCTGCTAAGTACTCTGTTTATCAAACTGAGCTTTCTTTAGAAGCCACCAGAATGACATCAGTGTTGTGAACACTACTTCTGAGGCTTCCTCAGGCAGTTGTTTTGGAAAAGACACATGGAAGAGAATTCTGAAATACAAAGGCTAAAAGAAAGCACACATTTTAAGTGAAGGCATAGAGTTCAGGGTCTAGTTTGGTCATCCCCTTCATGTTCGTACTTTAGAAAAAAAAAATCATAGAAAATGACAGGAGAATCTCATTCTGCATTTGTAATGCTTTAGTACCAGGCACAATAAAACCTTAGGCAATGCTTCTGAAACACCTCTGAGTACATACTTACACTATACACTCCGCTGTGAATTTGGTACAAAAGGTTTTATCACGTGTTATGTGAAAAAAACTTGACTGCGCCATCAACATGAGGGAAATAATAAAACAATTTAGCTGACCAGCTTTGCAATCACCATTTATGATTCATGACTAACTCTCATGGAGAAATGCTACAAAGTCGAAAAATAATGTTCATCAGAAAATTTAAAGAAGAAGGCATCCCTAGGAAAAAAAGATGCATAGCTGAAAGTAACAGAGAAACACATGAAAATTCATAGGTAAAATTTTTCCATATAAGTTCAAACAAGTCTAACCATCAAAGAACAGGAAACAGGAACCTAATTATGCTGAAGAGAGAACTTGAAACTATGATGCTGTTAAACAAAGCCTAAGAGTAGGAAATAAACTGTATTTCAGAATTTAAAAACACACGACTTGAACAAACATTTGATGTTTTTGTTATTGTTGGTATCTTCTGAATGATAGCATTAAAAAGAATTTTTCTGAATTGATACTTCTGCATTTTGACAGAATAGGATTTAAATACATACATATATACATATAAATGTATGTATATAAATATCACTGTAGAGATGAGAAAACAGAACAATCTCCCCATACTCTCTAAAACGGTATTTTTTCCTGGACAACGGGACAAAGTTTGTGTTGTTTCCTATCTGTTCCTGATTTTGGATGCAACAGGCAAAGGTAAACATTTCAACACTTCTACAATACACCTAGCTATAGTCCTAGATCTGTACGTGTCAAAGTCTGAAAGCCTTGAACGAACATACACCAAATAATTTTTATTTATATACCTAAATTCAAGACAGTAATAAATGCTCTGCAAATAAGTAGCCCTGTGTTTTTACAGTTTAAAGACAACCGCTTCACTGTAATAGCTACCTACTAAACAAGAAATGTAGCACTTTCATACTGCATAATTTTGTCTGTATTTAGACACAGTGTAGTTATGTAGTCAAAGGCTAAATGGTAGAAAGACACCAATCTTGGTCAAGCAAGTCTTCTGAAATTATATGCTTCTAACTAACCATCTTCCATATTATTAAGTTTATTTATATATTGTCATGTATGCTGCTCATATTTCCAAAATAATTGCAGAGAACACAATGAATCATCACAGGTCTTAAAAAGAGCTTGGAGACAACAGGGCAGCAATACAAAACTGTGATGATATTAAAGCTCGAGTGCAGGGAACACATGAATTAATGAGGGTGTTAAGAAGAGAAAGTACATTATCTATTGTATTGATCCCTACATAAATTATACCTGTGCCTCCAGAACACCTAGGTATTCCTTTTTCTTCTCTTTTCTCTTGTGATTTCACAGTATGTTTTTCAAAGTCCTGTAAAGAGCTGTGCTACAAGACAGCAGCTGCACTCAGTAACAACACTTGCCTCTTAGGGCACCTCCAGCGGGGTACTGCTCCACAAACTGCTGCCAATAGACTCTAATTTACTGTGTCCCACTCTCCTTCCACCACTCCCAGAACTCTGATATTGGGAACATGCGTCAGGGCGGGTTCATACACCCTTTGGTCTACCAGGAACAAAGCAGGAAAACATACAACTTAAAAAGTAGTTAAAATTCACAACTGCAAGCAGTTGTAAACTTTAGAGTGCTCACGTGAATCTGTGACACTCCCGCTTGGTCTAAAGGAATTGATCAGACAGAAGAGTGGCACTCCCCTTGAACTTGAACTTGCTCTAGCCTACACATCAATCTCCTAGCGACTTTGCAAAGGCGTTTTTAGAAGGATTTTACACAATTTGACCAAGTTATCTGAAAAGCAGGAGCTACTTTACCTAGTGGGAGCAATTATCCCAAAAGACCTTGAAACTTTCTATTTTAAATTTAAGTTCCAGGTACCTTTATCTACACTAATTTTATTTCATTTTGAAAAGTATACAGCCTATTTTCCACAACCATGTATTAAGCCTGGCAGAATTAAAGAATCAATTTGTCCTTCAAGTCCTAAGTTCCTTTAACAGAGAAAAAAATCAGGAATTTTTTGATTCTTTTCAACAGTATTGTTGATTGACTAGATTATGTCAAACCACTTGCACAATAGCAAGGGAAGGATAACAAACTCTATTTTTATACTATGAATAAGAAGGGTTGTACTTGAAACATAACCAAATCTCAGTTATGTAAACTGTAACACCAAATTCTTACAATTCTTGAGTTCTCTTTTTCCTTTTCCCCTCACCTTCTTGAAAAAAGCCTAAGATCAAGAAGATATTATGATAAAATCTGAAAAATATTTAACAAAGGCACATGGTAAGAATGGAAGAACTATTTAACTATTTAATGTTGGGGACTTGCCTGGGATTGGAAACATCTATATTCAAACCTTCCTCAGACAAAACTTCTAGTCAGCCTTTCTATTATTAGTTTCTCACTGTCTCAGATCCTGTAACCTCTAAAATGAGGATGACAGCAGTTGCCAACTGCACAGCAGCTGCTGTGAAAAAAAGGGTGTTACACATTTTCAAATGTTCACATGCCATGTTAATATGGCTGCATTAACAATGGGAATAATTACTATATAAAACCCCCAAGGTCAATGACCCTGAAAAAATACCTCTTAAAAGTACAGTAGAAAGTTTAATATGCAAACATTCTCAGAAGTGATTCTGATTTTTTTCAGGTATTTTCATCAGTGACTTCTCAGAATTCCATAGTTCCCCTTCTGTGCAGTTCGCATAGTTTTGTACATCCACGCTATGCTAACTGCACAAAAGGGGAAGCACAGAAATCTTTGTTACCGCATTGCATACTAGTAGTCTACATTAAATATTTCCGAACCAGTAAATCTCAAAAGTTAAACTTTCTTTGTAAAATTTGCACTAAGCCCCTGAGAAAGCTAAGAGCTTTTAAAAAGCTAAAAAAAAAAACTAAAACCAAAAACAAAAGAAACCCCAAACAAACAAACCCCAACAAAAGTAGTCATTGCCTGAGACACTGCTTCAGTATGAAAGTGTTTTTAACCACAAGTCTTGTTGTAACTAAAAAAACCAAGGCTGCTTGTAAGTCTCTTGCGTACTGCTACGACTACTTTAAACACATAAACCAAGAGGCTCCTCCGCACTCGCGGCGCCAGGAAACAATGGGTTCAGCTGCCCAAGGCTGTGTCTCGCTGGCCCAGGTGTCCGTCCCGCCGTGCCCCCGGCCGCACGCTGCGGCAGATGCTCGGCCGGGCTGCCCGCGACAGGCGGGACGCGGCGCTCGCAGCCGCCCTGGGCTTTGTTTGGGACAGCACAGCCCCCAGCGCCCGGCACGGCCGCTGCTGCCGCGGGCTGTCCCGCCCGCA
>WBMY01017407.1:715647-741279 GCA_013397315.1 Donacobius atricapilla
TGGGCCCCGCGGCTGGGGCTCCGAGCCCCGAGCCCCCGGCTCCGGCCGGGCCTCCAGGGATGACCCCGTAACGGGCCTGCATTGCTTTCCCGAGGGGTTTTGCGGCAGCACGAAGCGTCTGTGTCAGTGACGGCGGACTCTGCCCTCTTTCCCTTTTGACAGTGAAAATGCAATGAGTACATACAAATACCTGGTGATACAAACCTCCCCATCTAACTTCACCTCCCTTTACATAAAAACGTTTTGGGTTTGCATTAAATATAGGCAAAGTAATTAACTATAACTGGGCTTTTAATTCCTTGCTGCCTTCCCTCCTTAGTGTTGGCTGAGACGTATAACCATCAGCATCCTACCAAAATTACAGGCCAGACAGAGCAGTATCCATCTCCAACCTTCCTCCAAATCTGAGTACTTCCTACAGAGTTTAGTAGGAAATGTCTCTGGTCTGTTCTTACCTGGGTCCAGCCCTGGGCCAGCACTCCTGCTGGCTTTGCTCAGGCTGAAAAAGCTTCTGCACTTCAAGTCTGCTCTGAACCTGATAATATACTCATATTTCACTCACATTTTACAAGGGGAAATTACTTTACACATTTACAAGGGGGAATAGAGCAAGGGAAAATAACTTTAAATTGAAAGAGGGTAGGTTTAGATTAGATATTAGGAAGAAATCCTTTACTGTGAAGGTGGTGAGACGCTGGAACAGGTTGCCCAGAGAAGCTGTGGATGCTCCATTCCTGGAAGCGTTCAAGGCCAATGGAAGGTGACCCTGCCCATGCCAGAGGGTTTGGAAACAGGTGATCTTTAAGGTCCTGTCCAACCTATTCCATTCTGTGATTCTATGATTTCATCTTCAGAAAACAAATGAACTAGGCACTGTCATCCAAGTTATGTGTTGAAGATGGTCTTCCTGTACGACAAATGCTAGTTGTCATCTATCACAGTCATTCCAATAGTCTTTTCTCTGGCCTTGAAAGACATGACATTACCTTTATTGGGAACAAACCTAAGTATGCCACACTTCCAAAATTTCAAGGAATACTTCGTCAGCTGTTTTGTTCTTTACATTTTTTATTTTGTCCCTCCACAAACACCTGTAGAGCTCTTTCTACTGAGACTTAAAGTTTGTTGCGAAAATCCACTGTGAGCAATAATCGGCTAAGTGCAGTTCTGAGCAGTCATTAATATCACACCTGTTCCATGTATTTTGCCACCTATGTCATCTCTTATCATCCATCTTGCACTTGCATGGTGTAGCCGGTTGACCTTGTTTAGATGCCAGGCATCCGCAAAAGCCTATTGCTTCCCTCCATAGCTGGAAAGGGAGAGAAAATGTAACAAAGTGTTCATGACTGAGATAAGGACAGAGAGAGATCACTCACCAAATACTGTTACGGGAAAAACACGCTCAAAGTAAAGATATCAATTGAATTTATTGCTAAGAAAATTAGAGCAGGATAATGAGAAATAAAGTAAGACCTTAAAAACACCTTCCTTCACCCCTCCCTCCTTCCCAGCTCTACCTCCTTCCTAGCAGAGGCAGGGAAATGGGGCATGGGGGTGATTGTCAGTTCATCACACATTGCTTCTGCCACTGCAGGGAGAGGAGTCTTTTCCCTCCCCCAACACGTTCCCCCTTCCACAGGAGGCTTTTGCTGTTGAACCCTTCAGACATGCTCCAATATTGAATGGATCACTAATACAAAGCTGTTATCTTAAAAATATTACACAGAGGTACTTATTTATCATTTCTCCAGTGGGCAAAGTAGATTTAATCTTTTATAGCCTACAGTCACCAGAATCAATATTCTTACACTGTGATCCGTGTTAGCTGAAGAAGTAAAAAGTTTATTCTTTTTACCATTCCTGCCTATGATGGTTTCCTTTTATTCTTATTAATTTGAAAACTCCTTTTTGCTTACTTAAAGCTAAAGCCTTGAACTGTAAAATACAGAACTGATAAAATATTCTCTGGCCTGTTAAAAGCCTACTGAGGTATACTAGCACCACTAACAGGAATGGCATCCACATTTCTTACTTGTTTATATAAGAAGAAGCCACTTCTTCTTCCTTGCACACTGTTTTAGTGTTTGGTTCACAGAACCACAGAATGGATAAGATTGGGAGGGATCACAGTGGATCACCTGATTCAACCTTCCTGCTCAGCCAGGGTCATCCTAGAGCACAGTGAGCAGAATTGCACCAAGATGGCTCTTGAAAATCTCCAGGGAGGGAAGCTCCACAACCTCTCTGGGCAACCTGTTCCAGTCTATGGTCAGCTTGACAGTAAAGGAGTTCTTCCATACAGTTTCAGGTGGAAACTTCCTCTGCATCAGTTTCTGCTTGTTGCCTCTTGTCCCATTGCTTGGCACCACCGAGTAGAGCCTGGCTCTATCTTCTTGACACCCACCCTTCAGATACTTACATACATCGATGAGGTCTGCACTTATTCTTGTCTTCTCAAGACTGAAAAGGCCCATCTTCCTCAGCCTTCCCTCATAAGAGAGATTCTCCAGTCCTTTAATCATCTTTGTTGCCCTCCACTGGACCTGCTCCAGGAGCAACATGTCTCTCTTGTGTTGAGGAGCCCATGATTTGAGGTACTTCATGCTGCTACAGAAATGTCTTTCAGGAATCCTTACCACTGCTTTGTTTGATCTGCTCTGATAGTTCCCTGAATATCATCAACATGTGCATCTGTCTCTAGAAAGTAAAGGTCAAATTTGAGCCAACACATTTTTTATTTTCAATCAGTTTTAGTACTTTATGTTTTTCTTCCCTGATTGTAACAGAGAAATAATTTCTAAAGGATGACTGATTTACTAGACAAAAGCACACACATCAATTATTGTTTTACGTCTTATTACCTAAGCCTTTAATTACCACTGAGGGGACATTACTGTGGATGCAGTGATGCCTGTAAATTGCAGGATTTATTGCCTTGGTGGTAAAGACACCCTATCACAGGGCTACACCCTGAGAAATGGCACGGTTGTAAAAACACCTCACTTTATTTACAGGTCCAGAGAGGCCACAGGAAAGGTTGCAATTGTAGTTAACTCGGGAACAATAATACATTACACAACAAGTACGATTCACAATGTCAAATGGGAAGAATGCAGGAAGGTAAGACAACTTACAAAGTTTATTGCTATGATCCATTTGCTACCTATTTAGAAAACAACACAGTATTTAAAGCCAGATTTCTCTCCTCAGTGTCTGAGTTTAGAGTAGGTCATTCATCTCAAATGACACTAAGTTAAGTGGTGCAGCTGTTACTCCTGAGGGAAGGGGTGCCATCCAGAGGGATCTGAACAGCATTGAAGAGTGGGCCCTTGCAAACCTCAGTAAGTTCAACAAGGGAAGGTGCAAGGTCCTTGGGTCAATATCAGTATGAGATGGGGGATGAAGGTCTGAGGAGAAGGATTTGGGGGTGCTGGTGGATGAAAAATTGAACATGACCCGGCAATGCGTTCTTGCATCCCAGAATGCCAACTGTATCCTGGCCTAAATCAAAAGAAGTGTGGCCAGCCTGCCTCACTCTGGGAGACATTTCTTCCCCCTTTACTGTGCTCTTGTGAGACCCCAGCTGGAGTGGTAAGACACTGGAACAGGTTGCTTAGAGAAGTTGTGATGCCCTATCCCTAGAAGTGTTTGAGGCCAGGTGTGATGGGCCTTTGGGCAGCCTGGTGTAGTGGAAGGTGTCCCTGCCCGGGACACCTAACAGGAAATCATTCTATGGCTGAGATCTCTATAAAAGGTACTTAACTCTAGCAACTCTATTATACTGAACAGGATCATTATATGATAATACAGGCAGTCAATTAAGGAACTCTTCTCAGCAGGTACATCTATTTAATCAAGAGCAGCAGAGACATATTCTTCAGCATGACCTGCATTACCAAAATATTGATTTAAATCATTACAAATGCCAGCTATCACTCTTCCAAATCTCTTGCAGGTGTACTCCTTCATTAGGATCCTGCAACAAATTTATTTTCCATAGCAAAAATCAAGCATGCCCTGGTAGTATTTTGTCAGAGGTAGGAAGTACTGTGTATCCATTTTTTTCTGAGAGAGTGAGTCTAAAATGAAAAAGATCTTAACCACAGTGAAAGCTGGATAATTCTCACATAAATATGCTGAAGAACAAAGAAGAATCATAGTCCACAATAACTGGCCACCCTACTCAGTTATGTCTTGGAATTCTAGCGGATTTGTAGCAGGAGTTCTGAAAAAGACAGCTAGTCACAGACACGTAAGGGAGCCCTTCAGCTGCTGTGCTCAGTGCTTCCAGGGAGATGGTTGCAGGCTCAAGGACTCCTCCATGCCCCAAGGAACATCTGCAATTATGCACAGTCCCACTGAGGGAAGAGAAGGAAGATCAAGGTCAGTGAAGGTGTTTCTAATATTATTCCCTGAATATATATATGAGAGTCAGCTGTGCTCTTGTCCAAATGACAAGTGCAGAAGTGAAACTTTAATCTCATTGCTCAAGAATTTAAAACTGGAACCAAAATCAATAAAGGGATTTTACTTTTTCATCTATATCTATATCTATATCTATATCTATATCTATATCTATAATTTCTACTGCCCACAAGTAACTATGAAGTATTTCTTTTCTTCCTAAGAAAAATACCCCAAGAAAGTCTTTAGAAGGCTGCTTGGGAGTCATAAAATTTTTTTATCTCAGTTCATGTCAGGCTAATTGAAGTACTTACACATGAATCAAATTCTGTTCTCAAATACACAAGTCACATTAGAACAGTGTAAATACACCAAGAGGTCAAATCTGGCAATTGAAATACTTTTGGAAAATGAAAACTAGCTGACAAAGATAATAAAACAGAGGAAAATAATTCATATTAAATATTAAAATACTAATATTCTAATTACTTTTCCACTTATCAGCAAACAAAGACTAAAGCATGAGTAAAATATTCTTTCTGCTGATGAAAAGAATTACATCACCTTCTCTAGAAAAATACCTGAGCTATTTTAAAGCTCTTCTACACTTTTATCATAAAAGTTTAAATTGCATTTGTTGTTGGAAATGATCTGGGAAGAAAAAAAAGAAAAGAGCAACTTTAAAGGCTTGTTAAAAAGGATGATTGCAGCCCTTTATTCACTTGAGCCAAAAGGTAATTGAGAGACAGTTGTTGATATAGAGCAGAATGTGGGAAGAGATCCAGAAGCTACTTTGTTTTCTTACGATGGGAAATGTTACATGCTGTTCCTGAACCATGGAAATTTACAAAATCCTTCCTTTCTTCCAAAGCTCCAACTTCCCTGTACATTCTCTGCATAAACTGCCTATTGCTGTGAAAAATACAAAGTATTATTAGTTTCAAGCTGTTGTAGCTGTGGCTCCAACCTATGAATATACACAGAAATACTGATTTGTGTTCCTTTGTTTAGTTCCTTAATTCTATTTTAATTATTAGTCTCAACTAAATCCCCAGAGAAGATGTAAGACCCCCCTCCCCCTCAACTAACTGCATCCTTTTAAAAAACAATGAAATCTGAAAGTCCCTGTCTGCCAGAATGATGATGGCCCTGTCAAACCTACCTTCCAGTACCTAAAGGAGTCCTACAAGAAAGCTGAGGAGGGACTTTTTACCATGGCATGGAGTGATATGACAAGGGAGAACAGTTTTAAACTGAAAAATGGTAGGTTTATATTGGATTCTAGGAAGATATTCTCTACTGTGAGGGTGGTGAGGCACTGGCATGAGTTGCCCAGAGAAGCTGTGGATGTCTCCTCCCTGGAAGTGTTCAAGGCCAGGTTGGATGGGGCCCTGAGCAACCTGGGATAGTGAAAGGTGCCCCTTCCCAAAGCAGGTGGGTTGGAATGAAATATTTGGGGTCCCTTCTATCCCAAATCACTCTATGATTCTATCAGCTTATGAAGAAAGTGCTGGTGACATCAGAAAGTTTCTCTTTTCTGTCGACCCCTCAACTGTATGATAAGAGTCTATTTTTCTGTACAAGACATGCTTTGCTGATACTTCCAGTCCCTCAAAGCTGCAGAAAACCTGCTCTTTATCAGGCCCCTGCAGACCTTACCTGGAGCATGCCCCTTTTTTACAGAACCATGTATAGGGACCAGTCCTCGAGAAGTGCTCTAAGAGGCTGTAACTCTGGGCAGGCAGATAATTTTTTACAGTTCTGATATCGAAGTATTATCAATCTATGTATCATGTTCAATAGCAACCTCCCTCGTATATACTAACTTTTATACATTCTGAGTATAAGAACAGTAAGATTTTTTTCATGGTTTATAACTACCTGAAGTGTTTTNTAGCCCTGTGCGAAAGAGGATATAAACTGAACCAGTTACTGTTTCTCTGAAGCAGAAAATCTGGAGAGTATAAGACTTAAAATGACCAACTAGTGAAATATTTTTTAAATAAAACAATCTCATAATGAAAAATATTAATTATTACCTTCAGTTCTGGATAGCCTCATTAACAACACAGACACTAAACAGAAATACAGGCAATCAGGTTATCAGCACTAGCAAATAAGCACAGCCCCATTATTTATCATGACATTTCAGACCAAATATTACCTAAGATATACTTAGTTAGACTAATTAGTCTAGCAGATAAAACCACATAAACTATCTAGTAATTAGGCAACCATGGAAGCAGTTCTGTAAGTACCACCTCCACGGTCTTACTATAATAATATATAAATACTATATAAATATCCATGATCATCTTATTATAATAAAATAAAATAAAAATAAANAACACAGACATCAGAATGTTTATGCAAAGAATTTATTTTCCTAAAAAGAGTTCTTGATTCTGTATAGCTGCCAGGATTAAAAATTGAACTGACACAGACTGAATCAGATGAAACATAAACTTAATTAATATTATTATATAAAATAATTTTCATTTTCTTCCTTATCACCAAGGAAATGACACTGATGTATCATTTGTGACTAAAGCTGTAGTCATTCCTGTGAACGTAAGTAGATTGAGCTCACTCAGGAGCGAGTGAAATGCCTAATGACCAGCTACCAAAAAATCCTCCTACTTCCTATTTGACATTTGGAAGGCTCTTCAACACTTTCATCAATTTTTCTCCTTTTGAACTTTTCACCTATCAAATATACTATGAAACACAAACATTTACACCAGCCTTCTTGGAAGACATTTTTCCTGATATTCACAGGCTTATACGTTTTTCATTACGTCTACATGACTATGAATAATTGGTTAAAGATGGATCTTAAATTCCAACTTCTTACAGGAGCAAGAGAGGTTCTAAGATGCAGCCACAAGACAGCAGAGTTACTATATGAGGAAGAATAATGCTCAGAAGGGCAAAACATTTGCCTAAACTAAAAATATTTGATGGATTAAACTCTGTCTTGTAAATACTGTCAACTTTAAATTGAATAGCACAGAGCTAATGTTGCTGAAAGTCCATTCTGAAAAATTAATTATTTATAATCAAGATTTATATTTTCATATTTTCATTTAAAGTATTCCACCATTTTGATTTCAGCAGAAAAAAAGCAAACCTACGCAATACCTTCAGCAGAACAAAGTTATTCAGAAAATACAGGAGTGTATGAAATAAAAAATAGTATTTCTTTTCTCCATATTATTTGTTTTGGGACACAGTCTCATCAGTCATATTATTGATTATAATTGTAAAGTTCACAGGTGCACAAATTTATTTTTTCATAACTACTACCTTTGTAAAGACAAAGATTCTTTCAGAGTTGCATTTTCAGATTTCAGGTAAATGAAGGAAGGGGTTTTTTTCTTTGAATAAGAGTGAATTTTCTCCTAGGCACAAGTTTAGTTAATTCATGTGATTTAATTAACAACATCGCTTTCTATGATTAGTCCAATATTTTAAAAATACAATGTAAACTTAAAGTAAATGCTTAGAAATGTAGGTGAAATTCTCTTTTTCAGACCAAGGTTCTGAATCGTAAGATCAAAGAAGGATTGAAGAAGTTTGTCTGAATAGAGTAATTTTCACTTTGATTGTTTTTCAGATCGCTACAGTAGTAGAGATGATGACAGCTGGTATGAAGTTGTCTGAATCAGTGATACTACAATGCAAATACATGCCAATGCTTTGCATAAAATCCACAAAGCAGAGTTATTTATGCATATGCCTTTGACATCTCAGCATGCAGGTAGACTTGAATTGACATACTCTCTTTTTGATTTTCTGGTATTATATTTAAATGGAAAGCTAAGAACAAGAATATAAAATCAGGCACAAGAAAAAAGAGGGCAATGGTGAAGAAAGAGGTTCAGCTCATAACTGAAGTTAAATATTTAGTTCTAGTAAACAAATATATTTAAGGAACTTTTCTGTACCCAACTTCATAGTTGTTCAAAGGGATGACAGTCAGTTTGGGAATAGTTATGAGTTATACTGAAAAGAAAATTTGAAGTCTGAAAAGGAATGTAATAAACATTTATAAGCTATTTGTCTTGCCAGGTGGCAATGGCTGACTAATTTGGAGCACACCATGTTATCGGAAATGTATTTGGAGCTGACTAGTCTACATGTCATTTGAAATACAATTTATACAAACTGTAGCTTTTAATGGAAGTTATATGTTTTTAAAAGATTGCACAGGGCTTTAGTCAATCAGCTAATTTAGTCAGAACTATGAATCAGACTTGAGTGCAATGCTTCAAAAAATAATCACCTCAAAACCATGTCCAGACAGTGTAATGTGAACTGTTTTGCAAAAATCATGACTCTGAAAGACACAATTCTAAATCATTATGGATGAGAAATGACAATTAGGAGTAATCAGTGTTTCAAAAAAGAACCTGAACTGCAAAGGAACAATTCAAACCAATTGCTTTTATGGTTGTAGCTATAACTGGGAAAAAAGACTATATTCCTTATGGCAGGTTCTTTGTCTTGATTAGAAAAGAAAATGCAATAATGAGACTTTAACTGATAAAACATTTGCACTAGATTTAGCTGTGAAAAACTTCCTCCTCTGTCACAGTAGGATGGGCATGAGCCCATAAGGGGACAGAACAGCAACTATAATAGAAACCAGGGAAGTAGCATTGAGTTAAATATTCAGTCCAATTAGACTTGTACAACATTTCATCCCTCTTGCTTTTTTTTTTTTTTTTTTTTTAGAAAATTATGAGTTTGTGACTAGAATTCTTAGAACAGAAGCTAATGTAATGCTGTATGTCTTTGACAGCCAGCAATCACTGGCTACTGAGAAAGCATGTGTGACTTACTGCCTGTACCATATGGTTAATAATCTCAACATCACAAATCGTTCTGGTCTGGCATGGAAGCATTATTAACACTGTGGGATAGAGCATGAAGTGGGGAGAGAGAAATGGAGAAGTGTGCTACAGATTGCCTCAGTAAAAACCAGAAATGCAACTCTAGACTTAGCAGAAGCTGATAGTACCCAAAAACAAACAGGACGAGCAGAAGGAGATAAACCCCCACATCTTCCCTTTTTAACCAGCACAAACTCCTGTACTCATGATGCAGTATTTCAGAAGACAATGAATGTTTCATGTGGCTGATTAGAGAAACATGCATGGCAGTATCGACAGCAACATAGCATAAGGTTGGGTTAAAAAACAGACAAACTGCTCCTACTTATTTGAATCAATGACAACGTGACTCTCTACAAACTATCAGATGAAAAGCAACACGAGTAATAACAAAATTGAAGAAAGACATTAATTCCTTTCACTCTCTGAAGATGATGCAAAACATGTGCGTATGGGTGCAGGCGTGCATGTACAGCCAGATGGCAAATCATTTACCTGAACCTCCAAATTCACTGGGTAATAATGATGTTAACATCTCACCCACTATTTAACACTTCAGAGAGATGAAAGTATAATGCAGCTAGACTTCTTAATCTTTGAAACTTAATTTGCTAATCCTAAAAATCTCAGAAGTTTCTCCTTTCTGTGTTCAACTCTGGTAATCTACTTAGCTGTTCAGAGAGTGTGATAGATGAGAATAAATCATGCTTTCTTCACAGAAAGTGAGATACAGACTAATGAGTGTTAGTGTTGTCTCCTAAATGACTTTCAAAGGTCTGAATTATGGAAAAGCATAAACATATGTGGTTAAAGCAGACTTAAAATGCAAGTCCTCACCCTCACTTCCTATAATTCTTCCACTTCCTGGACAGACACCAAAACTCTGAATTTGGACTCAAACTATAGAAGCTATTGGATTTCTAATCTCTTCTGACATTGTTCACAGCTTCAGGGTTTTTTCAGATTATTTTGGTTTTGTTTTGCACATATTTGGGCGCTGAAGCCAACTGTGATCCAGCTGCCTAAAGCAAAGTGCCCAATGCTAATTGAGAGGCCCCTGAATAGCCAAGATGCCTGTCTGGAACAGGCAGATTATGACACAGGGTCTCACAAAAGCCCCACATGCTCTGTAGCAGTAGCTGGTGGCTGAGGGGTACCCTACAGCTACTCTACATCTAGAACAGCACCAAATGCCTAGGTTTGAGCAGCAAAATATCCTGCCTCATGACTGATGACACTCCCTTGAAGGGAGACCTCAAGAGTTTTATCACCTAAATCCCAGGATTAGTGTTAGCCAAAGGAACTTCTAATTATATTCATTTTGTCCTCTACTAGAAGTGCAGTCAGATCAAGATATGTCATGCTCAGGCTCCTTACAGACCCATTATCAGAGGGTTGGGAGGCTCCCCCTTGTTTAGATGTGAGCTGATTTCCCAGTTAAGACATCTCCACTACGTCCAATGCTCAAGGAAAAACTACAGGCACAAACTGGAGCACCTTTTGGTAGCATATTCTACAACCAAATCAGGATTGTTCTTGAAAAGCATTGCAGCGCCTGATTCGGTTTTCTTACAAAACAGAGTCTGTTCCATGGGTACCACAGCTGTCCTCAGAACTTACCTAACAGACAGTTAATGAATTTTACCGAGGTGTTTGCTTCAAAACTGCATTATTGCTCTGAACCATATTGCGAAGCTAGATCTGGTTGCAATGCTCGTTCAAAATCTAGATTTTGCCCAGGGCCACAAGATCAGACCATTGATATGGTTTTATCAGCTTCACTTTTTGGTGTAGTCGTTTCCATGGTTTAGAAAATGTTATTAAAAAAAAAGAAATGCACCTCTCCTACCTTTACTGGCCTTTTTATGTCACCCAAGGCTCCAAATCATCATGGGCACCTGGCAAAAAATGGGTAAGCACAACTCAGAGTTGATGGCCACTGCCTGATCTTCCATAGTTTTATGCGTTTCAAGTTCCAGCTACAGTTCAGGTATTCAAAACGCCAAACAAGTTTCAAGGAAAGTGATGGCTGAGTTATAATAACCTCAAGCTGATATCGCTGTAACTTCAAGAGACAGCAGCTAATGTAGAAACATTTTGGTGACCACCTGACTAAAATAGCCTGGTTTTGAACAGTTTTGCAAAGATAAAATTATTATCAGGCTCATGCAAATCTTGCATTCACCCATCTGGAAAGGAATCTAAAGAGAGACCCTCTACAAAATCAGTATTGGCTGAGTAGATCACCTCATTATTTCCTCTTCCCCAATCTACCAATAATACAACACATAGTGCTTATTTGTCCACTACTACAAGTGAACTATCACACCTTAAATAAATAGTATAGAATGTCTGATTCCTTTCCTATCTATTTTTTATTGAAAGATGTATTGGACAGCTAGTGAAATAGCAACTCTGTGTAATCACAACCATGTTCATCATTATCATGGCCTCAAAGATGCTGTTGCTGTAAGGGGGTAAGTGCTAACACACCTGTGGCTACTTCTAACCCCATGTAGAAGACATTTTTGGTTTAGGAGTCCAGATGAACTAGCTGGCAGGGTATGTTCAGTCACACCTGCTTCTAGAGTATCTTTGAGGTATTATCAAACCTGCATCCTCTTTTCACATATTCCAGCTGACTGTATGGGATTAATTAATTTAGTCACTTTCATGTAGTCTACCCAAACTACCCAGTGCTGCTGAGGCTTTTTTATAAATTACTCAATAAAGATTCAATCAATCCAGCTAAACCCAAAAATGAATCATATAATTTTGTTAAGAACAGATACACAGAATCTTCCATTGATCAGAAATCCACAGGTGGATGCATTTTCTATGGAAATCTCTGACTCATACAGGAGCATGGTAAACACAGAAGGGCTGTGTCTCTTTAATTTGGCAGTCAAGTTTCAAGTTTATTCCTACCAATTAATTTAGAAGGCATAATGCATTTTCCTCTTAGTAAACAATCTTTTTTTTCCCCTTGGAGACACCAATATTTGAAACTTGATAGTAGAAGCAGAAAATCAGCCTATAAACTAGTCATCTTGTTTAGAGCAGTCTACTAGTGAATGATCAAATCCTGCATGAGATTTTGTAGTACAGAATAGCTCAGGAGTAAATGTTCTTCATTATTTGAGGGCAGTGCATAGCACAAATACATAAAATAACGTAAGCATTGCAGTCCCTAAGATGCAATAGCATTTGCTAATATTCATTGTGGGGGAAGTGATTGGCTTGGAATTTGGTTGACCCTTACAACACCCATGGGAAGGTGTCTCAGACAATTGGTTTCTTCCATTGTGCTTTAAAATCCAGTTCATTTCTGTGTGGGCAAAAACTTATATCAAATCAGTGGTTGTTCAAAAAATTATAACACTTTTCTCTTTGATGTAAAATGAGGGAACTTTAAGAATAGTTTAAAGGCTTATTGGAAATGATTCAATTACAAACACTTTATTAAAATGTCCAGGACAATCAAGGAATTGGTTTCAAGAATTACCCTTCTTTTCTCAGGCTGCAGAATGGCTAACCTCCCATAGCTGGGCACCAGTTTGAATTGCAGCAGTGAGCTGCAATGAGAAGCCAGGGGCATGCCTTGGAACACATTATTACTTTGACCAAGTGTAGGAAATGTTGGGCCTATTAACTTTGCAGTCTACAATCAACTTTTCTACCCTTAACTGTCATTATCACGAGCTAACCCCCCATAATGTCCTGCTTCATGTTCAGCGTATAACACACATTAGAAACATTAAACTGGTGAAAAATGAATGATGAGAAAGGAAAGAAGGTTTTCCTCAGATTTTATCAACACTTTTTTATAAATATGCATGAATTATATATTAATCAATAAGTAGTAAGTACTGTTTAAAAAGATTTAATGCTGCCTCTTACATAAAAAACACCTTAATTTTCAGTCACTGATTTGTTTTCAGCCTGCTTATGTAGGGCCACTAGAATAAAAACAGGAATGTAAGGGGTGTTTTTTCTGAAAAATCTAATGTGAAAAGACAATAATTCACAGCTTTTATATTATAAAACATAGCAAAAAAGACAGAAGCACTGCACATCACTCAGTTCAGATGACTTTTATGTCGAAGTCTTGGGAAGAAATTAATCATTGCTGTAAGTAGGCTGAACACAGCTGGGAGTGGCTGAATTGTGCTTGCAACCAACACAAACTGAACAGCACTCTGTAGGGCAGCTCAGCTGGACTCCTGAGCAGTGAGAGGCTGCTAACCGTCACAGCTTTTAAAACACCAGAGTAGTAAAAGCCCACCAAATGGCTGCAAGAAAGTGTTTGGTCTCAGACCCAGTGGGAATTTCCTCAGATTTCAAATAATGGGGGTCATATGCCAAGATCCCTGCAGCATTTCCTAGCTTGAAAGTAAACAGCTGAATGTATTTGGCACAGTTTTTACTACTGCTGCTCAAGCAGCTTTTGTATGAGTTTGCACAGCTATCATAGCACTGGAATTAAAATGAACTCTTTTCTAAGTCAATAATGTTTTGCCAAATCTCTGGGAAGTTTGTATAGGGAAAGTATGAATTGATTAAAAACCCACCTTAAAAATAGGTAAAGAAACATGAAGGGATTTTTACTCATCTCAAGCAGAAATCACCCTCCAGTCATCCTTCTGTAGAGAAAGACAACATTTCCAAGTGTGGGATAAAGTAGGATGTGCCCTTCAAAATTCAGGAAGGACTCATTCTCCTTTCCTGTATTAACGTATTTCCATCCCAATCTTAATGTTGTCAATGTTGCAGTTACTATAAGAAAGACACTTTGTTTCCTAATACACTAATTATCAAAGTAGGTAGGTTCCAAAAATGCAGATTAGCCTCCCTGTGGTCATGCTGGCATGAAAAAGGCCAAGTTCAAACATCATGCCAGAACTCCTTGATCTGCAGCTGACTGACACCTGGACATGCTGCATGGAAACGATGCCTGACTTTATCTTCAAGACTGAGATTACCACAACATTACAGCACTGAGCAGTATCAACACATCTACTCCAACAGCTGTTTTGCTGGCAGACTCCAGGAAGATCTCTTATCATAATCTTATTATGAGATATTAATAGCAACCTCAGAGAAAACTGCTTGCTCTTTCTCAGAGAAGAATTATCAGTAAATGTGAAACTCCATTTGTGGTAGTATACAGGATGGAAGTGCTGGTGGCAAGGAAGGTGTTCCCCAGCTCCACCTCTGCAAGTGGAAATATGCTCCTGAGCTATGTCCTTCTTTCAACAGGAAAAACATTTAACATTGAACATTTGAAGTCAAATAATTGGTCAACAGGAAACTGAAACAAAGACAACGGGCTTTGATGATACTTTTATATGAGGAATAATATGACAATTTTTTATTTTTGCCTGCATAAATGAGAAAAAGCATTGATCATGTGTGAAAGGATAGTGAGAACTACTTATACAGTGATGCTACAAGTTCAGTTTGTTGCATACTAGAGAACAAATGAAGTGGACTAATTCTAACTGAAGGGACCAAGTCATGAAGCCCAGTCCTTTCACAAGCACACGAGGCTCTTCTTTCTTGTGTCTGTTAAAAAGTTCTCAGATATTTCCTGGGAAAAAAGGTCTTTGTTCAAGGTTACTGTTCTTAGAATTCATAATATCTGTATTTGAGCTTTTTAGAAAAATCAGTGTTTCTCAGAACAGTGTGAAACCTTTCCACCCAGCCTCAGTTTCTCCCAGGCATCGTATATGTGTACGATAAAAATCAATAACAATGCAGGTTATACGCACAGGTGGCAAGAGAAAAGAAGACTGCGTGAAGGAATAAACATTCAGAGAATCACAGATGCCTATTGTTGGCTGATTTCTTCAGGACTCCTAAACCTACAATAGATCTCTCAGATATTGATCCTTTTTCCTTGGTATCAGAGAGACGAACAATCCCATTGAAGTTTTCAGGAGCTGACGGATGCTATGAAAGACTTTTCACAGGAGCACTGATAAAGTTCCTTGCCTGTTTCTTCAGCTGAAAAATCATATGGTTTCTCTGTTGAAAGAAACAAACCAGCAAACAAAAACTGGGGAATTCTTTTAAGGTGAAATAAGTAGTCAGGCTGACCTTGCCTTCCAGATGTAGAGAATCACATTGTTTCTGTATGAAAAGCGGGTTTTGCTTAGGTTTGCAAATAACCATAGTTTCTGTCAATCATTTTGAAACTCTTATAAGCTTAATGTTAGAATCAGAGTTTTGATAGTGGGTTGATAGTTAAATTGAGCTAGAATGAAAAGGAATTCTTCAATATTTTCAGCACTCCAGAACACAAAGAACTTGGGAGCATTTTTGACAAATTAGGCCTGAACAAGTAGGATAAAAGTGAGTAGGCATTGCTAAGAATGCCTTCTGTCAAGGTAAATATATCTGTTTACTCTGATAACACCAATCAGCAGCTTCTCTCTATTAGGTAAGTGAAATTAATTCAAAACTGTACTAGGTACTGAGTCTCTATCAAGCTTTGTATAAATAGACAATTAATCTAAAAATTTATATATCATGGAAAGATTTTGAACTCTCCTCTTATTCCTCTCCCATATTAAGATTATTTGCGTCATTATTTTCCTGATCAGTATAAAAGGAAAAAGATCTTCATAAAGTAATTCCATGTCTTTATGCATCTAAACCCTCAAATTGGATTACTTGGGACTTGAGCCAATAGAAGAATTAAAGGAGTCAATGGGAGGGTTAAATGGTGCTTTGATATCCAGCAAGGTAGTGTTTTCCCCTCAGATGGCAGGTTGTTCATAAGGAGCTACAGGACTTCCATACAGCCTTTTTGCTAAAGCCACTGCTGACTGCATGAAAAGGATACAGGAAGGCTGCAAAAAGTTTTTTAATCCATTTTGCAAACCAATTACTTGTTGTATACTACTGATATTATCCAAAGCAATACTAGTTTAGCACTCTGATCAACACTAATCTCTTCCAAGACTTGTTTTTCAGCAGGGAGCTGAGCTTGTTCCAGCAGAGAGCCCTTTAGCTGTACCTGTCCAGCCTTTCCCAATGCAGTGGCCCAGAGGCTTCTGGATCTGGTTTGTCTCAGCTGCAGGTGCCAAGGCAAACACAGGTCAGCACTGGCGCTGCAGCCTGGCTGGGGAGACGGCTGGGGTGCAGGGAGAAGGTCTGCATCCTCTCAAGGTCTGCAGCGCTGCACCCTCCTGAAGTTAAGCCTCTGGGGGCTGCCAGCCCTTGCACCGCACCCACTGAAGTGCTGCCAGAGCTGTGTGGTCACAGAGACCCAAGGGGAGCCTCGTCTGGTCCCAGCAGCAGGAAAAAGGCTAAAAGCTTTTCCTCTCTTCCCCACTGAATTAATTCTTGGTTTGTGAAGTACTTCCTTCACAAAGAGAGTATACTATTTAAGTGGCTGAAAGACAGAAGCCTAATGTGGGCAAAAAGATGCATTTTTTCTTATTATCTGAGGTTGGCAGACATGTATTTACAGAAGAATCAACTAATTTTCCTGGGCAGAGAGACAAATCAAATCCCTAGAGCTTTATACCACAGGAAATGCTTTGGAATATATTCGAAGGGGTCCTTTACAAAATAATAATGCAGTTTTGAGCCAGTAGCTACTCATCAAAGTATTGATCTTTGCCTGGCATAACATCTTGTTTAGATGTTAGACATAATGTTTCCAGTAGAGCCAAGGGCACCTCAGCCCCTCTACAAACATGCTTGAGCACACTGAAAAGAGCAATAAGATGCAGGGTTGATGAATAGCTCTTTGCTTTCAAGAAAGCAGAACTTGAATGCAAACAAGGATTTATTCACAGGTATGTTTGTTTCCCATTTTGAGATGGGTGAAAATGAAAGTAAAAGCTTCAAACTTATAAACACAACAGAAAATTTCCAAAGCTAAGTTAGATACTGAAAGGTCACAGAACAACAAGGGTGTTAGGAAAAACATCATGACCAAATTCAAAGCCTACTAAAGGCAGTTTATGCTAGATCCATCATTTCTAAAAACTAGATAAAAACTGACCAGTACGTCTCTGCCATAATAATTTTCTCAGTAATTTTACTGGTTTTCAGCATACTGCCAACTATTAGCAATGAAATAAAGTGGATATTTTCTTCTATTGTGCAGTGTGAAAAAGAGAAAATTGGGATACTATAAAAAATACATATAGCTGCTCTGGTAATTTATTCCTTCGCTGTTCCCATATGTTCACACTTCAACTGGGTAACTATTTAGGAACAATGAAGAAATTACCTGTTACTGTTTCCAAAGGAAAACGTTCCAAGACAGACCCCTCTCCCATAAGAGAAGGTGCCACCTCTCCTGACCTCTCAGTGACGAGAGAACAGAGCAAATTTCCAGACAGAAGTTTAGATTTTTGTTGGACTGAAACCTATGCAGAGCTGTGTGAACTCCTTTCTTCACTACACAAACAGAGGAAAGCTCATTTTGAGACTTTACACACAGCAATTTAAATATTTTTTTCCATTAAATTTCCTTTTGCCAGAAAGATGAAAAGTCCACTATTCTTGGTGATACTCTAACAAATCCACATTTTAATTTGGTTTCTAAATAAGAGTAAGCATCTGTATCTAATATGCATTCATATATATACATATGCCATATCTAAAACAATATAATACTGTCGAGAGTTTAATTCAGCCAAAGAGAGTTGAATAACACCAAGAAATTGAAAACAGAATAGCTTTGAGAGCATCATAGGTTGTGCAGCCCAAGGGATAGTCATGATCATCTCCTCTGATTTTCTGCACACAGAACATAGATTTTTTCACACACTAAAAACCTGAGTCAGGACCCATGAATTACAGCTAAAACATAATTTTAAAGCAAAAGTTTTCAGCCATAAAACTCAAACTAGTAACACTTTCTCTAGCATTACTTTCCAAAAACTAATTCATGTTATGGCTCTGCTACATTCTGGAGTAATGATGGCCATTATCATCACTTCAAACTTTTAATTTTTGCCATGAGTGATTTTGAAGTTTTAGAGCATTAGTAAAAATGTTGGCTAGCATTGACTAAGAACTGGTAGGAGTGTCACATACCAATTTATATAAGTCATAGACAACAAAGATGGTATGGGATCAGACAGATAGTAATAATAATTATGGTGTTACTAATATAGGGAAAAGTATGTAGTATGATATGAGCTTTTTTTTTTTTTAAGGTTTGTAAAATAATACACAAAGATTTGTCTTTGTGTACGATTTGTCATGGAAATACATCTGTTCTTCCCTCAGCTACATTAATTTGTTCAGTGTAAGACACAATCTCCTTAAGGAAGTCATTCCTCTCACAAAACAGAACAAAACCAAGAAGGAAAAGACACAGAAATTTTCAAACTTCATTAGTATTTCAATATTGTTCCTGTTCGACAGGCCATGGCTGAGTTTCAGTGTTGGAGAGATCTTTGAAAAATTACACATTTAACATATTTATTTGCTCTGGTTACTTGTGAAATCTTATTTTAATGACCATGCATACTAGAATTATTACCACTATACTTCAAGATTTCAGTAGAAGAGATTAAACCTTTGAGCTCTTTCAATTTAAGATGGCTTTAACTTCTGAGAGCTTTCTGTGATTACCTTATCATCTTCTCTTCAAAACTTAGTGACTCTCTGGTGGTTTTACATCAGTATTTTCAGTTCATTTCTTGTACTAAGATTGTCAGTCCTGAAACAACTGTCAAGACCATTCAAGCAAAATTGCAAATTTTCGTTTCCAGGTTTAGAAGCTAACCTGTTCCCTTTTATTACTTTACAACATAATGCTACATGCTATGTTATACCAGAAAGTGATAAGACCAGAAAAATGATTAAATCTTGCCTTTCAGTCTGAGTTTTCTTTTTTTCACTTAGTTTAAAACCGTCTACTATTCCTACCCACTTCTCAAAAGTAACAAGATCTAAAAAAAAATTGCAGGTTTTGATTTTTTTTCCCAATTCCCCCAACAGTATTAAATATGGGAAAACATTTATCATCTACAGCTAAAGACTACTTTGTAAATCTAACTCAGTGACAGAATATACCTCTTGGAAAAGGAGCAGCAACACCTAAAAGCAAATGTATAAAATACTTTGTTACCTTTATTATATCTTTTCACCCAAAAATCTGTAGCTACTCTCATTTTCTTTGCACTATAATTTTGGTTATGTCTCTTTCACCAAGCTCTCAACCTGTCTGCTACTAAATCCTAAGCCTTGCCAACACTCTCACTAGTAAAATGGGCAGCTCAGCCAACAGCGTTACCCCAGGAGCACTCAGTAACTCTTTTCTACTGAAAGTCATGCTGGAAAGACTCTGTTACTGGGACTCCAGCTGCATTATTGTCATTACACTCGTTGCTCATGTTCACATTTGCTCTCCTACAAATGCATACACAAACCACAAAACTAGCAATAAATATTCAAAAATGGACAGTTCATGAGACTTGATACAGACTTACCTCTTAAGTAGCAAATTCCATTCCTCTTTCAGAAGAAAAAACCATGGCTTTGATACAACTCACCTGAATTGAATAACTATAATGTATTGCACTGAAGATACTTCTGGAAATGATACCTATGCAATGCATTGTAATTTTTTAAATTTTATCCAGTATTTTTCATTCACCGTACACTACCTGAACTTACTCTACCACTAATCCTTTTATACAGAAATTGTATTAATAGGATTTTAATGCTGAAAATATGTGGAACACTAAGAAATAAAGGAATAAGACTCTTTTCAGTTCAAGTGTACATTTCAAGTGCTATGCAGAGAAACCCTGAAATGGGATTAAAAAGCTAATAGTGAAAATTTATTACCTTTTAATACACATTTGGATCAAAGAGAAATTAATTGAGAGATAAATAGGGTCAAATGGCATGGTAAAGGCTTTGCTATCTTCAAGAAACACTAACCAAAATGAATCCCTCCCATAGACACAAATAATATGAAAATGCACTAACAGAGGCTTTGAGACATGATATGTCAGTGTTAGACTTAGATACAGAGATACAAGAGAAGAGCATAAAAGCACTGGTGATGAAGCTGTATAGTCAAAGACAAAACTAGAGAAAAAAATCTCCCCAATCCCCAAAATCCAAACCCCAAATCCTGCAGCTGTCAGTCATAAATATTGTGAAATAACAAATATGTGCTCTCAAGATAAATGGTAGATATCAATTAACACAATTTGATGCATTCTAACACCTGGAAATATCTGCTGAAGATAATCCATTGAAATTTCTATGTATGATCATGTCTCTTCTATTCTTAGATACACGGGAGGACTTAAAGATTTACTTCTAAAGAGCTTTTTTTGACCAAAACAAGAAAGGGAGCAAGGACATGATTGATGCTACTGGCATGCCAAATGCAATGCCTCCATACTGAATACATCAGGAAACAATGGACCAAATACAAAAATAAAGACAGACTGTCCAGAGAACAAACTAAAATAATGAGTAAGTAAGTAATGCTAATAAATACTTCTGTCTGCATCTGGTGTTTTTCCTGAAATTTGAGATTAAGTTGTCCATTAGAAGAAAAATGACTAAAACAGAGTGCTTGAACCAAAGCACCTAAGCTTGCTGTTGAATTCCTTCTTAGAGTTACAAGACATTTTGTTTCAGGTGCTTTCTCAAAAAAATTTCGGTAATACAAACTGTGAAAAGAAGAAAAAAGTGAGGCACATAGTAAGATGAGTATGACCGTTTAGAACAGAAACTTAAGGGATCTGAGAGTGCCGCTCACTCTCATTACATGCCCAAATCTGGGAAAAAAAACCCCCAGTTTGTAGATTCAGAAAAGCTCCAGACACACATCTTTTACATTGTCACTAAGCAGGTCTCCTGGCATCTCTAAAGCTCTCCCAGTATCTTGAGACCTTTTAACTTCAAGAAACATAAACCAATACTCCAGTGATTTTGCTTTTCACCTTGTTCTGATAGTAAGTTGAACATGAAATTCAGAAACTGATATGAACTATATAATTTAAAGAAGTTTCTCTCAACAATGCATGCAAGAGAATTATTGTGGCTCAGAGACAAATATACATTGATTTATAACTCTGGGCTCTGTCATGCTCTAATTCTATGTTTAAACACTCGCTGTATGTAGAGGAGGCACAATTAGGTGGAATTTCAAGGAACTAGAACTACATTTGAAAGAATACCTGTTGTTTTTGCCAACTTCTCTGTCTTCTACCCAGTACTTCCACTTACAAAGCGTCCTTCTTTCTCTGAGTTATTTAAGCCTTAACTGCATATTGCAGGAGACCTCAGAAAGGAGCATTTCCATCCAGTGGGCTGCCAGTGAGCAGCAGTCCTTGGACGCAGAGTGCAGCGGCAGGCTACACCCAGCGGGCTGTGTCAGTTGATGTGTGGACACACACAAACGTAAAGCAAAAAACCTTCACCTAAAAGGCATGAAATGTCAACATGAGCATTGCCACTAATATTTTAGTGAATGACAAGTTTTGAAAACCACCCATATCAATCACTCTCCTAGACGGAGAAACAAGACAAAAGACATTTACCCCAAGCCTTATTTATTTATTTATTTATTTTTCTGGCTCACAGCCTTCTTTCACCGATATTGAATATTGTGGGTGTGCATGATTCCATACATGTGCATTACCAGTGTAAATGTATTTTTGCAAATTTACTATTAGTTTCAAAATCTTTTCAATTCATGTGTAATAGGAAAAGCCACTTACAGAGAAAAAGTTACTAAGTGCTACAGTGACAGCTTGTCTTCAATGATGACTCCTGGCCATTACTCTCTCATGCTGGTTCCTTCTCTCTCTTCTCCTCTCCATTGGACTGCCCTGACAGAGGTCTTGTGACTGTGATTTGCTGGACCATGTCTAACCTCTTTGAATCTAGCCACTGCTTATCCCTCTTCTTTAACACCCGTTTTCTTTCTTCCTTGGTTCTACATGATTGCTTATTCCTTTTATCTTACCTTGCCTCATATCTTTTTGTTCAAGTACCAAGTACTGAATACTCTGGGATTGTTTTCTACCCAAGAATAACTGTTGTCTTCCTCTCTCTGATTCTACCTGAATTCTGATTTTGCTTGGTAACTTCACTCCATTTGCTCAGTTTTACTTCCAATAACTTTTTCTTTTATTACATTCACAATAAAATACATGGAGACAATGGCTTGGTAGAAAGGCATGCCCATAGACCAGACCAAAGAGTGACCAGCAACCATAGAAAGTCTTGTGTGCTTCAGAAGAACTTCTACTTGTTTGTTAGAGTGGTAAAAATGTGCATAAAATAATGCTTCAGCATGGAAGGATCTAATTTAAATTCACTTTGGTTTTTTTTCCCCTATTGACTAACGCAAACAGAAAAAAATGCATGTAGAGACACATGGCCTTGTCAGCTTGTAGAATGAGTTTAGGCCACACCTCACAGCTGCAGCATGCTGCTGATGCAGCAGTGTAAGGATCAGCATGAAACAGCACTCCTCAGCTTATGCAACTTTATCTGCAAATCCTCCTGGTCTGAGTGCAGCTAAGTTAGCAGGTGCTGTTGCCAGCTCAGCTAATAATATTTAGCACCAATCCATATCCTCACATCTGTCGTCAGAAAAACTTCTCCCAGGACACCGCTGCGCCTCCACAGAGAAGTCTATCTGTGCAACCACACCAGCACAGCAGCAGCTTTCCAGAACACATGAGCCAAAACCCAAAGTGCATGTCCACTTGGACGCACAGCTCACCGGC
This sequence comes from Donacobius atricapilla, assembly GCA_013397315.1. Taxonomy (NCBI): domain Eukaryota; kingdom Metazoa; phylum Chordata; class Aves; order Passeriformes; family Mimidae; genus Donacobius; species Donacobius atricapilla. The sequence goes on from WBMY01017407.1 coordinate 738,686, forward strand.
TATCATACTAAATAAACATCTCAGTGCCTGTTTTGTTCAAAGCATTGCTAGTGCAAGCTATAACACTCCCAATTTTAGCACAGCTACACAGGTACATTCTAGAGCGTACAGAAACTTCCCGAGCACCCTGCGTACAGTCACCAACTGTATGCAGCTACCTGATTCTGAAAAATGCTCACGTTAAAAGGAATGCAAAGTGGAAAAAAAGAAAGAAAATTTCAAAAGGGAAAAAAAAAAAGGAGCAAAGGAAAAAGAAAGAAGTCTATAAAACTCCCTGTAGCTCAGTACATTATTTGACCATACTGGCAACAGACCACTTCCTAACCATAAGTTCTTGCATAACACTTTTCATGAAACAAAATGCATACTACAGTAGATATTTTAGTATTTTTTATTATTCTGAAATAACAGAAATTCCCATAGAAATGGGACCTGAACTATCTTTGCAGTCCCTATGAGGCAAAGCCTAGCTAATACAGCTGTGCAGATTTGAAATAGCCGGTTTGGATGTTTGCATGCTCCTGAGGACTGTGCTCACCAGGTGCAGCAGGTGAGTCCCAGCGGTGACTGCAGTGCTGTTGCATTCCTTGAATGTCAGCACCCAGACACTGGCAGTTCTCAAACGTAAAGAGACTGGCAGTGCAACCTGTGCACACCCTCAGCTGTCCACGCTACATTTCTGTAAAGTGAAGCAGCACCGCTGCTAAAATACATGCTCAGACCAAATGCTCCTTCCATAGCTGTGAACTTACCTTCCTGTGATACTCAGTTAGTACCACTTGAACAGTTCTCTTCAAGGACGCACTGTCTGTGGTCAGATTAACTTGAGTGGTAGTCATGAAGAATGGCACCTAACTTACCTGATGAGCTCAAGAAAGGTTCCTCCTTCCAAATGCCTTGCCTCTCCAGAACTTTGGCAACACAGGTTTGTGTCAAACAAACACAGGTTTGGGATAAAACAAAACTCAGGATAAGGAGAAAATATAAAAGTCAATGGGAAGGGAATGAAAACAGTATCCTTGCCCTCTTGAAAGTCAACAGCAGCTCTGTAGGACTTCAGTCCACAGGTCTAAAACTGCAGCCCTTCCCAGTAGCAGAGGAGGGCACTTACAGTTCTTGATATAAATGTAGCCCTATCTGCAAGTCAGATTTATTCATGGAACAATCCATGCAACAGCCAGTTGTTTCCAGCACAGAATTCTGAAGCACATAAAAAACTTAGGCACAAGCTAACACATACTTAATATAATGAAATATTCATAATACAGTTAACCTTGTACTGACTTGGTTATGTAACTCAGCAAAAATGCTAAAATGGACAAAAACATGCTGAAATGAACCAGAAGTTCCACATGGCTGTGGCAGACTGACACAAAAATTAAATGGTGTCACTTCAGGATTCAGGTCAACTGTCAAAAGGATGACAGATGGCCTGGGTTATCTAGGCTAAATCTATGTTTCCCTTTGGTAAATATCAATAATGAACAGATAAAAGCAACTGAAACACAGTTTTAACATCCATATTAATGCTAATGATGGAATGTATGTTTTATGGATTTATCACTTTTTTTACTGTCACAAGTGAAATATTTCATTTTTTGTATAGAAGCAGCAACAAGTATAACTTATATTTATCTAGCTATGACCAAGCAAAGTTGCAGTCATGACTTTGCAGGTTTCATTTCACTTCAGCTAACAGACATAGATCATATTACATTTATTTTTCTTGTGTATTCCATTACTGCTGATGATACTCAAGGTCCAGAATCTGTAAGACGAATCCTACTTAAAGGGCACAAATGGACAAGTTGATACTTCCTACAGCATATATATCTATAAAAGGCATTGAAATGACAGCTTTCACCTGTGGATGGTGATCTAACAAGATCTGTGAAGCATTTCATTTTTGTCAGTTCTTAGAAGGCAATTGCTAAAGTAAATCCCAAAGCAGAAACCTTTTTTTTTTTTTCTTTTCAATTCTTAAGAAATAACTTACACATGAAATACATACTAAAAAATAAATGTTGCACAGCAGTTTAGGTCTTGTACTACATGCCAGTATTTCGGCCTTGCTTTGGCAGGATGTGCCCTGAACAACTGTTGACATGTTAAATTATATGCTAAATTGCATTAAGATGCAGCAAAAAATCCTATAACTCAGCACTGTTTTCTCAGGAGCCATACCCCAAAGAATAACATAAAACCATACCTCTTTTCTGGGCAGAAGTGATGTAACCTTGGATCAGAATTGCTGGGAAATCTACAGATACAAATAAAACCCCTCAGTCTTGTATTCAAAGCCATAAATGAAGTGGGTACAACGATTGGAGAACTTTCAAACAAAGGCAGCTTAAATTCCCCCGCTCCTCCCTCCCCATCCCCACTAAATGGGTTGATAATTTGTTATAAACCGATGCCCGCTCTTTTTCAGTTAATGTCCTCATCCCTTTACACGGCGAGTTCAGCACTCCCAAGGAGTACTCTGAGGAATCGCTCTGTACGGTGCAATCAAAAAGGATTAAAAGTCTGAAAACGTCACACTCGGAGAAGTATCCCCCGAGTGACAGGAATGCCTCGGACGGGGAGCACCCGCG
>WBMY01017407.1:741363-758527 GCA_013397315.1 Donacobius atricapilla
CTCCCGGGGCTGCCCCGCCCGCCCCCGGCGTGCCCTGGCAGCGATTGGTCCGACCGGGGCCACCCGGCAGCAATCTCACTTCTGATTGGCTCAAACTTCCGGGCCACTTCGGGAGGCGAATAAGGCGCGGGGTTGTTGGCCTGTCCCAAGATGGCGGCGCTCAGTGGTGCTGCGGTGGAAGGGAATGGCGGGGAGTGAAGCCTGAGGCAGCGGGCCGAGGCCGCCAGCGCGGAGGGGGATGAGGTGACCGCCGCCATGGCAAGCGACGGGGGCAGGAAGCAGTTCTGGAAGCGGAGCGGCGCGAAGGTGCCCGGCAGGTGAGAGGAGCTGCGGAAGGTCGGTGTCGCGGGCCCTTGCACGGTGCCGGGCCAGGCAGGGCGTCTCTGCCCGTCCGGCTTCGCCGTGACCCCAGCGCCGCGTTCGTGCCCCCTCGGCCGCCCAGCCCAACCGGACCTGGCGGATCCTGTGAGTCTCCGCTGCAGGCACCGTGTCCGGTCGGTCGCTGCTCGGGCCTGGGTCCTTGTTAGCTCAGTGCTCGGAGCCTTCCCGTGCTGGGTACCTCCGGTTGCCTGGGGGAGATCGCCGGTGGTCAGTTAGCGTTGGTTATAGCTTGCATCAGAAAGGCTGTAAAATAATTACCTGAATGTGCGTTCGCAGCCTGACATCATGGTTGAAGGAGTTTACATGATCTTGGGAATATATTCGCCAGGAAATTCCGAGTGGGAGAATGTGTTTGTAGCTCTCAGCAGTGCCAAGTTAGGATGTTTTGAAACTTGACACGAGTTAGGATATTTTTTGAACTACTTTGCAGGAAACTGCCTTTTCTGGGCATAGAGACATTTTTTAGTTTCTGTTACATATTTCAAAATATTGCCAGTTTCTCAACTTTCTTCCTCTAGTGTAAACAGTAGATCAGTCGTATTAGTGCAAAGAGCTACAAGCACATTCTCACGTAAGATTTTCTGGGGAATAGATCCCCAACGTCATGTAAACTCTTTTGGCTGTTACATCAGGCTGGGAACGCATGTTCAGATTATTATTTAACAATAGTATTCTCTGGTCTTATCACTACATTGTTGTCACTGTACAGTTTTCTGTATTCTTTTTGTAAGAATGATGTGTAGTTGTGGTTCTCAGAGAACAGTAACGCTGTATTTCATACCCTTTATGTAAATTCAGCAACATAGTCCTGCTCATCATTTACCTTCTTACATTTTTAGTTATCCATAAGCACTAACTGGGAGTGGTTTTGTTTCTTTAGTTACAAACTAACTTTTTCAGGCCAACTGTTGTCCTTCTTCTAATGCTTTCTTGGTAACTTTGCTGAATCTCCTATGGTAAAACACTTCTCTTGCACGGGGTCTGTGTATAGTTGCAGTTGATTCGGAGGCAACTGCAGATTTGTGGAAAAACAAGGACGCTGTGGAAAATGTGCTTTTGATTTTTATTTCTTTTTTTCATGGCGTGGAGAGGATTGTTGTTGCTTTCTATTTGGGAGGATTTCCATTGCTGTTATTCACAGAGTGGCGTAAGGGAAAGGCACGTTCTGTGCGCATGGAAGCGGACAGTGCCGCCTGACCCTCTGGTGAGCGCAGAGCAGGAAATCTGCCTGTGGAGAGGATGGCGTACAGTTCTGTGGAAAGGCTGGTGGAGAAGTTACTTCCATGGAATCACATAAAGATCATTAAGAGTTTTGATAAACCACAATTTTCAGTCACTGCTAGGGTTAATTTCACTGGTGTTAATGCTGCGCCTGTGCGCCTGTTGTTACCTCTCTTAAAATCTATTTTAACTGCAGTCTTTTTGGCTTGGTTCTATCTCAGGTTTACTAAGGTTGGATTTAGTTATCCTTATGGCCTGGAGATTCTTTTGGTATGTCAGGAGGGCATGTTTGTTCTTTGTGATTTTTATTACAGGTTTGGGCAGATGTTAATGTTGCCTATGATTAATTTCTCTTACAATTAGAGAGTTCTGTAGTAATAATGTCTGTTATGAGGCCACATGTAAGTCTTGATGTGTTTTCTGTGGCATTTTTTAACTTATAAAATAGCTTCTTACCCAATAATGGGGAGGTAACTAACTTCTGGTGTATAGAGTGTTTTGGTTTTCACACAATAATGTGCAGTAATGTTAGAGGCTAGTGAATAAGTTTGTCTTTGGACCTTTTTTTCAAAGCATTCTTTTAATGCTCCTATTAAATGCTTCTATTATCTAACCTGTCACCTTCTGCATTTTGCTGTAGTTTTGTTATCCTTGTACTTTAGTAATCGTTAAGAATTGTCTGGTTGGATTTTGGGTGACAAGGGTACGCAGAGGATTAAATCTTTATAGATGTTTCTTTGAGAAATTTTAATTTTTTGCAAGAGACGAAGAAATAATAATCCAAGAAGAGAATTTTTGTAGATTCTTACTGCAGAATCTAACTTATTTCTTGTTTTCATTCCTGGTTAGAAAAATAAAATAGCCTTAGCTTAGGTCTCACAAAGAGTTCCCCTTCAGCTGATTTGTGGTTGTTATGAAATTACTTCTTAGTATGCACATCAGTTGCGACTTCATTATTTTTAGTTTTTGAAACAGAGAACTGTTGGAGTATTTCAGTTCTGTTTATTATTGACTATGTAATTCGCAGAAACTCTTCAAATAATTATTATTTTTGTGATAACTCTCTTTCTTTTCCTTTAGTATTCAACATGTGTATGGAGCTCAGCATCCACCTTTTGATCCATTATTGCATGGAACGTAAGTTAACATGATATTTAAATATTCCAAGTATTTTGTGTCTCCTCTGTCTTCTCTTTTTTTTTTTTTTTCTCCTGTTGGCTATAAAGTTTGTTCTTAATCTTCCTTTCTCAATTTTTGTCATGATCTTGACTTCTCTTTTGTTCTGACTCCCCCTTTGTGACTTCCTGATGGTTACCGTATTTGCAGGAACAAATCAGCTCTTTCAGATAACTAACGTAGGTTGCCAACTGTTATTATTTATTTTTAATGCCTTACACATGGGAAATTGTGGTAAAGTGAAAAAAAATAGTGTTACAATGACAAGTATTTGGTTGGAAGGATGTCATGCTTCTACTAGATTTTTTCAAGGGCTGGTTTCAGATAGTGCAAGAAGTAAACCTTCTAGGTAATTTTCAGATGATACAGAGTTGGATGCAGTTAAAATGTGATCCTAAGGGTGGAATTAAAAGAAATGAGATTTAATTGGCTGAAAATACAGAGGTATAGAGACCCACTTACAAAAGCTGGAAGTTTATTGCTTGAAGTGACAGAACTGGAGAAAGACCTTGCTGTTTTAGATAGTGATGACAAGTCAGGTGAAAGTGTGTTGAGGCACCTGTTAGGGAAGAGAGTCCCTGCAAGACGTAACAGAAACAGTTATAACTGATATTATATGAGAACCGGGTAAGAACTTTTTCAAATTTGCAGTTCTGCCTGCCTTGTTTTAAAAGAAAAAAGAAAAACTAGCCCAGGTGGAAAGACAGGGAGGTCAGAAATGAACTCGAGAACCATCTTGATGCGATTCTGTGCAAGATGAACCTGCTTGAGCATGGAGTTTGGGCCAGATGACCATCTGCGATCCCTTCCCATCTTACCAATTCTGTGAAAGCACAATTAAATTAATGGCAGTAACTTGTTTATTTTTTGGGGAACAGGCTAAGAAACCCTCTCAGCTTTGTGCCTTACTCAGCTCACTTCTGAAGGGTGATGTGATTACTCTGCATTACTGGAAGTGAGAACAAGTGCCAGGCTGGAGAGTGATACTTGGTTCTTATCTCATATCTTGTGTTGACAGAGGGGCAAAAGGTTGGGAGCTGGTCAGGGTCCACTTAGACTAATAATTAGAAGAAGTATCTTTCCTCCGAGAAGAGCAAAGTTCTGAAGGAAATCCATGCTGGCGTGCCTGGATGTGGAGGAGTGATAGATTTAATGAGTCTTAAGGTGAGACTTGGTTTGCTTATGACAGTGATTGCGTTGCAGGATTGCTTATGATGACTTAGGAGTAGACCATGACTTGAGTGCAGTTTCTGTGCTGTTATGCAGCAATTGCAATGGAAGGGCTGAAATCCACAGAAATAGATGAAGCAAGAGCACTGCAGTGTGCATGGCTATTTTAATAGCCATAAGCTATTCTAGTAATAATCCTTTCATGTGACTTTGCGGTTGGTCTTCTTTTTTTGTTTTGGTGTTTTTTTGTTTTCTTAAGAAAAGGGAAGGAAAGATTTGTTCAGCTTCTATTTAAAACAACAAAGTGTCAGTTTTTACAGGCCTTGTTCTCAGATTTCTTCATCTGTATACTACCATGGGTGGAGAGAGAGAGATTTGCTGCCTGTGTAGTGTCAACTATGAACTTTTGGGGTTTGGTCCTACCCAGAGTGTTTTGCTTCCTTACCAGTTTTCTAAATATTGTTTATTTGTTTTTGAGCAGCTTGATAAAACCAGGTTCAAAGCCACCTACAACTCCAGTGAAATTGAAGAAAGTCAGCACCTTCCAAGAATTTGAAAGTAACACAAGTGATGCTTGGGATCTTGGAGATGATGATGATGAACTCTTAGCAATAGCTGCTGAAAACTTGAATACAGAAGTGGTCATGGAAACAGCTCACAAAGTAATTCAGAATCACAGCAAGCTACAAGAACAGCATAAATTTCAGGAAGAACATCTACAGGAGGAAAAACAAGAGGAATTTGCACAGCTGACTTCAGCTGCATGTGGTGATAATAGGCTTGTTAAATCAGTCAGTGAAGGTCATACATCGAGTTCATTAGGTATGTTAAAAAGTGAAAAAGATGTTGGAAGTTAAAGGATGCGAACTTCCATATTTGCCCCTGTAAGACAGTAAACCCTTCCCAACCCTTTAATAATATTGCAGGAAAATATTGTTTATCACCAGTGATTTATTTGAGAGGAAGACTGCATACCTTACTAAATTGTAATGCATGTGTGTGAGGGAAGAATAAGCGTTTTTTGGTTTTCAGCCTTAAAAAATGTCCAATTTGGGAGGAAGTTCCACTATTGAATGTATTTTATTGGTTAAATGCCCCAAGATAATATGCAATTAATAATAATACTACTATTGTGAAAGATTATAATTAAAATACATATGGAAGGCTGGAGAAAATCATGCAGGTGGACTGGGAGATTCACCCTCATGTGATCTGTTCCATGATTTTGTACAAACTTTAAATTGCAATAATTTGAAGATTTCTCAGTGGTTGGTGTTTTGTTTGTTTGTTTTCTTTTTTTTTTTAAGAATGTTAAGGAGAATGAAAACAGCTTTTAGTAACACAGAAATTTTAGAAATCCATGAGCCTTGCAATTAATATGATCTCTAATTGATGTACTTTAATTGTGGAATACTGCTGCAAAGAGAAATGCTCCTTCTGCTAAATCCGAGTAATTTGAAGTCCAAACTTCTGCTGTACTTGAGTTGGCATTTTTCAAAAACAGAGCTTTATTTTAAATTTACAAATTAAATTCAACTGAATAACAGCCTTCTCACTAGCTGAGGCTAACTGCTATACTTCTTTTTCCGTTCAGATAATGCCAGTGAAAATTCTTCCATGCAGAGATCACAGTCACTTCCACCAACTTCCATAGCTCCTGTGACAAGTGGAATGGCAGACTACACCACCTCAGTTACTCCTGCATTAACTGAGAGAGAAGCGTCTCGATTAGACAAATTCAAGCAGCTACTTGCTGGCCCAAATACAGATCTTGGTGAGTGTTTCTCATAGGACCTGTGAATTACATCTAAACTATTTTTAAACTATAGAATTTTCCTGTTTGATGTACTGTCCTGCCATATGGTTTGGTTAGGATCTATTCCTTTCAACACTGAAAACTGATCTTACAAAAGAAAGAATAAAATTGAAAGTTTGTAGTAGTCCTGCTTTTAATAAGTGATTTGCATGCATCCTACTAGGGATTCAATGGCTTCTTGTTCTTTCTCACAGTATTCTTCCTAGTAGTCTAATCTCTGTAGAAAAAAACACAAAGTGTAATCAGCTGTGTTTATTGTTAGTGCCTGATAATGGAACAGCCTGGTGTATAAGTGTGATTTTCATGCTTGGAAATAAATAGGAGTGAAAAATGATGAGGCATGTAAGTATTACTGCTTGTCTACTCAGTAAGCCTTCTTCATGTTCACAGGCTGATACAGTAGTGCTGTGTCTCATCTGTCAGTGCTGACAACAAGTCAATGGGAAAACAAATGTATTGTTACATAACTTGACTGTTCCCTTTGTATACTGGATTTTAGCTGCTGAATAGTCAATGCAAGTGCTGAGAGGGTATCACAGAATCAAATGGCTTTGTATCCCAAGTGAAAATCTGAAGCAGAATTAGTACACTGCGTTTGGAGAACTGGGTGATTAGGAGTTGAGGGCAAAATAATGAGTAAAGAAAATGTCTGGTGAAATTATGGTTGCGAGCTGGTGGAGTAAGAGAGTCCATCCCACTGATTTGGGGAACCTATCCCTGAGAAAGAAGGGGTTGTAGGAGGAGGTGAAGTCTTGTCGGAGTGGGAGGCTCCCTGTCCCAGGATCCACTTTCCAAAACCTTGTGACTGGAGGAAAGTGGAGCTCAATAAATGGAAACAACTGGTTGCTGAGGGTCACGATATTGCGAACTTTGAGAAGGATAACATCAGTAATGGGTGGCTGGTGCATTACTGCAGCATTCCTTGTATAAAACTCCTAACGGTGTTGCAAATGAGCGAACGTGAGGTCCTGGCAAGGGGTAGGCAGGACGGCTGCGTCAGATCCTGCGGACACTGCGGGGCCATTGTGGAACAATCGCCTGTGTCGTCGGGAACTCTCCAATCACTCAAGAAGCCAGCGTTAAAAGACACAATTCCATCTGTGAAACACTTAGCTGCGAGGCTAAGAGGGAGGATTGGACGGTGTTTCAGGAGCTGCACCTGAGGGATGATCAGAACGAGTTATATAAACCAGATTTAATCTTTGTAAAGGGAGCAAAGGCATTCGTAATGGACATAACAGTTAGATATGAGCACAGCAATTTGTCCTTGAAAGAGGCTGCTGTTGAGAGGGCCAAAAATATCAATGCCTTCTCTCTCAAATTTGTGATCTTAAAAGTGCAACAGTCATTGGGTTCGTAGGCTTTCCCTTGGGAGCATGGGGAAAGTGGTATGAGAAGAACTCCAAGTTGTTCCAGGCTCTGGGCCTCTCTAAAATGAGGCTAGAGAGGATCGCGTGGGCCCTAGCATCCAGAGTATCCTTCCCCTTCCCCTCTGTTGACATTGTACATATATTTACTAGCCAAGCTTGCCTGCTTGTACCTTTAAATAAATGAAGGCCCCTCCCCTGCGTGGTTAAAGCTGGACAGCTGGAATTGGTTTTTGGCTCATCTTTCATACTGTGTCTCGGCCCATATTTGGGCATTAAATTTGAATTTGGCCAGGTGGACGGGCCACCTTTACTTAACCCGGAATAGAAACGTATGATTTTATATGTTTTTTAAGTAGATCATTCTGGAAGATATTTCCAGGAAGATTACAGAAAGAAGTAGAAATTGTTTGCAGTTCTTGAATTTATGCTCTCCTGCCTGGTCATTGCCATGAGGCTTCTTCAGTATAATGCAGTCTAAGTTGTAGCTTTTTTTTTTTTCCTATGCTGTGTCTAATTGTGAGATTGATGCTGGGAAAGTACAATTATGACAACTATAATAACTGCATGAGATTGAGCATTTCAGTGAGTTACAGGACATTCTTATGAAAGGCAACTGTAAGTAAAGGAAGCTGTTAAAACTTTTTTAACGTACATTTAAAAATGATAATCAAATATTGCCTTTTAGCCCTTTGATCTAACAGATGTTATGACCTTTGTGATTGTGACTGACATGAAAACCCATAGCTTAAGAACGTTGTGATGGTAGAAATCTGTTACATAAGGTTGCAAAATCAGCGGAAAGACAGAGTTCAGTTTAAACCTATCCATTTCACTTTTGCAGTTTAATTAGTTGGGAATACTTTACCAGTAAATCAGATTTATGGATTAAAGTGAAATAATTTTGGAAGAAAATTTCCACTCTTACTAGGAGTGCAGTCACCCTACCTGTTGTGAACTTAGTCAATGCTATTTAAACAAACTTTTTTTTTTTTTGCCATTGAACTTTATGAATCTTACACTGAAATATATGTAGGAAAGTGAAATTTGAGTATGTTTCTTGATATTAAAGTGTGAAAAATATCTAGTAAGCTCTCAATATTATTTTTTGTCCAAAACACTAAATAATGCGTTTTCTACATCTGTTTATAGGGAGCTTGTTCTTTCTCTTGCTGTGCAAACTCATAAGTACAGTTTGAAGTTGTGTCAATAGAATTTTATACCCACTTTTGATTTTTTTGACTTTTGTATCTGGAATATGTCAAATAGTGCATATATCTATCTATCTACAGATAATAAATGTGTTTTTTTTAGTAAAAGAAATAAACTCGTTATTGATGACATGCAAGCTCTTGATGATCATGAAGCTCTGAGAAGCAGATCATATATGATAGTAGTGCTTGGACTCTAGTGTTGGTATATGTTAGGGAAAGTGTCTGTACCCATGTATACATACGCAAATGTGTATATGCTTATTGCCCTATGCACAATTCATCAGAATCTGGTGTGTGCATGTCTATATGCATTTTAATGTATTTGGTTTTGGAAGATGTTTGGTTTAGCTCTGTGCTACAGTGCAGATTATGCTTTAAAAGTATTCTTGATTTATGACAGCAGTAGGCTGGGAAAGTGTTGCAGGTTGTGTGTGGTGGTTTTTTTTTTTCGTTTTTTTGGGTTTTTTTTCCCTCCTCCCTGGTTTTCTTCAGAACAATACTGGAAATGTATTAAGGTAGAAACTAGGCAATGGGCTCCAAGCTAAAATTTGTGGTGAGTAATACAGGGACATTCTGTTGCAGATGGCTTATTCTATCTCTGTGTGTAGGGTGACGTGGTATGTGTGGGTCTGTTTTGTGTTAGGCCACAAATAGTTGGGTTTTGTTTGTCACAATGAACTAAATTAGTAAGACATGAAGACATCTTTGTTAATATTTCTCCTCATTTCTGCAAGTATTAGGCTTGGTTTTTCTTAGAAGTAACAGAAGTATTCCTATTGCGTTTGTTTCCTTGATACAGTTTTGCATATTGTTGAAAGAGATTATGTAACAAGTCCTTTCAAAGCAAAACAAAGGTAAATTTTCTGTGGAACTGTAGCTGTGAGTTGCACCTATTCTGTCGTCATAAAGGGAGAAATCAACATTGACTGTGAATACAAAGTAATACAAATGACCTTGAAAGCCTTTCAGTCACACTTGAATAATCATTATCCTCTACAGGTAGTGTAAAATGCAATTTTAGTCTCGTATGCCAACTAGAAGTGTGAGAGAGTGTGTTCTTTTGCAAGAAAACTCTCAAAAAGATGGATTATGTGTATAATTTTGGAAGTGAAGATTATTTTAGTCATTGGAAACCACTAACAGATGTTGGAGTTGGGTTTGGTCCACAGGCTGGGTACTTTGAACTTGTGGAAATAGTTACTGCAAGAAATGTGGGCTGGTAGAAGGAGCCTATTGTAAGGAGCGGTTGGGTTGGATGGGGTCTTGAGGACCGACCCCTGTCAGTTAGATCACAGTGAGGTGCATGGGTGCAGGTTCAGGAAGCAGAGTGGGACAGTTGATAGGAGAGCTGAGTTCAGGAGACAGCTGCAGAGTAGACTGTAGGGTCTATTTGTCTGCATAGCTTCCCACTCCAGGTACTGCACGCCAGGTTATTCAGCACGAATAATTCACAGTAGTTTTGTGCAATCAACCTGTGTTTATGCTTGACTTGCAGTCAGTTTGCTGTAGACTTATTTAATTTCAGGTCTTGTCTTTCCTTGTAATGGACCTTGCATTACTGAGTGAAGATGGGCTTGCAGAATCTTTTGCAAACAGTTGCTTGCTTTAAGAGGAGGGAACAGAACTTTAACAAAGCAGTGTGGGGGGGGAGTATTTCTGAGAAGAAATTTTTTTTTCCTTCACAGACCACTTTGTACGTATTAGAGGAACAGTACTGCTATGTCTATCAGGTTTCCAATTAAAGTTTAATTCTTTTTATTAAACTTCTGGTTTTTAGTCATCTTCTAAAATGTTTTAGGGAGCTGTTTACTGTGCAAATGCAGTGTAAGCATGTTGATAAAATCTGACAAAGCAACAAACAAGTTATTGCATAGTTGCAACTTCAGCACAGCAGATGTATGATGGGTTTTTAATATCAATTTAAAAATAAGCTGATTAAAGCGCTTCCTTAACTCCTTCTTTATCTTCAACTCTTTTTTGGAATTTTACACATATATGGGTAATAGGTATGTAATTGGATGTGAGAAACGTGTTTATTTAAGTAAAACAACAACTAATGTGATAAAATCTTTGCACATGGCCCAGAATGGAAATAGGTCCTGTGAAGATTTGTCAAGTCTCTAAGGGTATCCAGCACCTTTCAGAATGGCTTAATAATAGCGAGATGACTCTTCAGTGATGTTTTGTAAAGTAAAAGGTTTTAATAATGACAAAAATAATAAACATCACAGAACAAAGAAGAAGCTGAGCACAGGCATCAGAGAAACCTCTGACAGCTTGCTAAAACCAGCCTCAAAAGCCCAGAGCACCTCTGTGCTGGTTCTTAAGTACTGAAAGACCCAGGAGGGTTCTGTTGGCAAACTGCCACTAGAAATAGTCACAGCTTTTGAGGTACACTTCTACAGCCCAATTGCTGCTTCTGTGCTGGCACTGAGCCAATTGCAATGAGAAGGCTATAGCAGATTCTGGTTTAATTCCTAATATGTCTGCAGGTAAGCTGAAATTCTTTCCCTTATATAGAAAACACCTGCTTGGGTGTGGAAATGCATTCCTACACTAATGGTAAGCTTAGTGTGCTTTGTTCTCTTGATTTAATAAAGCTTCATAACATTGTCATGTTACTGTTATGCAACATAACACACATACTATTTCAGAGTCAAACCAACTAATTTTTTTTTTAACTGCAACTTAAGTTGTAAAATTGTTTTGCATGTTAGGGTCACTTATTTTCTACTTAGTCATGACAAATACCAAGCTGAATAAAACAATATGTTAAAGTTTTAGCATACTGCCTTGATAAAAATAATAGAAGGTCCTGTAAAAGCACCCATGGAAATTGTAAAGTATTCCCATCTAAAATTTACTCCAGCTGCTGTACATATTCAAGAGCACTTCTCATTATACTTTTTAAAAAACTAATCTATTTCACCTTCCTTCTGACCAAATCTCAAAAAAGAAAACCTTTTCAGAGAGTACTGTAAGCTACTGAGTTGGGTGCTCTTAGCTAGTCCTTTGCTATGGAAGTAGTGGATAGTGTTGTGAAGTCTTACAGAATGTGTAAAGAATAGCTGAGCTTTCAATTAATCTGATGGTGGTAACAACTAATTGTGTAATTTTACAGGACTTAAAAATGCTGTAATCTCAGATTATCTAAACAATAGCTGGTTGTCTCTGTGTACTATAATAAAAGAATTCAAGAGTGGTTCTCTAGAAATTAAATTAAGAAAGAAAACATGTTAGATGTGTTGTTTTCCCATCACAGTGGTCTTCTGTATTGTTGCAGCAACTTGAAAAGTAGGATTTTCCTATTCATGGTCACATCCATTCTAGATTTATATTAAACCTGATCTAACATAGTAATTACCTTTTCTTTCACTTATGGCTCATAAATCTAGTATTCTGTAACAGCAGTCTGTTATGTCCTGTAAAATTGCTTGCCAAACTGGTGCTATTTAAAAGTTTCAATAACTTTACAAAATACATTAATTGAAATGAACTTGATTAATTTTGTTCCCAGCTTCATTAATTTATCTGCACTAAGCTACACAGTGATTGATCTCTGTGCTCCTAGTACATCCATGTCATTTAGAATTTTAGTGCCCCCTGCAGCTGTGAATTACTTGTCGTTGATCATGTGAATGCCTATTCTTCTTTCAGTTCGTTGATATATAGTATAAAGTTAACGTGTCCTACTGCTGCTTCGTATGACATGCCATTAGTCATATCTGTCTTTTCAAATTCTCACCAAAGCGTGTCCTCTCTGATTCTTGTTATGTTCTAGTTAGCTTTTTATCTACAAACATGCTTTCCTATTTAGCTCATTAAAAAAAAAAATAAAAAGGGCAATATTCAGTAGACTTTGTAACGCTTTCTTTTATTAATTCAGAGTCTCCTGAAAGAAATGAATGCTAAATATTCATTATTTATTCCTTTATAGTTACTTTTGCAGGATTGGTATTTTGTCTTCCTGTTTTCTGGGTGTTGGTCTCATAACTTGTATTTTCATTTAATAGTAAGCATTTATTCTGGTTACTGCTCTAGTGGACTATTTCAATGTAAAGGTATTAATTTATGATTTTTTTGTTGTAACTAGATGGTAATAGATTCTTGAAACAATTTTGAGAAGATGCGTAGCTTGTTTCTTCAGGATATATTTCTCTTCTTCAGCTAAGATACTAGATTGACATAGTAGTTCCAGACCTGTGCTGATTCTAGTGTTTGCTCCAGTCCGGGTGCAGGACCTTACACTTGCTCTTGTTGAGCCTCCAGGGTTTGCCTGGGCTCACCTCTTAAGCCCGTCCAAGTCTCCCTGGATGGGACGCGCTCCTTCCAGCAGATCCGCTGCATCACAGCTTGGTGTCATCTGCCAGCTTTTTGAGTGTGCACTCAGTCGCTCTGTCAGGGTCATGGTGGAAGATACTAAATGGTATTGGCCCCAGTGCGGGCCTTGGTGGGACACCGCTCGTTACTGGTTAGCACTTGGAGCTGAGCTATTGACTGTAACTCTTTGGATAAGGAACTGACTGCATGTCTGGATCTAACAGCCCATCCCTCCAACAAATCTCTCCAGTTTTCGTGGCAAGGATGTTGTGGGGGACTGTATCAAAGGCCTTACAGAAGAACTGTAGTTTAATTGTAGATTAATATTGTTGTTTTTAACAAGGATTTGTTAATTCTGACTTGAGCAAAGACTCCTTTACTGTTATGTGTTTCAAACACCACCTATCATTGAATTAAGTTTTTACTGAGGGGAAAAAAATAAGTAAGACTGAACAGCTGCTGCTCCTATTAAAAACCAAGATAATATTTCTCTTTCCTCAGTTCCGTAAGAGGAGACTATGACCTAAAGCTTTCCCTGTTTTTGGTCAAGAGTTTTTTATTCAAGTATGACTCAAATTAATAAGTGGAAAAGAGGCATTGTGAACTACACGGATGAGCCTAGTTCTGAGGTTCTGGACTTCTTGCCTATATATCGAAGATCTATGTGATTTTTGTTAGTATCAAAATAGCTTAGAGAGTAAGCTGTTTCTTTTTGTGTGGACATCCACAGAGAACATTCCAGGTTAAAACCATTTGTCTGCTCAAAAAGAAGTATGCTCTTAGCATAATCCTTAAAACTCCCGTGTTACACTCATGGCTCTATAAATGAGGAGTGGAGTTGTGTACTATATGTTTTTTGAAGTGGATTTGGATGTAGTGGGACATGTAAGTTCAGCTGATGTGAAGGGGTTACTGTTAAAAAAATCACTAAATTATCATTCGAATTCCTGTGTACACACAAAATCACCTTGGTAGTTACAACTGAGTGATCATCAGAAAAAAAAATGATGTTAGCATTCTACTCCAAATTGCAAGATTGATAAATTAAAAGGCTTTTTTGTGTCCGTTGAAGTTTTAGCAGAATTTTTAGGAGATCGTTGCACAGATTTATGACGAGGTGTTCAAAATCAGCCCGTGAGTCTTAGCCATGTGAACAATACAGTGAAGAGGGATATTTTAGTCTAGATGAACTGATAGAAAGAGAGGTCCTCTGTGGTGAAGTCTTCTTGTAGTTTTTGTGTTTGTATGGCTGTTTGTTTCTGGTGTGCTGTCTCCCTTCCTTACCTGATAGCATCATGAAAGCTGAACTTACATTTTGTGAAATCTGTATTATCCAGTAAAATAGATGGGTGAGAGGTTCAGTGTTCTCTCTTGAAGTCGCAGACTGAGGAAACAGCTTTGCCTCCTCCCATTATATCTTGGAGACTTTGTGGCAGGGGAGGGACTTACCAGGAATGTCACTGACAAGACTGCTGAGAACTCCGAATATGCTTTCTGTCCTGAAGCTTTTGAACATCAAGATTAGCAATGTACAGGTTGTAATGAGAGGCACATACAGCTTGTAAGTCAGTTTATGAAGGCTCAAGGAAAGATAATTAATCCTTTAGGTTTTCTTGCCAGCATCTCTTTCACTATTAATAAAGTAGGAACATAAATCATTGTTACTTCATTAGCAGCATGCCCAGAAGTGGAAGATGTACATAAAACTTGTCTGGGAAGATAAACACAGCGTAGCAAGTTTCACTGTGTATGTCTGTGCTATGCTTCCTCCCTGATGCAGATTATTGGTTAGGTGTGCTCTCATGTGTGTTTTAGCCACATTGTGTTGGAACCTTGGAGGCTGAAAATTTCAAGCTTTCTGTGCTTAGGGGCATTGACCCTTAGGCAAGTACCACCTTTGACTTGAGGCCGTGGAACAGGCTTCTGAAATTGAGTGAGTTGTGGGTGTGTAGTTTGAATAGTATTGTGTGACCTCATTGGGTGAAAAACTTAGATTTAAGGTTTTAGTATATAGCGGTGTATATGGGCGAAGATGGAGGATGCTGGACGTTGTCTGGGTCCTTCTTCACCTTCTTCCTTTTTCATGGTTTTGGGTGGTTTTTTCTTATTGCATGAAAGGGTCCACATTGTGGACCTTGGGTGGTCAATTATTGGGTCAAAAGTATAAATAACATAGGTGTCCTTTCATTATTGGGTAATTATTGCTGAAAAGACCTTGGAAAGAGTCAGAGGCATCGGCATTTCCTACCTTGTTAGCTAGATCTCACAACTTGTGAGGCTGTACTTTAGAGAAGAATTAATAAACATCTGAGTCCAAAACATCCCATGCATTAATCCTGGCTCTAACACCAAGAAAATATGATAAGAATCTTTACAACAATGAACAACCACGCTGGATGTAATGTATGTTTGTGGTTTGCTGAGAAAAACTTACCTGGATTGGAGGTTAAGGGCTAGCCTTATACATTCGATATAATAGAACGTAATATAAAGCTGAATTAAACTAATCCTTCCAGTGTGACCACTGAAGTAAGGACTCATAATTAAATCAGTAAGAGCTGCTTTTTTTAAAAAAATACTCAGAATAGGGTTTAAAAACTTCTCCCTTACTTGTACATGAGAAGTTAGAAACTGCATCAACGGCATCAATGTAAAAATAAAAACAGTTGATGATGCACAGAAATTGAATGTTTTGGGAAAACTATGAAAAACAGCATCTTCTGCTGCCACAGTTGTTCTCTATTACTTATCATTTCCATCACTGGCTTCACATGCTGCAGGTCTTAGCAGTTTCAATAATCTTTATACCTTAGTTTTCCTAATCATTTGCTTTCTTGTACCTTGTAACATCAGCCTCATCTGCTTCTGCTTCTGACTTTTTATGTGAAGTAGCAGGCAAGATGTACTTTCTTACTCTTTTCTAGCCAAGGCTCTGAAAAGGATCTTGCCCTGTATGTACAAAGGTGGATTGGACTTTATTTCCTGTTTCTGCAGCATTCAGAATAACTCTTTGTTCCATTGAGATTAAGGGCAGTGTTTGATTAAAAAAAAAAAAAAACCAAACCAAAAACTAATGAAGTGCCTTTCAGAGCTATTATTCATTTTGAAAACCAGTTGCTGTGGTTACCATAGTAATAACAAGCCCTCTATTAAAGCTATTTTCTATATGTATTGCCTGTATTATAACATGCTGTTGGGGGAGCTGCAGTTCTGTGCATCTGTGCTTTTGAAAGAATTTTCCAGCTTTGTATAGTTAAAATAACCAAGGAATTCATGTTATAGGAACATAAAACATGTAAATCTAGTTTATCACATCTGTCATGGAGTTGCTCATGCAGGCCATCACTTCATGTAGCTATTTATAGTAATCTCAATGAAATAACTGCTGTTTCAAAAATGAATAATACATACAGAGAAATTTTGAATTCCTTTAATATATCTTATTTTTTATGTATTTGTAATGGATAGAATGATTAGCTTGTATTTCCAAGAAAAGTACTTACAGACTTGGTTGTTTGCTCGCATGTGTTTTAGGGGTAGTGGGTATTAACTCCAGTAATAACTCGAGTAATTGCTTGTACAGTTCAAGGCTGATAAACTAATGGCATGTTTTCTTTGTGAAATTCCCCATGAACTATTTATAGAATATGAGAAGTCTTTAAATCAAAATGCACCAGAAGGATACTCCTAAGGTTTCTGTTAGAACAATTGCTTTAAACTTTTCTTCCTAAGAGAGAGGAAATGTATCTGTAAATGTATTGTAGTAAACCAGATAAAACATTATTTTCCAAAATTTAATTAATAGTATTGTTTTGAAGCATTATTTGTTAATAATAAGATATCCTAAAAGCAACAGTGTTTTTATGAAAAGTAACTGCTGTCTTCTAAGCAGAAGTGGTAGTTGGCTAGTGTGGGCAAATTGAGATACTTTTAGGCTAAAATGTGTGGGATTTAGACATTCATTCCTACTCATTGGTCACAGAATTATGTCAAATAATGAGGCAGCTGAAAAACAGAATAACAATTGGGAGTTTAAACTGTTTCTTTGGAAAGTATCCTTTCAATTTGGGACAGAGTTCACAGACAGTATTTTACAGATGCTGTTGTTGGATCTGCCAAATTTCAGCTGGGTCTTTGCTCGCACTTTTAACAAGTGATCATGTTTGTAATTAGGATGTTTACAGATGCCCATTTTCAAAATAGCTCTTCTGGAACTTTAGGAAAATATTAATTATATTGAAGCAAGAATATTTTTTTGCAGTACTATCTTGATTGAAAATGTGTGTCTGATTTGGAGGTGCTGTTAAAACTCTTGTAGAAAGTCTGTGCTTGGGAACACGCTCAGCAACTCAAAACTAGGATATCTAATTCCCTGGGCAATCTCCAAGGAGAAGGAGTTGCTCTAATGACAATTTGTTGAAGTTATGCTTTGACTAGGGAGAATGTTATGTTTCAGTCGATGACAAATAGTTTAATAATTAATTTAAATTAATATTAAT
>WBMY01017409.1:0-13393 GCA_013397315.1 Donacobius atricapilla
TATATATACACGTACACACATGCACGCACTAGGTGTGCAGGTTCTTGCACTGTGCACAGTACACATTTGTAAATGTACTAAGACTATCTAGAATACATAAACATCTACTTCTAACTTATAAAAGGCCAAAGTTGAGTCATAGATGAGTCGTTTGTTCCCACTGCCTTCAGAACTGATTTTTACGCAATCAGATCTGCAGCACCTCATAGTGCAGGCCTGCCTTTTCTCTGTCTGACTGCTTTACATGAAAATGACATCCAGAAACTCCTAAGTAACTTTTGGTCTCTGTTGGACAATATAAGCTTGGTAAAAAATTGAAAACCATTCTGCTGAGAAATGCAGTGCAAACGGCACATGAGGAAGGCACAGCATCTCACTGAGGGCTGGGCTGTGCATGGCAAGCGGCCCTAACTCGGAAGGAGGAGAGCTCCTTCCCAGGGGAGCAAGTCCTGGCTCAGGCACCTCCCTGTGCCCCAGAAAGAATTTCCTCTGCGGTGAGAGTGCACGCAGCGTCGATCGCATTTCCTCACCTTCCCCAGCCACTGCCCCCCATCAGCTCCACAGGGAAGGGCTTCTTCCCTCCCTCCCTGGCTGCGCCTCGCACTTTGCACAAGGGCAACACCTGCCCGCGCGTCAGGCACCGGCACAGCTGGGCTGGGGAAATGTTTCTCTCAAATGCCGAAATAGACATCACAAACAGGTGGAGAAATCAATGGAGGACAGCAAGCTGCAGAAAGGAACAACTCACATTGCCAGGAGAAATAAATGATTACATGTTTCCATTCACCACTGGATTAATTTTCCTTTTTCTTCTTATAATAAAAACAACATCTCATTGCTCACAGCTTGCAATTCCAGCTACACATAGGCTGAAAAGCTGTACCGAGAAGTACCAAATTCTTCCTTTCCAGCAGTCCCTGGGCGGGTTCCTACTTGCTCTCGCAGCCGTGCTGGCTTTCTCTGTAGTATGGCTCCTCTGGCAGTAGAGGGCACTTAGAATATGGACAAAGCATAAAGAAATGCCTTCTGAAACTTCCCTCAGAAAGCTTTTGTTTAGCTGTGTGAAACCTTCAATGCTGTCAAATGCTCCCTAGTTTAAAATAAGATTTTAAACAGTGCTTGACTTTGGAGATTATTTAATATTTCTGCTTTAAACAAAATTAAAAAGTTAATTTTGCTTTCTGTTTGAGTCAGTTTTTAGCATTGCAAATAGTCTATTTAGGTTTATGGGTTTTGTCTGCTGTGCTATCAGCAAAGCAACAATATTGTATTATTTGCTGACACTAGGAGTAAAGGAAATAATTTTTTTCTTAGAAAATGGTGAAAATAATTTAGTAATATTTTAGGTTATTCTGGGGTCAAGTGAACCCATTCCAAAATAGGGAAACTCAATTATACAAATGGTACAGAAGAAAGATACTGCAATGAAAACCTAAGAAGTGGAAAAATATGCCCCGTTACTACACTTTGATTCTTCTAGGACAAATATGAAGCTTACATGGGATCTCATAGTAGGACTATTTCTTCAGGCTGTTAATCTCTCTTATCTCCCCTGAAGGACTTAGAAAGATTTGGCCCTTCAGGGGACATGTGACATCATCAGTATTTGGATGTAAATGTGTTCTGCTCATATGCAAAAGATACATTTCAATTACTCCCATTAATAAATTGTACTGTTGAAATGAAATAGACTCTACTGCACCACTGTACGAACTTCAACAGTAATCCTAAAAACTTAAACTCAAGAGAATTGTCCTTAAAAGTCAGTAGCATTTACTCATTTGAGGTGCTTATTTTAGGATCAGGCTTGCATGACATATTTTCCACCAGTTATGGTAGTTGCAACAGTAATTGGTGGGAAAATTATGTCATATCTGTTATATGATAAAACATAGGGAGCAGGTACTGTAAAGCAGGACAAAATAGGCAGAAATCTTCTCGTCCTGTAGCTATTTGAAGGTGTTGGATCAGGTCCATAAGTGGAATAAACTGATGTAGCTCCAGTGACTGAAATGAAACTGCAGATTTAGAGCAACTGAGGAACTGGTAAATTGTCTGTCAAAACACAGGAATCAAACAGTGTGGGTGGGTTCTGGTTATATTAAATTACTGTCAGTGTTCACAGAGCTTTAGGAACAGGACAAGGAGAGGACCTTGTTTTCTAAATCTTCTTTCATATATAGTAACACAACATGTAAGTGCCTCATTATTTTTGTTTGGCCTAATTTGTGGTATCACTGGCAGTACTCCTACAACTTGTGCAAAACCAACAGATTAATATTTTTGCAAGCTTAAGCTGGTGTTGATGCACTCATTTATATCAAACAGTGATATCAGCAGAGAAATTGATTTAGCAAGGCCAGATATAGATCTACCAGCCAACTTTCTACACTCAATTAAATTCTTCCAGTGACACATTTTTGGGGAGTTTTAGCAGGGGTAGTGTCTTTGCTTACCAAAATCCTATCTTTATAGTCTTTTGGCTCAGCTACCAATAGATAGTGCAGAGATAGTGGTTAGCAGCTCTTCATCAGTTTAGTCACAGCACAGCTACATGTAATATATCCATCATACAAGATGATATTCCCAATACCATCTACCTGGGTGCAGGATTCCTGAAGTTAACCATGAAGTAAGCAAGAAGGTAACCATGAAGTTAGCAAGAAAACAGACTAAGATGAGAAGTAGGGTTGCTCACCACTGGGAAAGGATCTGCCAAGAGGGCAAAAGTTTATCCTATCCTATTTGTGTAAGAGGTAGTGGAAAATCTGCTACATCTGTCCTTGCAGCAGCTGCTGCTGTTACTCCTTCACACACAGTGTTTGCAGTTCCTACCGACAGTGTTTTTGTACTTCAGGGAAGCCCCTTCCTTCTTGCATGTTTTTTCTACCAAAAAGGTAGCACCAGCACCTTGTGTATCTTGGGAATCAAAGGCACACTGTGAAGCAGAAGTAATTGCCATGCATACAGCAGAAACCAAGCACTCATTTTCCTCTCCATTTCCAAAGGCTGAAGGAACATGTTAATTACCTAGGAGCGCTCCATTTGAAAACTAGAACAAAAGGAGAAAGCAACCACTGGAAAGTAAGAACCCAGCTTTTGTCAACTAGGTATCAAACTGGTACAGTGGTTTGTGAATGTTCCCCCAGGTAAGTAAGATTCCTTACTCCATTTTGCTCAGGCTCTGAATGCTGCTTATCACATGGTTAAGATTCAACTCATAAAAACATGTCTCAGCAACTGGAATTTACCCTTTGACCTTTGTTCCCCTCCCCTTTGTCCCCCTGCTGTGATGAACAAGCTTTGTCTTCACTAAACATCACTGTTACACTGCGGAAAACTTCTTTTTGCACAAGTTCAAAAACTTGGCAAACAGCAGGAACAAAAACATATATAGATATAAAAATATATGTAGTTGTTGTGCTGTATCTTTACTGCATCCAGAGAAACATCAGAATTTAATGGGT
The DNA here is from genome assembly GCA_013397315.1 of Donacobius atricapilla. Lineage (NCBI taxonomy): Eukaryota > Metazoa > Chordata > Aves > Passeriformes > Mimidae > Donacobius > Donacobius atricapilla. Next base: position 3,468 of record WBMY01017409.1, read on the forward strand.
TTGCCATATATTTGGCAAATGTTTCTGTGCAATGATGCATCCTGCAAAAACAAGACATAGAAGTATTCAATAGGGTGAAATATTTCTTTTCATTTAAAAACTTTCTTTAACTGTGCATAGGCATGTGCATGACTGTGTGGACCTAGAAATAGGTATCATTCTGCGCCTGGTCTCTAAACTTCTAGGTGGGGTCACTGTGGAGGAACAACACAGCTGCTTATGCTGGTTATTTGATGACATATGGTAATAGCTGCAGTGTTTAGAGCTGAATGTGACACACCACAGCAAGTTAAGCAAAATAAACCTGCTAGCCTTTCCCCACCACTGCATTTAAAAAAAGTGTTTTTCTTTTTTGTGGTGAAGAGCCATTATCAGCTGAGGGAAAAAAAAATTACAGCTGAGTGTTTCAAGTGCTTGGTTTCTATATATCTGTGTGCATATAAATAAAACCTAACCAGTTAGGTGGATCTGTTTTAGTAAATAGGGTACTTCATACACAACAACCAACATATGAGTACAAATATGTTCAATATTAAACCAGCTTTTAAGTAAAAATAATACCCTCAGACTGGTAGCTGAGCCCAGCATTAGTCTATCAGGCATACAAGAATGGTTTGTGGTACAGTCTGAGGATAACTCTGCTGCACAATTATGAGATTATATCCTCTTTAGAGGGTATAATTATACCATCTCTATATATCTTATTTAGAAGACATAATGCTTCTCCTAATAGCAGACAAACTAGTGCATAGAGATGCAGTGTTTTTTGCTTCCAGCACACAAAATGCCATAGATGTCCAGAAAGCTTTTGGATGCAGGATCTTTGGGCTGCAAAATACAAGGCTGGACTCGTAATACATACCTGAAAAAAAATCCTAAAAACAAAAAAAGCTACAGTTTTCGTGGCTTTTGGTGACGTTAAGCTACATCTTGCAAGAGTTTCTCCAAATTTTTTCACGGACGTCTTAGTAATGACTTTTGGACAACTTAAACATGTCACTCAGTGACATCAGAATTTTTTCTTAACCATAATAAAATTGAAGGCATCTTTTAAAGCAAAATCTATTTTGTATTTAGGACAATTACCTACCTACCGATGTAATGGATACAAATGTTACAGAAAGAGAGGCTATAGAAGAGGTGGTAATAAGACAGTGGCATGTTTTATCCAGAAGGTGATCAATTATTTAGTTTTTTCTTTCCAGTTTTGTTGCACTGTTTAATCTTTCCAAGCTTAGATCAAATGATTGCTCATTTTGGATGATAAAGTTTATTGCTACTGTCTGGTATGTGTAATGACTACTTAATAATATGCACCATGATAAGGCAGTAGCTCTTTTTAGTTTGTTTTCAAAGGTGGTAAGGGGTCTCACCGCTACATGCTTTTTCACGAAGCTGAGGTTGCTACAAACCTAAAGATAAATCTGCAAATCTATGTGACTATTCTTTATCATTGTCACTAGCTTGGTGGTGGTCTGCCATTTTTCTTGAAAGCTGGGCACCAACTGCTGGCCAGAAGTATTTTTCACTGAATTTTTTGTACTTTAAATAAACTACTGCTTCAAGAACTGCCAAGTGTTCCTCATTCATCTTCAGGACACAGAGCTTCATGTATATCTTCGCAAACCTTGACTCTGTGAAATGTTTGTCTCATCTCTCTGCCATTTATAGCAGTCTTTGAACTCACTTCTGGTTTATTGATGGCCTTGACTAGATTAATGCAGATGTGATTTTTTTAAAAAAGGTTTACACTGACTAATTGTATGCAAAATAAATCCTCATTTAGAGAAGCTCCTCCTCTTGTTTTAAAAGATTTTTCTGGTTTAATAAAGTAAATGTTGCTGAAAGCATAGAAGGGGGGGATTGTTGTTTCCTTTGGCATTTCTCTTCTTGTAGTGGTAGAAGAATATGCATCTGCTTTTCCCTGTGGAGGGGGAGATAATATGATAACCTTCTGATTATATACATAAGCGGGAACTGATCAGCTTCTCTTGTGGTTCGTTTTTAAGGGCAAGTTCCAGTTGGATTGTGCTAATGCACATATTCATGAATCTCTCCAAACAGGATTCACTGCTCTCCAGGGAACTGTTGAAGTATGCATCATTGTTTCAATGAAGTATCTTCATTATAAAACATAGGGACTATAAAAGGTGAATACCATTTGCCTGAGTCTAATATAATCTCTAGTTTGACTTTCTCCCACTATAGTAATTTTTTTAACAGAATCAGAGAGAACAATATGAGACAATTTGAAATGAAATATTATATTAAATTAGATACATGTGCCTTGATGAACAGAATATTTTATTTTCTATTGTTTTATTGAAATAAGCAGAAATTAATATCAGTGGAATAAAAATGATCTTTAGGATCACATAGCCAACTCAAAGCACCTCAGTGGGGATTGTTTGTCTGTAGAGATACAGAGTTTCCTACTTCACTGCATTAAAACAAATAGGTATAATAGGCTGCAATGCTTAATAAAATCAACATGTTTAAATTTTGGAAAAGAAAGCAGATGCTGGAATCTACTGAAATCAATCACAACAAGGATTTTGTTCATTGCAAAGAATGGGATGACATAAATGTCTCTATAGGCTTTAAATTAGTCATTACATGGATTTTTTTACATGTTTTATTTTAAAGTGTTCTAGACTCTTGCTTATTATAAAAAGCACATTAAAAATAGCAATTAGCATTACATTTAAATATTGGGAAGGGGAAAAAAGAATGTAGTATTATATGAAGAGGCTGCCTAAGTCAGGAACAATTACAGTGAAGTAGCACGAGCACTTTCCTGTAAGCAAATATATATATTTATCAGTTTATATATATGTGTATATACACTACATATAAATAAATGTGAATTTTTCAGAGTTCAACAAATGTCTTACAGGTTTTTTTGTAGCCTGCAATGATTTAGGCAACATATAAACAAGTAGACAAGCATGATCCTTGCTCAAAGAGCTTGTGGTCTGAGAAGGTTACAGACAACTGGTCAGCTAGATCTAATGTAGTATGTAGGTTAAAGGTTTAATATTAAAAGTATTAAAATAACACTGGACAGTTTTATTGTTTAGGTTCATATTCTACAAAAATTAACATGGCATTCAAGGTAAAATACTGGCAAAGATATCTAGGTATGAATGGCCTTGGGACTTCATATAGCTTCATTTTTCATTAGAAAATACCTCATATTTAAATTTGTTTTCACATTGTAAAATTCGTGCCTGTGTATAGGAGCAAAAACATGCCCTATGGCCCACTTAAATTCCACTTGAGCTGTATTTGGAAAGCTTAAGTGGGGCTTATATAGTGAATAGGACTTTTCCTGGCACTTTGATCTGTGATGGATTTCTCTTGTAGCAGTGGTGACACAAGTCATGTGTTCTATAATGACACCAGATTTATGAAAACCTGTCATGGTCAAAAGCAGTCACATGCACATAGTAAAAAAATAAAAATCTGGTGCCACATCATCAGCAATATTCGAAGAATTACACATATTTCACAGTTGGGTTCAACGTCACCAGGTCTCTGACAGCAGATAGCTGACATTTGTAGTATGACTGGGAGTTTCCAGCCATCCCCCTCCTCCTTCTCTTCCTCCTCCAAATTCTGCTTGAGTATGTTGGCAACCAGACCTTGAAATATGCTTTGCTGTCATTTACTTCCTTTGGAAAGGCAAAACATCAATGTGAGTTTCTATACCGCTTTCTTCTGTGATTAGTATCTTTGGTGGCAAATGGGTGCCTGCAGAATGTATCCATGCTAGAACCATGTGATAATATCCTAGAAATCCTGCCCAGGAGAGAGAAGGAGTCATTCATCAGGGAATGTGGAAATATATTATATAAATAAATATGCTATATTCATATATATTTAACTATCGTTAACAACTTATTTCTAGTTTATATAACATATTTTTTAGAAATATATAAATGGATATGGAATATTATCTATATATTATTCTTATAGTATAGTATAGAAAATGTAAATTAGTGTATTGTATATTGTATTAATACAGTGCAATGTAAAATTATGATATATAGTAGAGCATATGTTTATATACCTAGTATAGAAAAAAATAAATTATGAAGTATTTTATTTATTTTGTTTTCAAGACCAGTTGTAAGTTATCTACTGTTTCAAGCTGACTATTTAAATTTTAAATTGCTCTCTTTCTCACAGTAGATGTTAAACTGTATTTCCTTCTGGTTTTGGGTGGATGAGAATAAATCAAACGTGAAGAAACTTTTCTGGGCTTGCATGCCACAAACAGGAATTGGCTTGGGAGGAAGTGTCCTGTCTATGAATGTACACACTTAACGTCATACGTGGTGCGCCATGTTAGTATAGAATTCAGTAACAAAGTTATATGTAGGATATTCAAATGCCTTGGGAAAGGTGTTCTCAGAACTTTGTCTTCTATAATTTTATTGAGTTGGGTATTATTCTGTGATTTTTAGGAATTTATATCCATATGTCCTAGTACTCTGCAGTAGCCCATCCTCAATGTCTCGAGTAGGTACATTGGTGAGAGTAGTTAAAATTGTTTACAGACTGTCTCCTAAGCAAATATAATTGCATGCATGACATAATTAGAGTCAAATCAGAATAAGCAAAATATATTTTTAACATGGGCCTAGAAATCTTGTTAGCTAATAGTTGGTGAATACTGAGTTAACTGCATATCAGTGCTTCACCTACATGACTGAGAGAAGTCTAGTTTTTCAGCAGTTTTTGGAAAGAATCCAACCTACTTGGATCAAGATATAGGTAGAAAACTATCCCTAGAGACAAAACAGGGAGTTACAAATGCAGCAGATTCATCTGCCCCAGGAAGTCACAGGTTAGGGAAATGACCTTTGAAGGAATTTTGAGGGAGGAAACTAAATGACTAAAGTTACTAAGAAGTAGTTATGGAAATCCAAGGATATATGTCAGTCATTATCACAAATGTCTATGTTAATTGCTCCTACGCCTCCAAGATAACTGCCTAGTGTTGATTTTACATTTTTCCCCCTATGTATTGTATTCTTCATGTTCAGTAAAAAAAATAACATACAAGTAAGTGAAGCCTTTCATTACCAAAGGAATGACAGAACAATATAATTATTATACCAGGTGACACAGCATTTTGTAGTAACCCAGTACATAATTTATATAATCACCGTACTTCTTTTTTTTCAATAAAATATCCTATTTTTAGATTAATATATCAGAGTAGCTTGTGAGATACCTTTTACATAAGATGATGGGCACCATAAGATTCATGTGCCTTCAGACAAAGGTACGACCCAAACACGGTTGGTGTGGTTTTCTGGGTGAAATCCCAGTTCCATTGAAAGCAATCCTCCCTTTGACTTCAGTAAGGTGTGACTTTCACCCCCAGTTTTCCTGCTGGGCCTTGGGACATTGCTAACATAAGGCATAATTACTTCTGGTCAATCAGGGTTTTAATACAGATCTGATGGTTTGAAGGATAAAGTAAATCAGTGTGGATCAAACCTGTTCTGAAGGGAACTTAAAGGTCAAGTTCATAGTTAAGTCATCCTGATTGCTTAACTCTTCTACCCTGTGTAGAGGCTATCTGATTACAGCGCTGGGTGTGGAGAGGTGAGTGGCACTGGACTGAGCCCACCAGATCAATCCACAGAGGTGACTCACCCATACCCAGATATTAACTTCTCATGCAGAATCTGAATTCTATGGAAGAGTCCTCATATGTCACTCTTAAACTCAGTCTTTCATCTGTTAGAAATTTTATTGGAAAATCATATATCATATGAATTGCACTGATATATTAAATGTATTTACAGCATCAAGTATGAAAACCTCCCCTTGCCATTCATTCAACTCATTACCATGAAATTCTACTACTATTCCACACAATAAGGCAAAATTCAGATCTTATTCAAAAGTTTTTTCTAGGAAATCAAAATTAAAAAATTAAAATTAAATGGATAAACCCTCATTTCTGTGTTCTAACTTCTTTATATGCTGAAGGGCAAAGGAAGTAGGCTCCAATCTATGCCTGCACCTTCATGCATGTGGGGCAGAAAGTCTCCAAAGTTATAGGAGTGCAGGGATCTGATTGAAAGGGAGCAGGGAAGGTGTAGGGAAGGAATGTGTAGGATTGTTTGTTCTCTATAAATGTGAGAACACTTGGCATACAGAATTTTCATCTGTCTCACTAACAAAAAAATACATCCTAGGCCACAAACAGATATTTTTCTTCTCTTTGGAGAATACATGTGAATAAAGAGAAGATAAGAGGAAATTACACATAAGGCTGAACAGCTTTCAGAGAAGCAACATAATTTTTCATTCAATACTCTTCATACATTCAAATGCTAAAAGAGTCTTAGGGGAGTATTATTTTGGATTATCCATCTTCACTTAGCAGAAAAGACAGGGACTACCACTGGAAAAAAAAAAAAGAGACAAAAAAGAGGCATCTGGAAAAAAGACAAAACAAAACAAAATCAATTAAGTAAGAGTTCGTTTTTTCTTTATATATGTATTCCCAGTGTCTCTCCATGTCTCTAGAAGGCCAAAGTGAGTCATAACTATAGGGCTTTTTTTTATGTCATACCTCATACAAAAAAGTGACACATATTGGTTACCTATCAAACTCCTTACTTTTCGCCTCTTTCATAGTACAGGCACAATGTAATACAGTATATACAAAGACGTATAGAAAAGCAATTTGATATAGGCACAAGCAAAGCCATATATTCAATAAAATTATATATGTTGTTGTAAAGAGACAAAAAAAAGAAACGTGCTTGTATAGCAATGTAATCAAGAATAATTAAGGAGTAATATGTGCACAGATACAAATACTGTGCTCTGAAATTTTTCATAGTCTGGGAGGATGAAATAATCATTCATGCCACCTTCTACTACAGAAGAAAGCATCAAACTAGTTCCTTCCACTTGGAGATGGATACTGTACTTTTACTTTTTCCCATCCTCTATTTGTGCTGTCAGGTCAAATAATAAGATGAGAGCTTCTAATAGGTCTCTTTTTCCTCTGTGTGCAGGTATTTTTCCTTATCCTATTAAAAGGTGCATGGATAACAAACAAGCCACAGATATCAAAAATAAATGTAGTTGGTTGATTGAAAGCTCCATCTGGTTTATTTGGCACCGGCTCCATTTGATGATCATGACACAATCTTCAGTAACATCGAAGTCATGTGTCTTTAAACTCCCCGAAAAAAGAAAACATTATTTATGTATTATATAGAGAGCCATATAATGCCTGTTATTTTTCCACATGAGTAAATTCATTACAATAATAAATCAGACTGCAATAACTACAAAGTCAAATAAGTATCAAGTAAGGAGTTCATTGCACTTTGTTTGCAGGTATCAATGGACAGTATTCTGAGGCCTTGCATCATGTTTTCAGAAGCATTACTCAATCTGCAGAAAAGGATGATAATTGGTTAAAAAATCCAATTATCTCACTTAGAGGGTCCTTTTAAGTGCAGTGACTTACTAGACTATGGAAGCCCAGCCATTAAGAAAATAATTGGAGGTAAATAATAAACTATACATTTTAAAATCACAGGCAAGGTTAATTTCAAGTTTTATTTTCCTTACAGAAAATTTACACATGAAGAAGAAAGCCTCCTTTTTCTTTTCTTTTTCTGTTTTTCCCAGCTGCTGTCTTCATCCTGTAAAAAGGAGAGTTCATTAAGTGGTAGGTCAGGTTCATTTACCTCCAAGTAAAAGAGAAAAGGAGTCTTTCGTTGCCTTCTTTCACTGCTGTATACTTTGGGGAGGGGAGTGGAAGGGAGGGGAAGAAAGGGAAAGCATGTTAACGGGCAATGCTTTATCCAGATATGGGTGAGAAGCTCTGCCTATACTTCCAGTCCTCACCTAGCAGACTGTTCCCTGCAGCCCCAGCTGGAGAAGCTGCTTTCTGCTCTGCGCTGCCACAGTTCAAAGAGATGCAGTTCTCAGGTCTGTAAAGCACAATGAGGATGAAAATGGTCAGGAAAAAAGTTCCCTATACCAATATAGGTCATTATTTCAGTGACTCCTAGAGCCACTTCAAAACACCCTGGACTCCTGTGTATTTCTGCCCCACTGTATCATCATGAATACCTGTAACCAAGAACTAAGCAGTGACATTATTAAGGCAAAAGGAAGAGAATCCTGCACTGCTGACTGCACTTTTGAGAAATGGGCTGGATATGGATTTTGTTATTCAATCAAATCACAACTATTACCTCAGTGAGCTTGGCAAGTGTTTCAAAACAGGGAGTCCAAAGTAAACGGCAGTGCTTGTCTCCACTTGCCCTTGGTCTCTGCCTTTGCTTTCTCCTGGAATCCTTGTGGGAAGGAAGAATTTTGTCTGCATTAGACAGAGGCTGCACAAAATAGGGAGAACTTAGCCCTCACTGCAGGGAGTGTGACACACACTGCAGAATAAGCACGGCCAGTGCAGAAATTCAGCTTTCGTAGAATCCCTTGTAGTCTGAATCTGAATGTAAAGCTACTTCCCACAGGATAAAGCCAAAGAGAAGAGAAAGGCTGACAGAGAGCTCGTACGCTTAGCTCAGTGCACTTCCCACTCCAAGTCCTCGTACGCAGATTACTCTCACACTCACCCTTTGACAGAAGCTTGGCATCTCATCTGAGGGCTTCATAATTAAAAACAACCTGTGTTGAAATTTGAAAGCTTTGCAGACTTTGTTTCATTTTGTTAACAGGATGGTTATTATCAAGGATATGGAGCTCTTTGTTACAGATGGAAAGCTGGGAATGGTATAAAAATGTCTTTATATGGTTTTGTACAATCAAGTTTTCCAGACTGAAGGATTTTAGACTGGATTAATGTCCTGAATATTTTTCTAGATTGCTGCTTTCTATTCCAAACTAAATTATCAGAAGCAGAAGCTCATTAAATAATGTTGAGCAACCAAGCATACCAGTGCTAGATGTGTTTTATTGTCACCATGGGCTCCTCTTCAGTCTGGTTAGAGGAGTGGATGAAGGTTCACACCAGCTCTCATCTCATTCATGCTAGTTGGCCCATCTCTAATCACAATGCAAGAAACTACCGTGGCAGCTCCCACAACCAAGATATCAACATGACCTTGTCATTTCAGTTTTTCACATATATTCTTTTCTTTCCCCCCGTGCCTGTGTAGCATATCACACAAAAATCTCATCTTTCTCCAGCCTACCGCCAAGGGCTACTAATCTGAAATACAGCTTACTCTAAGAAATGTCAAGCAGGATGAAAACAGTAACACTCACAGTGGAGAAGCTTGAGTTGGACATACCCTCTCCCATGAAACTCTCACCTGCTCTTTGCTTTGTACCGCGCTGCAGTCCAGGGCAGCAGGTCTTTGCCTTACCTGAGTGACCCACAGAGAATAACAGACCATTACATGAGTTCTAAACATGACAGAAATAAATGTTCCACAATCAAAAAAAAAATCCATTTTTTTTCTGTCATGAAAACCAACAGCAATACACAGGTTTATTTTTCTAAAATCTCTAATCTTCCTTTTCTCTTCCTTGTCCATAATCTATTCCCATTGTCTAAAAATACAAAAGCCTCAAAGATTTCCCGTCTTCTTCTCTTCACAATGACAGCAAAGCTCATCGAAGCAGGGACAGATATTTAATGCAAATAACTCAACAAATTATTTCTGATCACTCCATTCTAAGGTAATAAAAATATCACTTAGAATATGTGGCATACATTCAAACAACTAGTGAATTAATGGAACTCATTACTTGCTCACAGGTTTTCTACATGCAGAAAATAAATAGGAAAATGAATGTATCTGAAAAATTATTTTGAATTATTTGCTCAGTTTCAGATATATATCCTGCAAATTAGTGGTTAGAAAAATTTATCAGGCCTCTAGCTCTGCCTGATCAAACTTGTCAAAAAA
>WBMY01017409.1:13426-32115 GCA_013397315.1 Donacobius atricapilla
AAAAAAGCCAAAAAAGTGATAACAAGTATAGTAAATATTTTTTCTAAATCTTGCACTGTGGTCTATTTAGAGAACTGAGGGTCTGGTTTATGCCCAGTGTCGCCCTGATTTTCTGTTTCACAGTTTTCATAGTTTAGATTGTTTCTCACGCACGGGTGTTATAAACAGAAGCAATGTTTTCCTTAAATCAAGGAAGTTTACGTTCTTGTTCTTAGAGATATGGACAACTGATAGACAGTTGTCTTGACCAATGGGATGGAGAGATGTCAACTTTCTCCTCTAATCCCTGGCCTTTGTAGAAATGCTATATAAAGTGGAGTCAGATTTTTTAAATAAACAGTTCATACCTTCTCACCAAAGTGCGCATGTGTGTGTGTGTGTTTGTGTGTCGAACAACAACAGCCTAGAGGTTCTGGTTTTCAGACCAACCTAATTTCAATGGAGGGCAGGGTTTTAAGGATGATAATTCTGCATACAGAGCATGTTTTATACACAGAATAAACTTCAACAGTAACTTTCTACATTGCAGAAAGGGACTTCTGATTTACTTCTGTCCATTTTTTGAAAGGCCAGAAATCTTCTGTGGGTGTAAGAAAATAAAGCTTGCCAAAGTGTTAGATCAGACATGGGTTTTCATCTCTGTCCATTTTGTCTCACATGAAAGACTTCTAGAGCTAGCAAAGCATGCTTTTGTTGACCAGCAAAGATCAAAAAGGCAGCTTATTTTTGTCCTTCAGCCACTAGACTGATAGTCTCAGTTCTGTTAACATTCTGCCCCCATTTGAACTGGACACTTTGGAAGTATCAATAATGGAACTTGCAGGGCTGCACTAACACTCATCCTGTATTTGCCTCTTCTACAAAATTAAATCAAGTTGAAATCAAAGGAGACACAGTCTCAGTCATATAGGCAGAAAATCTCCTGTAGCTTTGCAGCAATTCTCAGTGAAATATTTGAAATTATTTATGTTGGCAGCAGTGACTGATCCACATTGAGAGTGCAGAGTTAACAAAATGCTTCCACCCCGTGGAGGCATAAACAAAGTTTTAGAAGCCACTCATCATATCATTCACCTTCTCCCTGCTTCCTTTACAGGCACATCTCCTGAAACAGAATGTTGTTTTGCAGGAATACCAGAATGTGCAAAAGTAACTAATAAAACAGTGACAATCCCTCTGTGACCACAAGGACTAGGACCAGTAAGCAGAGCACCCCTATTGCTTAAAAGTGAAGAGAATATATACAGCTATCAGAGCCCTTTCTTAACATTGCAGATTGGGTCAAGAATATATTCTACAGGAAATCTCAGACTATTTCTTTCTTTCAGACTCTTTCCATGATGAGTGTTCTTACAGGATTCAGATGACTCAGTGGATCAAGAACAGAAATGTCAGCTGTGACCGGCTGTGTCAAAAATTGTTGTTGTCTACTTCAGCTGGCTGCTCTATACTCAGAGTTCAACTACAGCACTCCTACTAGCTTTGTAATTGGCAGAATTATCCTCAATGCGTCTGTTGTTGAGTGTGTAGGAATGTTTTCAGGCGAGATGTACATACACATGAAAGGATTGTGTTGAAAACACAGAAAAAAGCGGTAAGTATTTAGCCACAGCTGAGTTCTCTGTAATTTGCACTAAAACAGAGAAAAGTAACAGCATCTTGCCATACTGAAATACATTTCATTACAGGATTTCTAAACTCATAAGCAGCCACATTGCGCAACAGATGCCACTCTGAATGGTGGCTGCTGCCCTACCTTGACTTCCCAAGTAGCTCTCTGTAATGAGGGAAGACTTCCTCCATAGGAAGTGCAGTCTGGAGTACTGTGCAAGATTTTGTCAGCTGGTGGGTCAGTGTGGTTCTGGGGACCTGTTTCCTATGCAGACCCCTAAAAGAGCTAGGATCACAGTCCCTGAGCCCCTGAGGACAGTCTGCAACTGGATCTGATTGTCAAATTCAAAACACAGAAGGAGGAGGAGGAGGTTGCTTGTTCCACGTTCCTCTGTCCTTCAAAGGCTGACAAAAGTCAAAATTTCAGAAGTTTCCTTAGCCCGATTGCTCAGGTCTAACTGCCAGTCACTGTGGAGAAAAGACACAAGGGATTTTCAAGATCCTTGAGCAAGGCCTGATTTCAATCCAGAGAGCGAAACATGAGCTTGAAATGTAACTGAATTTCCAGCATTTAAACATTCTTCAAAGAATTTGGTTTTGCTTCTTCTGGCACCATCCTCCCCCCAATCTTTCTTTCCTGCAATAAGAACGAATCTAAGAATGATGAGACATTTGATGATATTTTTATGCCAATAATAAAAACTTGTCCCACTCTTTCACAGTTCTCAGGGATGCTCACGCACATTTCAGTATCTTCTCATCACTTGCAGTTAGTTTTAGATCTCCTCTGGCTGGATCATGTATAGTCTTCCTTACCTGACATTTTTTCCAATATTCAATGGCACTGCATGCCTCCATTTGTTTGCTTTCCCTTCTAAAGCAGTGGATAGTTCTCCTTAGAGAAGATTTTATAGACAAGCAAAGTGAATAGCTCAGATGTACATTAAGTATTTGAAAGAATAATATAATTTAACCAAGGTACTGCTCAGTGACCTAAATCACCTGCTTTCGTAGACAGTTGACACTATTTACATTCAGGCTTTTTTGCAGAGAGGCATTTGGATGACCCTTCAGAATGGATATGCTCAGGAGGAGCACTCTACCCGCTGTCTTTGCGCCTCCCGCTTACAATGTGTCTGGTTACCCTGTGCGCTTCAGTCAGGTGTCTACAGCTCTGAAGGAAAAAGATGTCTTTTGTTTTTTGTCTGTGAAATCGCTGACTTTAAGACCATGCTCTGTACACCAGAGAACTTGATTCCTCTCGCTGATGAAACATATCTAGTGTACCCTAAACCTGTCAGCTTCTGTATGGGGAGCCAGCCCTTGACAAGGGTGAAGCCAACACTGAGTAATTTCAAGACATAAGCCTCCTTTTTGTTGTGATATCTGATGTGGCTGTAGACATAAAACATTTAGAGACTTTAGCTGGTATTTTTTCAGTGAAAAATATTTAAAAATGAAGCTGTAGTTCAGACAGTTGAGCTGACAACAGCTTACAAAAAGTGAACAAGTAAAGTGCAGAAGTCTCCAGACACTGCAAGACAAGATGAGCAAATGTTTTCTTCCTCCAAAATGTAACTTGTTTTACTAATTTCTATTTGACTGTATCCCAATGATATGAAATTATACAGGGGAAAACAATACTCTATGGAGGGGCATCAGTATGGATTTAAAATTGTAATAACATTACAGCAGTGGATAGTTCTCCTTAGAGAAGATTTTATAGACAAGCAAAGTGAATAGCTCAGATGTACATTAAGTATTTGAAAGAATAATATAAATTAACCAAGAAACACTGCTCAGTGACCTAAATCACCTGCTTTCATAGATAGTTGACATTATTTACATTCAGGCTTTCAAAAATTATAACTTTTAAAATTATTATGATTTTCATGGTCTTTTTATTGAACCTTACAAATTTAGTTTGTTTGAGTATTGTTAGATTATTTTGTCTTGCCTATATAGAGTTGTGAATATTATTCTATGTAATGGCATACTATGACATAAAATATATATGATTCAAAACATACATTTTCTGAGCTCCATTACCAGTTCATCTTTTCTACAACTCTATTGTCTCCAAGTACTGACTGTGTGGCTTCCCAAACAGTTAAATGTGAGGCACTTACCTAATAAAAATTCTTCAGTGAACCAGAAATGAAAGGGGTTTGCAGCCACTGAGTGCCAAATGTGTTGGGGCAGTTAATGGCGCCACATCAGAATTCCAGCTTAGAATCTGACAGATAAAGTATTAGTCTTAACCACCAGCAGCAGAAAGTGCCCTCTAGCCATGGGCAACTTCAGACTTTGGAGCTGAGGGTGTTGAAGTATCCATAAGGATATGATAAAGGTTTACAGCCAACTGTATACATCCAGATTTTTGTGTGATACATCATCTTCGGTCTCTCCTACCTTCTTTATGTTCTATTACCTGCCCATAGCAGATATTGCATGATTTCTCTTTGGTACTCAAAATATTAACTGCAGGAATCATTTAGCGTTTTATGTCATACCACTTGTTACATTCTGAGAAGGGATAACCGTTGTCTCTGAGATTACCCCACCAAAATCAAGCAACTGCCAAAATAAGACATTCCAATTGTAAGCAAGCCTACTGTTTGGTAGCTTGATTGTAATGTTTCCAATCCAAATACAGGTAACATGGGAAATTTCAATTCTAATTGACTTGCCTTCAGAAACCTCATACTGCCTCCTGTGCAGGGAGTGAAAACCTCCCCTGAACAGAGAGTTTAGCATTGAGGGGTGGGGAAAAAATATTTTCGGTCCTTAAATCTGCCTTAAGCAAGATTTGCAAAACTCAACCTGATGCTGCTGGTCTTCTTAAGAGATACATCTCCCAAGAAACCTCAACTTGGAGTTTAAGAACTCAGAAGAATGTGAAAATATGATAGTCTGTATCTCTGTGGGGACCAATTATTGCTAGATGTGGTTTTTGCACAAGAAGAAATGGCTCAGTTTCAGCATGTGGAAAACCTAGGAAACGAATCTGTGTGGTGCACCAATTCTGCTCTCAGGCACAAGAACACACACAGTTTCTGTATGCATTCTGTAATGACCTCCAGTATGATGCAGAAATGTAGGGGTGGCTTTTACAAGATATCCAGCAATGCAAGGCTGCTACATATCGGATAAGATCCAAGCCCTTGCTGTGTAACTTCCACAGCCTTAATGATGTTCTTAATGGCTATGTGGGCTGAAATTTATAGTTTCAATGTGAGAGCTGAAAGTTGTGGTGTTTTTAATTTTTTTTTTTCATTGGATAAAGAAAGAAATATTATGCTGGAGTGATTCCAGAGACACCAGATACAGCTTTATAGCTTTTTTCTTTTTTACAACACTCAGGTAGTCTACCATGTTTTCTCTTATAACCTCCCATTAAAGCTGTAAGCCAGACTCTGAACCCCAAATAAACTCACTTTGTTTCAGAAGTGAGGGGAAGGGAAGGCAGAGACTGCAGAAATCATATATACCTTACCTTGAACTTGAGTGTCTCATCTGGAAAATGGGGATAATATTTACTGTGCAAGTCTTAATGTGTACATGCAAGTACTTTTCAGGAAAAGCCTGAGTGGTAGTGTCTTTTTTAACAGGTCCATTTAAAAGTATATATTAACCTCCCTCACTTTACAGCTGCTGGATACATATAAAAATCTGCTGGATGTAATATTAGAATGAGACTAAAGGAGAAACATAAAACAACATTTAAAGATTAGTTCAATTTATAAATGGCCCTTGACTCTTCCTGCTTGCCATATACTCTGAAGAAATGTATATATAAAGTGTATTTTCTTCTCAATTTATCAAGTCTTTCTTATTAAGGGTAAATATTGATTCAAAATTAAAATATTGTTATAAATTTCTAATAATAAATTAAAATTATTACCAAATAAAAATAACTCCCTGGATCCTTTTAGAAAAATATTGGTTCAGTTTTTTAGAAGTTCTTCATGGCATCTATTTGTAGTTGCTTTGGGAATTACATGTTTACTGTGAAAAGAAAACCGTAGCAGAGAATGTGGCCACACAAAAGGAAACATTTTCACGGATAGAGCTGGAACAATCTTGTCACCAAGAATTCCATCAGATATCAGGTTACAACTTCTTTCATAAGTTTTGGGTGTTTAAATTTTTAAATTTTAATTAGTTTCAGGTGTTTTAATTTTTTAAATTTCCCCCTCTTAAAGTATTTTGCATCATTTTATTTTAATGATAGGGTTTTAACTACTGGATACATCAATTTCACCACAGTTTCTTCTTTTTATTTTAACAACTTGAGGACTCATATCACAACTCAAATGTCCCTTTGTTCTTTCAGCCTGATTTAAAGGAAATTGCCCTATGTACTACAGTAGTTTTGAATGTATTAAAAGTTTTAAAAATTGTTAATTATATGAAATATTCTAACAGTTTAAGTTTAAATGATGCAATTAGCCAGTTACAACTGGAACTACCAGGCCTTATTTAAAATAATGAGGTCTGACAGTTATGGAGCCTGAATTATTCATTGATAACTAGCTTTTCCTCTTTTGCAAACCATGGGTAACATTAATAACAGGGGTGTAAGTGTGAGAACAAAAGAGTTTGACATTGGGAATACAAATATAAAAGTAAATTATTCCTTAATTAAAATTACTATATGAGCAATATTTTCTAAGAAAAATCATTAGGACTAATATTTTCTCATACTTTTCAACATTTGTTTCTGCAGGGAGTCACTGGTTAAAGTAATGGCGCTTGATGATTCACCATCCAAGAGAATATCTTTAAAGTAGGTTTATTTCTGCAATAGCATTCTTTTAAAGATGTTATTTTAAAAACAAAATGCAACACTTTCTATTGTGATTTCTGCAGTTACCACACTTGTCAAAATACATGCTAATGGCACAGAGCCCTTCCTAGTGTCAGAAGTGCTCTATTTCCCAATGCCCTTCATCTTGCAATGGCTCATGTTGCTTTCTCCACGATTACTCCATCAACCTCAAAGACAGTTGCTTTATTTAGCACACCTCAACACAAATTAAATGTTATTATTTTAATATGAATGCTGAGATTTACATCTAGTGGCTAATTTCACAAAACCCTGTATTTCCATGAGCTAATTAGAGGCTTGCTCTAAGCCTGGATATTTTTCATTACAATTCCTAAAACCAAACCAGAATCTCTACATAAATTGATCTAACAATAGTGAACATATCTGTCTCCTAATTACTCAAATGTTCATATGCATCTGGTTGTCTTTTGTGGTTGAAAACAAGAGCTTATGCAATTGAAGTAGAAACTGTCATACATTCTCATTTTCCCTCAAACCAAAGTAAACCAAAGCAGAAAAAGAAAAAAAAAATCTGGAAGAAGGACATGCTGAAAGAGTGACTCATCTGCAAGTAGGAGTGATTGATCTTTGTCTATGACTCTCTGTCACCACAACAGATATCATTAAATCACCTATGATATCAAAAATAGGGATCTTAAACAAGCAGAAGCCTAGATTCACTTTGGCATGAGTTGAGCTGAGTTACTGCAACTCACACAACACATCAGTAGTACTGTTTGGAAAATAATTATACAACAGACTTTCACAGTGACGCTTACATTCAGCATTCCTGGGAGGCTTAAAGAGGCTGAACCTCCAAATTGATGCAATGGTTCCTGTACACCTAACTTTGGAGCTTCTGAAGACTGCAGTCTAAATGTGTATTTTAATAAAGTATGCTTCTATTTTATTGTATTGCTGTATAGTTTCCCAGTGCAGGAAGATCAGAGAGGAGAAGGTCAGAATAAATACTATATAGATATTGAAGTCTGTTCAGTGAGACTTTGAAAAGGAGGATTTGAAAGATGACTATTTTTATTAGTGCAGATGCATACAATATAACCTAATTTTTTTTTTTTTTTGTGCAAATGTCAATTGCAGTATACATATTGTTCACTGAAGATTATGTCATTGGTCAAGAGGGAGGAGAGTCCCCAAATGAATGATTAATAATCAATGTGTCTGGGTTCTTATTCTATTCCTCAGAAAGAAAGAATGAATAAATAGTGTCTCTCCCAAAAATGGAAAAAAAGGTCCCAGAAATAGGTCACACCGACGACATCTGTACACAGAGGGGTCCTCTCTATAAGTGGATTTCGCTAGTTTGGGCAGGGAGCCTCAGCCCCCCACTCTTATATCATTACTTCACCTTCCTAGATTCTGATGGAATTAGAGGGAAAAGACAATATGGATCAGAGTCCTATTAATTTTTTATACAAGCATGAAAAACTGAGAGAAAGGGTGGAGAAATACCTAGGGAGAAGGGTTTGAAGGAGGCCCAAGGTAATGCCTAGGTATGTGCTCTCTCTTCAAGTGATCCAAAATCTTCCAGCAAGTCTGGGCAAACAGCAGACTTATGTCCCAGGATGAAGGCAAATGAGACTGTGACCCCCGGCGAGTAAGGAGGACAGCGACCAACCTCTGAAGAAATCTGTGTTCTCTGACATTCTGTGATATGGTCTCTCCAAACTGATGCAAGATGCATTAAAT
Organism: Donacobius atricapilla; assembly: GCA_013397315.1. Lineage (NCBI taxonomy): Eukaryota > Metazoa > Chordata > Aves > Passeriformes > Mimidae > Donacobius > Donacobius atricapilla. The sequence continues at coordinate 21,579 of WBMY01017409.1, forward strand.
ATCTGCATGTGTCATTATCCATTTATGCATATTGTCCTGGGTCATTGTTCTTTTTTTTAGAAAAATAACATTACTTTGCATTGATAAACACTAGATAGAATCAGTAGAAATATTTGTCAGGACCATATGGTGGTCTGGGATTTTTTTCCCTCAAAGGAATAAGTCATTTCATGGAAATAATGGGTTTGTAATTATTCAATCTCTGTTAGTAGCAGAGTACAGAATTACTTTAGATTATTGCCATGTTATGTTCTAGGTGCCAGTTAGATCTGCCTCCAGGCAAGCTTGTGGACTTTCCCTTTTGTCGAATTCCCTCTTTCTTTTCTTAAGGACACCTGCTAATTTTAACATCTGTGTTCCTTTCCCCTTCCCCTTCCCCTTCCCCTTTCCTTTCCTTCTTCCTCTTTCTCTTTCCTTCTTCATGTCTTTATTTTCCTCTTTCTTTCTCTCTCTCTCTTCATTTCTCTCTCTCTCTCTTCTTTATCCCTTTACTGATGCTGCTGCTTCCTAGATGCAATCACAAAACATCAAATCTGAGACACTGAAGTGCAGCTATTCAAAAGCACTGATTATTTTATGCTAATGAATGAACCATCTAGTGATACAGTATTTCACTTGTGCCCTCCTGGTGGTAGCACAAGATAAATCCAACGGTGTGTTTAATTAACTAAAGGAAGCAGAAACAAATCTCTGTGGGTTAATAATATTTACAGCCTAAAAATGAACAAACTAAAGAAAGTGAGTAAATTATGTGATACAAATCAGAGAAAAATGTAATTAAAATAAAATTTTCATGTATTCCAGAAAGTACATCTGTAAAGATATGTGCAAGCAAGGCACATACCTGTGTGAGACAAAGCACTAAAATTGAGGTCATCACTGAGGAGTTAGCAAAAATATTTTTCTAATTATAAAAAAGAATGAAGTCAAAATTCTCAGGAAGAAATATTAGATCTTTTTGTCTACATGGAAATTAAGTCTTTTTTTAATCCATAAAATGCATGGTATCATATGGTGACTGAACCTTAATTCAAGTAGCTCAACAACATGAATAAGCAAATGCCAGGTCCATTTAACTGTGTCCTTTGTCAAATGCCAATAGAGATGGTGACTTTTTACAAATATCCAGTAGTTAAAAATATAAAATACTGTAAGTAGATAAGGCTACATGGGCTGTATTAACATGTGGTCATTTCACTCATTTATGATTCCTATTCTTTGGCTGGAGCCTCACATTTTGTCCTATTCTTTAAAATAGTATGTGGGTCTGGAAATTTCTTAGAAAGAAATTGGCACAGGTTTTGTCAAAGGAGATCCCAGAAAAAGCATCAGAGCATCATATCACTGTGCTAGCTCTAGGGGGGCCTCAGAAATTTAACTCTATGGGATAGAGATGCACTCTCAATAACATAACCAAGTTGTGGACTGTTTCATGGCTTTCCCACTGAAACGTGCATTTTGGAGTGCTTCTGAGTCCAAAGTCATGTACAGTTCTAAGCCTCAGCAATGCACCTTTTGGTGGAAAAGACTTCTCCAACAATGAATAGCTGGGGCTGTTGTTACTGAAACCTTTACTTGCACGTGTGAGACTTGTTCTGTGATCAAATTACTTCAATTTAATTGAGAAATCTATATTCGCACAGGGGGTATTAGCATGTTGGGATTAAAATTATGAGTGTTTCTACAGTCCTATCTGTGTTATGGACTGAAGATTGAATTTTCACTCAGTTGCGCAAGTAAATATAGAAGGACGACAATACATCATATTTGAAATTTTCCTTGACCACACATGCACATTCTGTGAAGTACTAAACAGTTCTGACTCTTAGCTTGTCCCCTTCCTGCTCTTGAATTTTTTTAGGTTTCTGGGTCTCTGTATTACTGCAGTGTTGTCTGATTTAGGATTTACAACATTTATTGACAACTGGGAAACATACTCCTCCTCATATCTCAATAACTCTTCAGATCCTAACTGTGACCATGATCTCATTAGCCATTGCTCAATGTCTAAACCTTGCTGTTTAACTCGAACAGACCTTTCAGGAGGATATGTAAAAAGATTTGTTAACATTATGAGATCAATTCACTGCAATGAATCTAAACCAGAGAATACTTACTGGTGTGTGTCACTACATCACATATATGCTGTTGTTTAGAAAACTTACAAGGTTTTGCAAGGTCCATCATAAGACAACCTCTTGAACAGAAAAGCTGTGATTTGTGCCTATTTAGTAAAAAAAAAAAACCAAAACAAACAGTACCCATGAAAACACACAAAGAATTACGAGAACTACTTTAACATTCATGAGCCCAGTTTGAATTTTTCTGACCAATTTCACAAGTGTGCCCACTGCCTAATACTGTGATCACCAACCTCAGGGGTGAGAGGCCTGGTGTTGTATGGAGGCACATCTCTGCTGAGGGCTGGGGACAGGGAGTTCCCCTTTGCAGGTTGCATGCTCGGCCGAGCAGCGGGGGAGCAGGACCTGTCTGGAGGGGCAGAAATGTGCAGCTGTCTCCATAAGGAAAATTACTTAGGCAGCTACTTGGCAGCTCCCTCGGTGCTCGCTGCAGTGGGCTCAGCAGAGCTACCCCAGAATTGCACATCACCATCATTTCTTCCTGAGTGGAGAACACCACCATCTCCAGCTTGACAACCAAGTGCTCGGAGGGTGCTTTCCTTGCCCGCCTTTTTTTTTTGAACGCTGCTGCTGTGACTTGCAGCTAGGTCCCGGGCCAGTTCCATGATCCATTTTTGCCTCTCCTTTCTCACTGACCAAGAGGGACAGAGCTGCATAAAGAAGGGAGCAGACAAATGGATGAAGAGTTTGTAGAAATGAGCAGACCACTCTATGTACACTGGTAGTTTAATAACCCCCATTTCTTTCACCAATAAACATTAAAAGGCCCAGAACCCAGGTTTTCTCTACTTTTGTAATGCAAATAATGTTGTTTTTTTATTAAAAAAAAATAACTGCAGGTAGCGTCATCATTTATCTACATAAGAGGCATGGATGAGACAGCACAATGGTTTTGCTTAAATTACCATTTATCTACCTGGAAACACACAGACAAATGCATGTATATAGAAGCAATAAATATAGAAGTTCCTCTGCTTTAAACACCTCTTTGAATTTTCCACTGCTCACGCAAAATTATTGATGTCAATATTTTAATTTCAGTCAGGAGGGGTGGAATCAAAGAAAGAGTGACATCCAGGAAAATTGTTGTCAGCAAACTGATGACTACATACCATAATTAAGAAATAATGTAAGGAAAGAAGTGGCTTGACCTAAATACTGTTGTATTTTGTGAGTTTAGTGCTAAAGAATCAAGGATGAGAAGACATATTAAAAGGTAGATATTACAATATTCATAATTGTATACTATTGTAAGATGCATTATATACATAAATGATAATTTCTGTAATCGTAAGAATATTAATGCAGTAGCTAATAAATAAAATAAGCACCAAAGGACAAGAATATGACCTTAAAATCCTTACTCAGCTGCCCTATTAACTTTCTGAACACCACTGAAAGTGTGTGTCAGCTGCTTAAATTAAAGGGAGAGTAATTAAAATTACACAAATAATAGGTGACTGGGGTCAGTCTCCATCACCCTATCTCCTATATTTCAGAGTATTTTACATTTTTTCCATCAATATGCAATCTTAATTTTCCTTACACATCTCTCAGGTACTGTTGGTTTAAAAACAACTTACCATAACAAGCAGAGCTTTTGACTGATAGTTGGAGAACGGGTTTTGGGGCCATACCTTTAAATTCCTTCCCATAGCATATAAGATGAGTAGATTTCTCAGAATCTTTGAGTATGACTGTACTTAATCATCTTTCATTTATGAAAAGCACTTTTAGGAGGAAAAAAAAGAAACAAAAAAGAAGAAAAATCAGATCTGTGTTTCAGATCTATATCCTTTCCCATGAAGATGGCTGGTATGCAGCAAATGAGCAAAAGTTACACTCTTATACTCTGGAACATTAAAAGCAGAGGGCAGAAGAGAGAGTGGCTCAAAAATAATCCAGACTTTTTACTGTGTTTTTACTGTGGTAAAAGCAATAATCATAATAATAAAAGACAAAAAAAGGAAATTGAACAAAGAAAGACAAGAGAAAACTGAAAGGCAGCAATATCTTCCCATAGGGTCCTGACCAGTAATAGTTCTTTCTCCAGCAAACATTGAGTGTTCTCGTAACACCAAAGTATTTTGCTGTCTTTGCTGGAAGTCATTGCATAGGTACAAATTATTTAATAATAACTGTGCTGACAATTTATAGGCATTCTAGCACTGTTCAGAAAGGAATTTGAGGGCGTGATCTATGCTCAGTATCCAATGCATATCTTCAGCATTTCTTAGAATAAAACAAAAAAGTGGAACTGTTTTGTGCTGTTAACATTAGATATTGATAAGGTAAAGAGAGAAAGGTGAATACATGTGTCTGTCTCCTTGACAGGGGCATTCTGCAGCCTACAGAGGCAAGAGGAGAGGAGAAGGGGCTTGTAGCGTTAGGGACCCTAGTGCACAGAGGGGTTTCACAGAGGGTCACACCAGTTCTGTGCTTTTTGCATTACAAGATCAGTACTGCCCAAAGCCCTGGGTGTGGGTCCAATCCCCTGCAGCAACTGCATGGGTTCACAGAAAACATATAGGGAGGAAAAAACACCGAGCTATGAAGCCATTATTATTGGTTTGGATGTAAATAAATATTTAAAGCCTTTGCAGCATCATATACTGACTTGTTAAAGTTAATAATGCATATTTACCTAATTTTAGTGACATCAGTCCCACTAAATCTACTTCATAACCCCCTCTGCATGTTGAAGTTCCTTAATATAATAAAATTCCCTCTTCATGAAATAATAATAATTATTTTTCCAAACAATTTAGCAGAATTGAAAATATTTCATTTTCTTCCTCTGTAGTCCCACCAATGCAGGCTCTAGGTCAACATTTTTTCTGTTTAGGGGGTGCAATGCTCTATCTTAGATTTCTATGCACTCATTAAAGCTCTGGTTCAGTGGGAGCTCCAGAGACTTGCAGTGAAGTCCTGCTGTTACAGCTATTAATGTTGTAGCTCTGGAGAGTCATATGGGACATTTGCTGTATTAGACCTGAGGGTAAGCCCAACTCTCTCATCTGGAAGAGGTATTTTGATCAATGGATGAATATGAATGATTCATAAAATGAGTCCTGAATGAGTACAAAAGGAATTCTTACATAATACTGGCACAGGAGTCAGAGAAATATGGGTAAACACAGCAGAGGTTGGCTTTAGCAGTTTCATATCTGCTTTCAGAGACTTCAGCTCTAATATTGTCTCTCTTCCTTGAGCTGTATCAGGTACAAGCTCATCCAAACTGGAAGTTTTGCTTCAAAAGTTTCTCAGCAGGAAATCAGGGCATACTAAAAAGACCTCCACAAATAAGAAACCCAGAAACCCAACCCAAAATCAAAAAAGGCAGGCTGCCACACTGTATAGCTACTTTATATTTCATAGCTACCAAGTAGTCATAAATATCTCTAGATTTTGTATAATACAAGGAAGCACTGTGTATATGTTTAACATACCTATATTATCTACTGTGTTTCCAAGTTTTGCACTATGCCAAAATCTACTGAGACTGAAGATCTCCAACCAAGATGGCAGAAAAAAAGATTAGATTTACCTAAACCCCATAGATTAAGCCATTCTGCATCTCTCTTTCCTACTTTCTGGCTCTGAAATTCTCCTTTATGAGTAGCTCATGGAAATCTTATTCAATGGTATGGAATTAAGAAAGGATTCAGCTATGCATTTAACCAGCTATTAGAGATTATAAGGAGCAACTCCCATATTGAGAAAACCGACAAATGTACAAGTCTGCCACATGACAGAGGAGCACATCTGTGGCTATAGACTCCTCCTGCTGGAGCAAAGTAAGCCTCCTCCAAATCATGTCTTCTCCTCAGAAAGGAAGTGAGTGGCTAAAGTACACTCCCTCCCCACAACTCATATCTTGTGTGCTGAGATCAGCTCAGTATAGATGTGCTTCTGTGGAGGGTGGCTCCTTGTAAGGGAGGCCTTGGATGTTCCTGGAGGTCACGTAGAACCATCAGCATCCAGTCACCTTCTACAGAGACATTTTGCATGGGGAAAGCCAGCCGCTGAATGGTAGGGCACTGTCTAACAGAAGAACTTTGGTTAGTTCTTTGCTCCACAGATAAACATTTTGACTGCTCTGGAAGTTTAATTACTTTCTTCAGGAGGTTAAGAAGATCTAGTCAATATATTCTTCAAATATTATGCATAGATGCTAAATGAGCTAATCAAAAAAAAGATCTATCTATCTATCTATCTATCTACCTATCTACCTATCTATCTATCTACCTCTCCCTCCTGACTTTTCCTGTTCTCCTTTTATTTTTGTCATTTCTTGGTAAAACTGAAGACAGATGGGAAATATAGTTTCTTATAAAGTCATTGCAGGTTAGAATGTCACTGAACTTGAAAAGACTTTATTGCAGTCCTCCTAGAAATTGTCTCCCTTCAATGTTTTCCTACCCACCACCTTTTTGTGATGACTGAATTTAGGAGGAAATTCTCATTTTAAGCAGTCTATTTTTACAGTAACTTATCAAACAGTGGCCTTTAGCTGTTGTTCTGTGACAGCCACTCTATTAAAATCCTGATGTAAACAAGTGGAGAAGGTGAACTAGAAGTGCAGATATTTGCACAGCATTACTGTCAGGTAAAATTTTAAAGATAGGTTTTATGAACCCATTATTTGCAGTCAAGGCTTTTGACTACAGCTTCTGAAATCATTTAAGTAGACAAAGTGTTTTGTCAAAACATACTGCTGGGAGTCGGTATGTAGCTTCTTTTTATGTAATTCAATTTGGTTCTGTTGTTTGCACGAAAGTGGGATATATAGCTGGGCAGCAAGAGTGGTGCTGTGTATGATCACAATATGGTGACCTTCTAGAGTAATTAACATTAAATGCCTTTTGTTTTCATTTAGTGCTTAATGTATGCATGCATAATTGCAGGGTACATACAGACCCATCAAGGAAGATGCTGGAGGGCTTTGAAATACAAATAACAAAATCCAAAGATTTTATGGTTCTCTTCTTTGGAGTGAGATATTCATAAGAACAAATGCCCATTTTAAAATCAAAGACCCCTGTGTCCTATGAAGCTGTGCTTGACACGACTCTGAAAGGGATGGGCACTTTAAAGAGGCAGAGTTGTTTCTGGCCTTTCAGCTCTGAGCCTCAAGCCTGAGGTGATGCTGGACCAGACTGTCCTGAGACGAGCTGGCTTCCTCTGCTCCCCCAACGAGTTGTGGAAAGGAAGCACTGTTAGAGCATGGTGTGTGTTACACAGGCGTCCTCTACCCCAGAGCACCCTGTGTGTGCTGAGATTGGCTGCACACGAGGTACCTTTTGAGGAACACGGCATAAATCTTCCCCAAATGTTCACTCACTGAAGAGACTTTCTGGACTGTACATTTCTAGCTCCCCTACTTCACCTGGAGAAACAGCAGACAGAGAATGTGGCCTGATCCTGTTGGCTGGGGGTTTCCTGTGGTACCAAGCAGTAGCATTGGTGTTGGTGTGATCTGACATAATTTCACATAAGCATTTCATGCCAGCATTTTGGCTAAGCCATGCCTTACAGCATTTTGAATAGAATCAGCAATTCCCAAATGTATTTTGAGAACGCTGGGAAAAGTTGGAACTGTAACAGTTCCAAATGTAATTTCCAAAAAATTAAATTAGCTACTACTGTCAATAGAAATAGTCATGACAGGAGGAGAAGATATTTATCTCCTCACACAGTATTAATATACCACTTTGATGTATCTTTTGTACAAATACATGGATACTATATTATGGGAAAGTCTAGCCAAATAAAACACATAGTGAACAGCAAGCTGTAATAGAAAAGCTGCAGGACATGGGGACCAGACCTTCTGCATTAGCATATTTTCCAACCAGAAGCAGATAGATGGAACAATATGGGGAGGTACAAGAGAAAGAAAGCATTTTTCAGCAGTAGCAATTGTGAGCATAAAGAGAGAAGCAGTAAAAAACTTGTCAGATAAAAAACTCAAAAACTAAGTGCATAAGATTATGTCTTTTAGTAGATCCATTCCATACAGCTCTTCCTTTCATAACTTAGTTTTGATCTACTATACACCAAAACCAAATCAATTGTAAAATGTGCTCAGGCACTCTTTGCCCAGACATAATCGTACATCTCTGGATATAATTCAGGTCTTTAAATTAGTTATTACATAGGGTAGGGATTGACAAAGATAACAAAGCCCCAATCACTAATGTAGATCCCCATGAGTTTGCCTACACAACTATGTAATATTAGAGCAGCTGCACCAGTTAAGAAAGTGATTACAACAGTCTTCTACTGTGTATACCATTTATTTGAAGATAATTCCAACCTTGGAGTAGCATGTCCCTGCAAAACTGATGCACTTATAGCAATCCCCCAGACTAATATTGTGACAGGACTCCAAAAACCCCTTCCATGCATCCCTTGAGCCACACAGCTGTAATTTCCATGTATTAGGAGTTCCACATTCAGTCCAGAATTCTCTTCTTTTTAAAATTATTTCTGGTTGCACCATTTAATCTGTACCATTTTCTAAGCCACTTACTTGGAGCAGAGTGACCGCTGGTACCACACCAGCCTCAAGTCCTGTTCTGCCACAGCTGCAAAAGGGGCACTGAAATGGCATGGTACCAGCTCTGTTTGGCCCTGATCCAGCAAAGCACTTAAACACCTGTTCAGCTCAAAGTATATGAGTAATCCCATGCAAGACAAGAGGATAAATTCTCTGAGCTAGTACCTGCTTAGATTCATAGACTGTGAAAACAAAAGGGAACATCTAAACATCTTGTCTGACCTCCTGTATACCACAGGAGTTCTTTGAATTCAGTTTTGCTCAGTCTTTCCTTTCTCTCAGAAGAAAACAGCCAGCACTAATATCTGAATTTTCAGTGACGGAAAAATTACCATTGTTTTACATAAATTGTTCCAATGATTAAAAATCCTCACCAGGACAAAATTATACTTTTTTTTTTTCAGCCGAGACTTTATGAGGTCCTTTGCATTCACTAAATTTTGTTGGTTTTAATTAACTGGCATGTAATGAAAAGGCACTTATTATCACACTGCTCTTTCTGTATATAGGCTTATAGACTGCAAATAAATCAGCGCTTAAATTTTTGTTTTACAAATTGACAGGGAGTGCTTTCCAGGTTTCTCAACAGACAACAGATTATTTGGGCTTTAATCGGACTCCTTCTCTTCTCAGACTCCTCTGCTATTGTTCTACATCTCTGCAAGTATGGTTTCAGGAGTAACACACAGTATTTCAGGAGACATCACTACTCACCATAGAAGCAAAAGATTCCTACTTATAGTCCATTTTTTTTTTTTTCTCTCACCAGGTAAAGGTAGGATCTTTTGGCTTCATTGTTCCACTGAAATTTTACACAGAACCATTCTGCACTGCCAGTCCTTTCAGGGTAATTATTTTCCATGATAAGTTCAATCTCCTTTAAGGGCCCCCCCCCCCTCGACTTTGTTTTTCCTCAGTATATGGCCTTGCATTCATTGAAATGCATAGTTTGATTGTGCCCAACTTAATTGCAAACAAAGTACCCCATAACTGTTTTCATTATTCCTTCATCTCTTATTTATATGCTCTATTCACAGCTTCAGTGTTTTCTACAACTTATTGTGACTCTTTTCTTCCATGTCACGAATTAAGATATCAAATACAGTAACATTAACAACACACTAGAAGTGTTCGTAGTCAGTGGATGATCCAGAATTTCCAACTACATTTTGAAATGTAGTTCAAAAGCAGCATCATGTTAAACCAATTTAATAAGTACTGTATATTGATTCTGTAATAGTCACATTTTGTAATAAACTGTTGGGTGAAATCAAATCAGAGCACTGCACATAAAAAATATTGTTTCTCCCTATATTTGTATAACATCCTAAGGTTTTCATCAAAAGATATCAAGTTATTCTGATGAGATCTAGCTTTCATTAACCTTTATTGATTGGCTTGAATTATGTCACTCTCCTTGCATAATGTTGCAATCTCAATATCACTATTATTTGCCTGTAATTTCTGCACAAAATCATCCACCTGGAGTTCCAAAGTACAACAAAATATTTTTTAAGAATATATTTAAACAGTTTTTGGTAGACATTTGAGGAGAAAGAAGGGGATCCAGTGTTGTGAAGAGAAAGCCCATAAGCTAAAGATCTATTAATTTACCCAGAAGTAAACAAAAGTTTAAAAGGAAAAAAATACAGAAGGAGAAAAACAAAACAAAAAATCACTGTTTGTAAGGCAGAAAATAAAGAATTATGAAGACTGTTTTAATAAAGAATTAAAAAGTGAGAAGAGAGGAAAAAAGTCAGTTGTCAGAGGCACCTGAAAAGAAAGCCAATAGTACAAAGCAGAGAGGAATTGCTAGGGATGACAGAGTTATATT
>WBMY01017409.1:35578-52661 GCA_013397315.1 Donacobius atricapilla
CTTTAAAATTGAGAGTTTGCTCATGGGTTGGTCTGTGCAGTTGTACAAGTTCAGGAGAGAGCTGTTCTTTTGTACTTAATGCTGAAATTAATTGTATCATTATTACCTATTGACTGTGTGAAGGAAAAAAACATTTCAAGAAAATATGTTTCAATGACAGAAGCAAAACAAACACTGGTACATATAACTGGTAACTCATTAAATAAGAAGTCCATGCTTTTATCTGGCTCTTCAAACACATTTTAGGCACTTCAACAAGATTAGAAAAACACTTTTGTGCCAAAAACCCCCTCCTTTAATCACTTCTCTTCTAAGAAGATTCCTTCATGAAAAGAGGAGAATTAACCTCTTTGCTGCCACTACTCCTTTTACCAAAAAAAAAAAAAAAAAAAANAGAGTACTTAAAAAAGAAGTTAAAAAAAAGAAAAAAAAAAGAAAAAGGTAGTCTTTGGAGAAGGACAGTTTTAACAAGATCTTTTCTGTTTGCTCCATCCCCCTGTGAGGGTTCAGAGCACTGGAATTTCTGCAGGCCTCTGTTTGAAAATAAGGGGCTAATGAAAAGGTACATGCATGGCTTGCTACCCTAAACTAGTCCTCCTAGAATATCCTGGGATTTGCCAAAGCACTAAATGACGTTGACATGGAACACTTTAAGGGAAAAGTCGCCTTTTATTCTTTGCTTTTCAGTATTTAGAAATGTAGCTTCAGTTTCCTTTGTGGTTTTTGTATAAAGGAAATTCATTTTGAATAGAGATGGGTCCATTTCTTTAGGTTTGATCTCAATGGATACTGAAGCTGGACCGCTGCGACTTCCAATTCTTGCAATTTCTGGGGAAAGAGAGGGCAGACAGGTTTAGATGAAGAGGATAGAGGAATAGTGAAAAAGAAATATTTAACATGGAGAAGAATCTCAATTGCTGAGAGGAACGGATTTAATGTAAGGCCTAACTACTTCTCTGGGAACTATGTACAATTAGAACTTTTGCTAACATGCCACACTGACTAATTTATTTTCAAGTTCAGCAAATTCTATGGTGCAATGAAGTTTCCTCCTGGCCATTTTAATCCATGAATCTGTTGTGTGCTCCACGCAGGTCAGCCTGTTTAGATGCCCTGATGTAGATGAGATTTTGCAGACATAGGGTTCAAGGGAATGGTGCTGCTTAGTGGAGAGCTGGGTCCTCAGAGGTCACAGGTAAAACTCATTTTGCTTATATCAGCTCTGCCTTTAGATGATTTTTTTAGTCATAATAGTTTTTCTAATACATGGTAGAAGCACAAAAAGCCACTGCTGTTCAGGGAAGTTCTGCATGTGCTCAGACAGCTTTTCTTTCTCCACTTTGGATCTCTTCCTTCCCCAGTGGTAAAGCATAGTGGGAAATCCTGTGATGATAGAAGCAGTCGATACCTTTGTAAGAACAGAGAGATGTCTTTAACACATGTATGCCTTTAGTTCAATAAACAAGCTAGGTTTGCACCTAATTTCCACTGAATGATCTAATACCAGCAGAGAACTTTGCAGTATAGGACAATGCTAGTCTTTTAGCTAGACATTTCCTTGACTACAGTGAGGTTTTTTCTTCCTTCTCATGTGGAAGGCAGGGGGATTCTATCAACTGTGATTTAAATTAAGTGATAGCTCTTTTTATGTAAATAATTTTTACTAGGCTTATTTGGTATATACAGAAAGAAAATAATTTACCCCACATTAAAGAAGAAGATGGAAAAAGAAGGGGCAGGGGAAGGGANCTGGCTCTTCAAACACATTTTAGGCACTTCAACAAGATTAGAAAAACACTTTTGTGCCAAAAACCCCCTCCTTTAATCACTTCTCTTCTAAGAAGATTCCTTCATGAAAAGAGGAGAATTAACCTCTTTGCTGCCACTACTCCTTTTACCAAAAAAAAAAAAAAAAGAAAGCAAGCATTGTTAACATTTCTAATCCATTTGGTTCTGTCAGAAGGAAACAGCTATTTTTCAGAAACATTAATCATATGGGAAGAAATTTTCGAGCACGCATCTTGCTGGGAAATTATTAGTATGCACTAGACCGTCATTAGTCTACTCTAATGAAACAGCAAGAGCCCCAGATTTCCCAAGTGCCAGAGACAAGACTAGTCGATCATGTTCTTTACGGCCCAAGACTACTTTTTTTTTTGTAGTTTTATTTGCTGTAATGCGTTACTGAGATAGGAAAAAAACCCCACTCAAAAACTTCTAGTTGTAACAATTTAGAAGCTAAATGAAAACCAATAGGGAGAGAAGGGGTGAATAAAAGAGTCATCCACCAATGCGTGCATCCAACTGAACCAGGTACAAAACAGCTGCAGTAGTGCAAGATAATAAACAAAATAATGAAATCATGTGGTCAAAAGAAAAGAAGCAAAACTATATATATATGTATATACACAAACATATTGCATGATTTAACACAACTCCTAAGACAGAATTTTCTCCATGAATCCTTCTGCAAATACATCCTAAAATACAACAAAGTAATAAGAGCATACAGATTTTGGGTGGGCTTGGTGGGACTTTCTTCAGGACCACTGGAAAGCCTGAAACTCATACAGAGGGAAAAACCTTTCACAGTTTTGCTCCCACTGCCTCATTCCCCAGGCTTAAGCCTGACCAAGGCCGAACTCCTGCAGAAGGAAAATTCAGGTGTTGTACCTTCTTTACATCCCTTAACTGAAGAAGGGGTAGATGACTTCCTATTTCAGCACAGGGAATCTTGTTACCACCTCTACTGCTTCCACCAGGCAGTCTTAATGTGTTCTTAGGAGATAATGTACCTGTGTCTCTTACATCTTATTTCTTGAGGTCTTGTTTCTGGAAACTGGTATAGGTAAAATAAATAGTGACCTCAGGACTATATAACATCTTTTCTGAAAGGCAAAAGCTATTTCAAATTTTTCTCCTCTTTTCCAAACTACTCTTGCTTTTATTGCTCCCAAAATGCAGTGAAGTGAAACTCTGTTTTAGTCTGTTCAGCCCTATCATCACTGGCTTCATATCCCAGCAGGTATCCTGTTCGTTTTTGGGTTTCTCCAGACAGTAGGTAAACTTCTGGATATCTGTCTGACTTTACAAAAGTGTTCTTTTGATGTTTGCCTTTAGGAACCTTAAACTTTGGGTCCTTCTATTATTTTGTCCAACAAGTCAAGGCATTGCTGTCAAGGGAGATGTTATTGTGGAAATGACAGAATATGTTCAAGGGTAGTGAATAAGTTCCCTTTCAATAAAAGCACACATTATGTCCAAGCACGGTCAAAAGGGTTAAAATACAATCTTTCCAGATAAGTTTCTAGCCATATGAGGCTCAAAAAGTCAAAAGATTTGAAAGCTATTAGTACTTCTGTAGATCATCCTCTTCCAGACACTCTTTTTTCCCTCTCTCTCTCTTTTTTTTTTTTTTTCCCCTCTCCTTTAACTGACAGGTTGCAGTTAAAAATTAAAGTAAAAAGAGACCCTCTCTTTCCTACATACTTTTAATGGAACTGAAGCCAAAATAAGTCAGACTAAATTATGGGAGTAAATGACCTCCTGGGAAGTATAATACCAAATTCTGAAGAACTGTAAAGAGTTTCCTTTGATCTTTTTAGCTTCGCAGCCTGAAATTCAAAATCTGTATTTAATTTTAGATTGCATATGCCAGCTTTTAAGTTTCCTTTCTAACATGATATATCATTTTAAATGATGGGACACCTTTAACTTGTATTTCTTGAAAATGCTGACTATCCTTTCTTTATTCTTTTACACTATAAAAACAGATATAAATATTACTAATTGCAAAAATAATTTGAGGTTGGGTGTTATAATGGATAAACCATTGACCTTCACTTAAGAGACTGTGCCTTCAAGCTCAACCTGAATTTCTAAGTGAAATGACTTTGATCTGAGACACAAGTAACTTCAGTTCAATGCCCTACAGGATATAGATCTAGAAAAAAGGACAAGCTGAGCACTTAACTATATATTCCTGTTACAATTTAGGAGCTAGACAAAGGACGCTATTTTTCAAATGTGGTGGAAAAGGTCTGTTTCTTTCTATGGCCACACAGTCACATTGCAAGAAGTGTATTCCTAAACCAAAAATCTCAGAAGGCACAACAAGCTGTATTAGCTCTTGGCTGGAGAATTTTCTGACCTCTGCACTTGAGCACAGACTTTAGATATAGGCAGCAGGAATAATCTCCCTCTTGAGTCCAGAAGAGAGCCACAAAAGTCTTTATGCCTTATGCATTATGAAAGAAGCCACCTTTTTGAGGAAAAGTATCAGGTTGGCTGGAAACACAACATGAAAGAACAGCTGCTAAACATTGGACATACACCAGCAAAGCTCTAGGAAACGTGCTTACACAGAGTGCTTTATTATGTGTCTGCCTCATGATCAGCCAAACAAAGATATAAATACAGTCCAGAATTTTGAAATATAATAGCATTCCGAACTGAATCCTAGGGGAATAATTTTTAATGCATAATTTATCTGCCAAATTTAGTTTCTCTTACAAACAAAACATCCATAAACTAGTCATGGTTGCCTCATGCATTATTTTTAAGTGAAGTGACTGATAAATTCTCTCTATATATTTGGAGTTATTTGAGCTATATGAACATAGTTCTAACTGACTGGCTAATTTAAATGGTTTTGTTTCAGTTTACTGATTATGAAAACCAACCAGTCAACCAAGACACCTGTGCCCCAAAGCATTTTCTATATGGGAATATCTGGCATGAGTACACAAACACAATAAAAAGCTCTGCATTTTTCTGCCTTTTTGAAAGGGTGGTGTCTTTTTGACTGTGTAAAAGAAATGGTCCTGAAGCAAGAGGCTGAACTTTCTGGGGTCAATCACTACAGAATTTAATCCAACCCTTGCTTCTTATCACAGCCCAACCCAGAGAGCAGATACTGTTGCCTTCCCTCTTCCTAGTGAATTGCTGACAAATCATCCAGCTGGTCTATGAAAAATAGAAGAGATCAAATATATACAAAATAATTTTGAAATTGTATAACCTCAGAGAAAAATAGAAATGGCAACATTGGAACAGAACAATGGACTTAGTCAACGTAAAATTGGGTTGTGCATAAGCCCTTTCACTCAGTGACAAGGTAGAACAGATTGACATGCTTTGAGGCTGTGGTTGCTGATAAGAAATGCCATTTTTAAGCCTTTTACTCCCAGCCAAAGTGAAGCAATTAAAATATTTAGAAGTAGCCTTCTTCTCCCCATCCAACATGAGGCTCATCTGGGCTTTCTTAGCAGTAATCCTACCTGCTACAGTTCTGGAGAGACAGAGAGACAGACCAGAACCAACACAGTCCTGGAAAACCTCAAGCTGGAGGTGTACAGCTAATGGGTTTGTTATCCTCTGTGCTATTGCTGGCTGCCCAACAGGTTCAGAAAGGAATATTGTTGCTTGTGATTTATCTGTTTTCATAGATTTGATAATGTTTTTGTTCATTTCTGCTCACTACAATACCTTACTTTTCTCATAACAATACAAACAAGGTTTATGGAAGAATTAAGTTAGGAAGACATCTGAAAACAATATTTCCAATTCAAAATCAACTATTGTCAAAAGGCCAGGTTTGCCTAGTGCCAATAATCACTTGAATCTTTCTGAACTATCAACAAAGTTCTAACTTTCTCAAAGCTTGGGATATTCATGTCTCAATTTTACCTTACCTTGCCTCTGAAATGAGTAACAAAATGTGTCCATTTAAGATTCCTTATTTCTGCTGTTGCAATATTAGTCATCACTGGTATAAAACATAATATTTACTTCAGCAGAAGCCAATTTATGTTTGTTAATATTCTATCCATGACTGTAAATGTTCTTCCTAAAAAACCCAACAAACAAAACCTGATTTTAATGGAAGAAATGTAAAAAAGAAGCCCCAGAACCAAGTTTGGTTAAATGTTAATGTTATATATTTTAGTCTATTAATCCTGTATATGAAAGTTTCATTCCCATGTAAAATGGGTGCAAAGTAATTTTAATTGCAAAAGTACATCTGTCCAACATTCCTGCACATAACTATTTTCATGAGCTTGATGGGTAATTTTTATGACCAGGTAACAGAAGGAAATTGAGCTGGAGATCAGAAAAGATTCCCAGTGAAAGTGCTGGTGGTCATTTACAACTTGAGAAGCCAAAGCATTCCAGAACACACCGCAGTTTTTAAGTGAAAGTAGAGGAGATGATAGATAGAGAAAATCACATTTACATTGTCCAAACAAGCCTGCTGCTGAGAGAAAGGTAAGGAGATATTATATATATAAAAATATGTATATAAATAGTAGCAAATCAACAGATTTGACAGAATCATATATCAGTTCCCTACTGTATACACCACTTCATATACCTGGCACTCAGCGGGAGCCTCACATTGAGACTGCACCCTTTTCTCCCAGAGCCATCAAGCTCCAAGTCTGACAGACAGCTCATGATTTTTCATATTTTGTATCTACATTCTTAAATAAATAGCCATTGTGCTTTTAATGATAGGAAAACAAGAGCAATAATGTTCTGCCCTATAGCTGAATTTATTTATTATCTAAAATAACTTGCTTCGTTATTTTTACACAGAATTATTTTTTGAGCTGTAAAGGATTTTTGACAAATTGGTGGGTGACAATTCCACAGCGCCACACAATCTTAGGATCTTAGTGGCTACCAAGGACCACTATTTTCACTCTCAACTATTTCTTCTACATTCCTCCAGTATTTTAAATTAAAGATTGGCAAATTTCTTCATCAAGAAGCATGTAGAATTTTACACTTACATAAGCTTATGCAGTGTCAGTCCATGACATTTTCATCATTCTATTTGTTTCTGACCTTGTTCTTGGCTAAATGTATGTAAATGAGGAGAAAGTTTTCAAGTTGTCTTGATTCTCCTCAGAGTGTGACTGCATGTGTTTGTACACATATTGGTGTGATGAGGCTCCTGCCCTGGCTGTGAGAGCTTTTAGGTGCTGAGGTAATGCAAATAATAAAAAAATCAGACTTGGTTTATGTTCTTGTATATATGAGTGTCTAATTAGTATTCAGGAAGCATTACTCACAGCTGGATGCAGGAATATATATTGTATGCCAAATTTGTGATTCATACTGATTAATACAATATAAGTGATAGGCTCATTTATTTATTTGCATTTAATTTAAAAGAAAAAGAGTTGTGATCGTACTTCTTCAAGATTATATCAGGGCATTGTCCCAGAAAAAACCCACACAGATGTCTATTGAAATGAGTTAAAAGGTAGGGTTTGGTAAGTTGGAGGACCATTTTCACCCTGTGCAGCTAATGTAACTCCCATTACCATTAAATGGTTATATGTGCATATTAAGGGAAGAATATCAGTGGTTAATAAGGACCCATGTTTTCCAGTGTGCTGAACTCTTAAGTTAGGAAGACCAGTGAGAGCTGCCTAGTTTGGCTCAACTGTACCTTAAATAAACATATGTTTTGTAGCAGATCTTTAAATAAACGGAATGGATTTGGTGATCATTTCAAAGCCAGTCCAGTGTTAACTTTTGACATACAGCAATGTAGCTAAGTATGTTCAAGACTAAGAAAGGATATTTATTTCAATGCTGGCAAATAGTGGTGACTGGTCTGTCTGCAGCTCTAAATTAGGCCATTTTAACACTCAAAAGCACTGTGGATTTTTTTCCCCCTTACTGGTTAATGATCTTAACTAGTCATTTGTTCCTAAGAAAAGAAGGAAAAGGATGTGTCTTAGGCTCATAGTAACTTCAATTAGTTGGTAGCAAAAGATTTTATCCTGGTAGCAAAACCAGAAAAAAAAAATCTTTTAAATTAATTTGAAGATGCCTACATTTAGAGAATGGCATTGCTTTAACAGGGCTATGCAAATGAGTCCAATTTAGCATCTTGTATTCAGCTGGAAACCATTGCTAAATGATCGGGATAGCCAGTCACAGATATTAAAATGAATTATATCTAATCTGAATTTTAGTCACGCTACATTAACTAATAGAAAGTTATTAACATTTCAAGAGAAAAAAAGCTTTTGCCTGCAAAATTAACAGTGGCTGAGATGTGACCTGTGAGCCATGCAGCCTGATCACTGTAATGACAGTGTAATGGCATATTTACATTAAAATCTCTGCAGCTAATATGTGATTCAGAATTGGACGTTAAGTCGAGGATTATTTAGTCTGGCCTGTTGGCCTTTCTCTAAGTAGTTTTTTTTTACTTCAATACAAATCTGAAACTTTTCATTTCATGACTATTTATGTGACTAGTTTCTATGGCTATGTCTCTCCATCTTTACATCAGCTGCTTCATGTGGCCAGCTTACTCTTTCATTTTTCCCTTCCTTTTTCCAATATATTTATCATTTGCTGCGGGCATGTACAACTTCAAGAAAGTCACATTAGTTGCAAGCCAGTCAGGAAAAGGGAAATGTTTTTCTACTTCATTTTTACTGCTAATTTGCTTCAAAAGGCAGTATGTTTTCATGTTTTAATTCCTATACTTTTTAAATGTACAGCACCCTGGAAAAAAAGGATAATTCAAAGCCATCTTTATCTGGATAGAAGAAAACGTGTAATTATAAAGCTATTCTTATCCTTAGCAGGCTTGACAACCTGCTGCAATTTCCCCTACTACCAGTTAATTTCTACCAAAACAAAGGCTTGAAAAGTATGTGGCAGTATCTACATCATTTGTGAAATTTGTGGAACACTTCCATATATGAAATTTTTTGGTTCATTATTTAAGAGACACAACAGCATTTCAAAAATTGAGAAAATTCAATGAAATTAGGAAGCTGACTGAATAAAAATATAGCTTTCATTTTATAATTACTGTATTATTCATAGAAGTCTAGTTTAAAAATAGATTTGAGTGGGCTTGTGTTGGTTATTTGTACAAAAACAGGACATTTTCCAAAAGGCTCAGATTCCAGATGGACCTTCAACACTGAGAAAAAAAAGGTGGATACATTTTATTAATGCATATCTTTTTGTAAGTTCAACATTTAAGTTTTGCATTAAATTCGTGTTTCCTTGCCATTTTCTATGAATCTACATACAGAAAATAATTTGCTGTGGAAGATACGTTCTTTTTATAATGAAATTTTAAATAAAATGCTAAAGCCAATAGCAGTAAATAATGACTGAAAGCATATACCTTATATATTCCAGACCTATGTATATATTTGCAAACAACAACAGGTCAGTATAGAAATGCACAAATTTAATCCAAAATAAGGAATAGAGTTTTCCCATAATTAGGTCTTCAACACAACAGGTATTTCTACAAATTTTGCACTTGATGCTTAAACTTCAAAAGAACAAGCAGAGCCTCACTTGACTCAATTTTGTTTTCTCTTTACAAAAGGTGTATGTTATGCTTCTTCAGCCTAGATATATGTCACTCACATAAGAGCAATGATATAAATACCATCTCACCTCCATTCCCCAATTAGAAAAAGAGAATTAATATAGAGACATTAGTTTGACTGACAAGTATCTATGCAGATAGAGCTCACTAAACAGATTTGTGATAAATGCAGGTGTTTCGTTCACTCTAAATCTACAGCTTCATCATATTTCTGAAATCTTTACTATGATGTATTCATACAATGAATGCTGATTGAGGAAATAACTAGAAATTTGATCTAACACAGCAGTAATCTTAACTTCATTTGATATTTTTAAATCATCTCCTAATATCCAAGTTTTTTTGAGTTTTCAAATGCCCAGATAATACTGACCTCAGAGCCAAAGAAGTCCTCCTTTGTGGTACCAAGTGTACCACACTGTACACTCTACACTG
This sequence comes from Donacobius atricapilla, assembly GCA_013397315.1. Classification (NCBI taxonomy): domain Eukaryota; kingdom Metazoa; phylum Chordata; class Aves; order Passeriformes; family Mimidae; genus Donacobius; species Donacobius atricapilla. Next base: position 45,396 of record WBMY01017409.1, read on the forward strand.
CAGACCCCATGGCTGGGAGATTCTGATGGCAGTGAGACCAAAACTGCTTCCTTGATATCATGGGACAGCCACTGAGACCCTTCAAAGGCACCTGTAATTTTCTTCTTCCTTCCTCTTACATTGGATGTAGAAAAGTATATGAAAAAGCTGTACCTGTCTGCAGGAGTTTTTGTTCCCTTTTTTAAGCAGATCCCAATGTGGAAAGTTACATGAGCCCTCTAGAAATAATACTAGGGAATTAATCTCTGCTATAGCTGCAGGATTCAGTTGTCCCTTTTGCCCAAACCCAGCATGAAAGCAAACAGCCCCATGTCCCTCAACCCACTAGGGACCTGACATTCTCTCTTACCATTGAATTTGACTTTAAACATTGTATTCTCTAATTTAGTTTGGGTTCATTTTTGTTTGTAGATTTCCTGTAACAATTGCTGTAATTAATATTACTAACCTGAACATTTGCTGGGCAAGAGCCAAGACCACTTTTTTACACCACCAGTGCAGTACACTTTTATTTCTACAACAGAATTACTATTACATTTAATTTTAAAAGGCACTTTAATTACCTGGAAACACAGAGCAAGTAAAAGTGAAACTTCAAACTCTTTCCTCTCCAGACTAGCTCTGTCTTGGAGAGTAGGAGAGGCTAAGAAGACAACACAGAGAGGCATCTAAACAGGAATGAGCTGGAAACTCTCGATGCCTTGTCTGACATGATGTCATATGCATTGAAGAATCATTCTGAGAAGGTAAGCAAAAGCCCTAAGCCTGTGAAGCAAATGATCAGCTTACCTTCCAAACCTTTGCAAAATCGAATCCTCATTCTGAAGTCTACAAAATTGGCAACACCCCTAAACAAAGGTAAACAGCCCAAAACTTTGGATTGCACTAGCATCAAAATCAAAGCGATAAACAGATGACCCTGTGTGGCCATGAACTGGCCTATGTTGATATGAATGCTGAGCTGTCTTCTGCTTTTTTTTTTGCTTTTAACTAGCTCTTCATCTGTTTTGATCGCTACTTAAGACTGTAATTTCCTTCAAATTCTCCCTTCCTATACATTTTACAGATTCTAGTATCATTAGCTCTTGGTTGGCTCGCTGGCTCTTGTCACATCAGCCATATATAATTAAATGGTAAATAATGTATCCAGGTGCTTTCCTTATCCTACACAAATCCTGCAATTTGGTCTTCTCTTGGTTGCTCTCTAATTCTAATTTTAGTGCTAGCAGTCAGAGGCTAGGCAAGGATATCATAGATTGCTTGAGACACATAATAGGGAGATTTTTCTCCTAAATCACACAGCTCAGCAGATGCAAGTATCATAAGCATATAGAAAAATAATTAAAAATTTAAATAGTAAAAAATGCCTTCTGACCACTGTGGACTAGCTTTACGGAAAAGAGAGGGAAACAGCGATTAAAGAACTTGAAACTAAAAGTCAGCAAGATACTCACTTAACAAATCATCAACAAATTCCTTCTTTGCTTTCTATGCGATTACTGTAGCCACATAAGACACAGCTTCTGCCCCCAAGATTTTATAATCTCTGTGGGAAACAGGAGAATTCAAGTAAGTAAAGAGAAAGATGAAAATATTTGAGGGAACAAAGCAGACCCTTATGTACATTCTGCTTATCCCAGAATTATTGCTGGGTTCTCCTCTTTCCTGGTCAGATATGGAAGAGGAGTCAGGAAACTTACAAGCAAAGTAAGGACCAGCACCTTTTGTTCCCGGGACTCAGTGAAGAAACATCCATTAAAGCCAAGAGCTTGACCCCACAGAGCCATAGGAGGTAAGGGAGAGGAATGAGCCATAAAGTTATCATTGCCACCTCCGAAAGACTCCTCAGTTGTGAAGAGTCTGAAGAAACTGCCAAACCATCAGGAACCGTGTCCAACAAGCTGAAGACTTAAAAGGCAAAATCCCAACAGATAAATTAAAATATATACCAGAAGATGGAAAAGACAGCACAGACAGTATAAAAATTTATTTGCAGTTCTAAAGTGTCCTGCCATGTTTCCAAGGAGGAAAGCCTTACCCTGAAACATGAGTATGAGTTCAGGAAAAAACCCAACCCAAACCATTGCTTACAAAAACAAAGAACATCCATGGTTTTCTCCCTGCAATGATCACTCTCTAAAATCATTACATCAATACTCATTACCTCTAAAAATTCTTTTTTCAAGCCAAATTTGAACAACAGTCTCTGATTCTCCATCTGGGTCATGCATCATTTCCCCTCTGCCTATATAAAGCATACATACATACCAAGGTCTTTGTCATTCAATAAACACAGCCAGTTCTTTTAATTAGTTTATCCTTCTGAACAGGCACATGGAAGTGATCAAAATTCACTTAGGACATGTTGCGTGCTTGAATGTTAAAATCAGCACGATTGCTGCTACTGGTAATATGTCATAGAGATTCCAGTGGTCTGTTGGCATGATCATACACCTGGCTTAAAACACCTGTGACTTGGAAGCACAAAATAAAAAAATTAGATTAGAATTCCTCCCCTTATTGTGGAATAAATTTCTATAAATACTACACAGTACAATTTAGATAAGCACTTGCAAATTATATTGATCAACTATGTATCTCATGCCACACTTATTTTTTCTAGTATTACATTTAGGCCATTCCTAGTCTTACTGGACAGACAATATAGGCAAATACAAACTTCTGAGCTTAAAATTTCTTTTAAAATACAGTTTGACTTTGACCTTTACAAGGACACTTCATGTAAAACTAACTGGCTTACAAACATTTCAGTTCTAAAATGTTAATGCACTACAAGGTTAATTGCTCTTATTAATCCATTAAACAAGAACTGCATGCCCTTTCTTATATTAACCATTATTTACTTATTTCATTCTTATGTCCAAAGTCCAAAAGCTCTTATCTTTGTTACAAAAACTAACAAAGAGTTAGCTAGATCTTACAAAACTTCACCTGAGTCCTATCTGTGTGCCTTCATTAGTACTGAAAGTCTTGGCATAAAAAAAACCCCAATGTGGCAAACAGGGTGGTCAGCAATTTTTTGAGATCACTTGCTGGAGCAGCACAAGTCAAAGAAGCTAACATATCTCCTTTTTTTTTAGCTAAAAAAATATTTCTTTTTTTCCCTTGCCTGTGATTTGAGAAGAAGAGAGGAGATTTTTCTGCGCATATGTAGCGATGGTAAGCAGCTGTAAAAACCTCCCACCCTAAAGATTGATGAATATGTTTCATTAACACCAGCACATCTGAAAGACATTTGACACTTTGGAAGACCAACTATGGTTCTTTAAAATGCCCCAGATGAAATACCTCATAATACGATTATTAATGGCCATCTTAGGAGCCTCTGGTGCCTTCTCTATTTAAAAAGTTATAAAACCTTAACTTCTGATTATACCTGACCACAGTCTAAATGTTTATTTTGCTAGGAAATCTGGAACTATACTTGCACACGGAGTTGTGAGATCTGCAGCAGCACGATTTAAAAAGCCTTTCTGAAATCCATTGTTTATATTCTTTTTCTATTTATGACATTAAAGACTCACCACATCCTTTGAATATCAAACAACAGAAAATCACAAAGCAAATACTTTGTGACCATCCCATGCCATATTCATTGAATGGCTATTAAGAATGAGCACATCTATGAGGTTCAACATCTGGTTTTGGGTGTAGTGCAAAGAAATTCAGAATCTGAACCAAGTGGGTATCTGTTTTCTACGTTTTCTGAGTGCTTCTAAATCTGAGGCAGCTCTGGATGGAGGCCATGCACACAGTGCTTGCAAAGGAAGAGCCCTCCTCCACGTATCAGTGGCATGTGTCAGTGGCCCAGGTGGAGGGCCCTACGGGATGCTTGTCTCGCACCCCTGGAGAAAAGACTGGCCTCCACTAATACACATGGTAGCACTGAGGACAGCCAGGCAGACCCAGGTAAGCTCAAAGGCTTTTGTCCATTCAGAATGAAAAGTACATTGTACTTGACAATAAACCTGCCATTTGAAACCTCAGGGGTTTTAATCTTATAAATAATAGAGTTCAGAGAAGAAGGGTTTGCAAGTCTGGATTGTGCTGCCCAGAATTCAGATTTATGTAATGCACTCATACGGACGTGGTGCTGAAATGCATAAAAGTGCTAGGGCATTTGAGATTCAAAGCCAATATTGCCCAAAAATATGCAATGCAACACCAATATTTCTCTCTATTATGCTATTTTCCCCAGCTGCTGTGAGAACATTCATCACTCAATGTGCAGGTCAGTGCTATCCAGTCCACTGCATGCAATAGAACGGCTTTTTGCTTTCTGTTGGAGATGCTGTTAACTAGCATGATGTCCACACCAGAGGAAACTACATAAAATGACCCAAGGAAGGTGCTAATCACACACAAACAGTTTTTACTCATTAGGGCTGATAGCAACTTCTTTGCATATACCAGCCGACATATCTTGAGAAAATTAGAAAAACAGGGTTACTAACTCTCCTGTATTGAACAAGAATTTGAAAAGATTGGTTAATAAAATGTATAGGAAGAGCTATGGTTTAGAAATGTAATAACAAAGGGTATGAAACTTCAATTATTCTTCTTTGATCATCAAGAGGAAAGTTGGAGCAGTTCTACTGCAAAATGAATTAGTCCCTCAAATGCTTTCAGGCATCAAAATAATTCCTACTGTTTTAGGATGTGAAAAATTGTTTTGAGAAATTCAGCAGTAAAAAATAAAATCTGTTAAGCACATGAAAGGCTGTCTTTTTCTGTAGGTGCATTCAGAAAATAGGGAGCAATTTTTAGCTCCCTATTGCACTTTAAAAGTGCAGAATACTAAAATGGCAAGCATGAAACTAACTGTCAGGCCATGCAGTTTCACTGTGGGGAGGTTATCACACGCAGCTTTGCTGCCTCATTCATTGCTTGCAGCTCTTCCAATCAGATAACCTTAACAAACATGGTGCTATCAATTGCCAGATGTGGTTCATGCTATGCAGCATCTAGTTTTTGACAGACTAAAATGGAACAGATGATTCTTCTCTTTATGTAATCAACCATCAGTCACATTATGAGATTCACAAGGAGTATCTGGAAGTGCTGTCAAGTGCCAATTAGTGATGTTGCTAACCCGAAAGGTAAAGAAGATTGTAGAAGAAGTAGCCCAGTATAATTCTCCACTCCAGTGTCCTTAAAGTGGGCTATCGTTTATTAATGTACTCCTACAGATGAAAAAGAAATGGGAGGTCAGTGGTTCCTGTCTTCAACAATCTTCTGCAATCTTCTCATAATGAATTGTAAATAGTATCACTATCAAGCTCCTCTTCCTGCACTGGAAACCAGCACAAACAGCTCCGCAAAGCCAAACACTGAAAGTACTGTTCCTCAGGACACAAAGCTGAAGGCCACCCTCTGTCCTCTGCCTGTTATGCTGTGAGCGGGCCGGCGTGGCTGGGGCTCACCCTTTCTGCCTTGCCACATCCCCCCATGCCCCCACGGTTTTGGGGTACGTTCACACCACAGATATGCAGGGCTGAAATCCTGAGCTGTTTATCATTTGAAGACAATCTGAAGATTGATGAACAATCAATGGAAACTTCTTCCTCCCTCTCAGAGCAATTCTCATCACAATCTGGCAAAATGTCATTATCACCTAATATAGTTTTATCATGAGGTGTTCCTGCTTTCAGAACAGCAAATGATTTTTACAAGGTCAAAAGCAGAATATCATGCCTAGGTGTTGGCCATCTTGAACTGCATAATGAAGACATGTTCTTCAAAGCGCAGGATTGCTCTGGTGCATGGAGAATACCTGACAAGCTTGGATTTGAAGTGACCAGCCTATGTGCATCCTTTCCTTTTAAGGGTTACAGTATCTAGTAGTCAGTGTAGATACAATGCATTATTAATTAGCATATATGAATCTTATTTATATTAAAAAAAGCTTGCTTAGTGAAGGAGACATAATTCCTATTATTACCATTCCAAATAGCAAAAAACAAATATTGTCTACAGAGCTAATAAAAACACAAGATACACACAACAAGCTTGGAATATATTTGTATTCTGCAGGGTTTTTTTAATGTGGGACCACTACTTTTCATGGTAAATTATATATTCTAACAGAATTATTCTGAGTGTACCTATGTTCCTGAATGACAATGTTCTGAAAGAGCAGTGCTGAAGAGATTTACCATATGGATGTATAATACTTACAGTACACAGCTGTTGTATATGCAATAGACTTGTGACTTCTTAAAATATGCATGCATGGAAGAGGTACAAAATGACTTCAAAACTGCCTGGGCAAGCATAAGTTCGTGCAGAAAACTCCACACCATGAATACCCAAAAGAGTTTGCTATCAAACCAGCAACATATATGTACATTCATGCTCCAAAGTCCAATGAATCTTTGGTATCTCTCCACTACCACTGGTGCAAATACCACTGAAAACAGATGTCGTATAAGCATTAAAAAAAAGTTGAGCAAACTTTGAGCTTTTTAATGTATTGGGTTCTATTGGAATGCAAAGAAAAACTGTTGTTAATGCAGGAAAGACCAGATAAAGCTGGCAAACTATCTCCCTGTGCCATAATTTAGCAAATGAGCAGAACTCTTCCCTGGAAGGTGCCAGACAATTAGAGGACAAGTCACAGCAACAAAGGTGTTTCTACCCAGTGGGAACACTTTGTCAAGGTATGGAAACAATTTACAGTGTTTTCAGAACCGTAGTTCAGGTCAGTTCATTTTTATACTCTCCCATATGGTTCTGCTCCTTCTATTTCCAGAGTGAACCCTATTTACCTGGACGGGTATGGCAGAAAATATATTGTTTGCAGAGAGAGTGAGAGTCATCAATAAAGAAAACTTCTCAAGATAGGTATATTGAGTATGTGTATTGGCTTGATCTGACAAGGGAAGAAAATGGCAAACAACTTGTTTTCTACTTGAGAGGAATTTGAGAGCAGAGAACTGGTCAGGTGCTGCATTGTACCTTCTGGAGGCTCAGCAATAAATGTACTGTTTGGGTGGAGAGAGCAAATAAAAGTGGCTTCCAGCCACATTTTTGTTTTTATGAATCTGAGCCTGGCAAAAGACCAAACATCATTTGCACCAGGTTTTCACTTCCCCCAGGTCTGTAAAGAGAAAAATACATTCAACCCTTCCATGCAGAACTGCCAGCAGGGACCATATCAAGTGGTCATAGCTCTGCTGGTCCCTAACATGAAAGTAGAAAGGACATATGCAATTAAGAGCTATTATTATAATATATTAAATATAT
>WBMY01017410.1:0-80730 GCA_013397315.1 Donacobius atricapilla
GCTGGCACATGCCCCTCGGTGCAGTGGGCCTCGGTGGGTGCCCCCAGTGCACCCCACTCTCTGCTCAGCCCTTCCCTTGGCTTGCTCCCTTCCTGACTGCCTCCCCTCACGGCTTCCTACGGCACCCGATCCCACAGACAGAGGTTATCCAGCAGGCAGGGGTTTCCCCACCACAGGTCACACATCTGCCAGGCTCAGCCCTGTGTTGCCAGTGATGCCCCGCTTCCATTTTAGAACTGGCGACGGTCACCCCCCGGCCCCATCCCTTCCTGCCTCCCCCACGTGCCTCCCGGGAACCCAAGGGACCGGAGCTGTTCCATTTTTATCTCCTACACCCCTAGGCTCGATAGTGGTGGGTGGTGATGGCTCCTCTTGTGTGTGCAGTTTGGGGGAGATTAGAGAGAACTGCTTTGAGCTTCCCTGATCCTCACAGACTCCTTGTACCAGTCTCCTCTCATCCACATTTGCTTTTTGAGAGGAAGCTTTTAAAGTCTCTTTCCCCCTGCTCCTCGGTGTTACTAGTGCAGGGGAAGCTACTGCTCCTCCTGCTTTGGCTGTAGGGCCTAGAGAGGAGAGGGAGACACGAGGATCCTTAAAAAGGAGCATGACCCAAACACAGAGCGAGATTGTCAGCAGCCTTTCTCTGTGTGTGTGTTCACTGTTTGTTCCCCACGCCCCATGGTGTCTCCTCTCCAGGTTGGGGTGTGTGGTGGGGGGGTCGCTATGTCGGATGACGATTCAAGGGCCAGCACCAGCTCCTCCTCATCTTCATCCTCCAACCAACAGACAGAGAAAGAGACAAGCACACCTAAGAAGAAGGAAAGCAAAGTCAGCATGAGTAAAAACTCTAAACTGCTATCTACCAGTGCCAAAAGGTGAGGCTGCCGTCAGTTTTCTCACTGATTTGTTGCATCTTCCCTTCTTCCTCATTTTATTTTGCTCTGTTCCTCTGTTGCTCCCATTCCTCAGCTCTAGCCCTTGTGTTCAACCTTTCCATTTGAAGCTATTGTCTCACTTTTTTCTGTCTTGCTGCAGTGAGTGTCTGCCCAACATCGCTGTTCTCTGGTCCCTCTTCCTGCTTATTCCAAATATTTTCCTGGCTTTTATTCCTCTGGGCTGTTATCCTGACCCTCAGTTATTTCTGCTGTCTTTCCCTTTTTCCTTACTAGCAATTTGTTATGGGAATGGGGTAGGATTGACATTTAGACCCTTTTTTTTTTTTCCTTCTACTGAAAGCTATATGGTCCCAAGTAAGGCATTGCATTTCAACATCTATTTCCCTCTCTTTTGGGTTGGAGTCTAGAGTTGTGGTTTTTTTTTTTCCCAGGACTGATTTGGAGGTTAATTAATGTTTGTGAAGTTTTGAGTTTGTTTGCTTTTGGGGAGTGCACTCCAGTTCAAGGGGTATAATATAGCCCAAGATCTTTACCAACAAATACATTACCGTTATTTTTGTCTGCTCATCACTTTTTTTTAATTTTCTGTGTATGATTGGATGCTGACTGGAATAAATATTCCACAGCAGGCCCACCTGTGGACATTCTGCTCTAAAATAGTCTTTGCTCACAGCACAGAGTGGGTTTGGGCTTTTTTTGAGAGTAAATAATTTTTATTCCAGAATAAGGTGCAGGGAGAGACACCTGCTTAAAACAGTAATTCCAGAACAGCTTTGTCAGTCAGTTTTCTTCACTTGGACAGACTCTTGGAGCTACTCATTTAAAAAAAAAAAGTTTCCCTTTCTTATTTATTCTGCGCGTCACCTGAATTCAGCACCATCCTGCTCCAGGGAGCTAAGCTGACAAATGGAGGTTTTCAAGCAAACTTGCAGTACTTCAGAATAATAAACCATCTCACTGAACAGCTTTGCCAAGCAGCAGAGAGGTTGTATCAGTAGGTGTCTAAAGTGACTGGGGTTTTATGCAAATGCCCTGTTGTAGCAACTAAGTTCTCTGTGGCTTTGTAGAATTTAGGCAGTTTGGTTGTTCCACATCTCCACTCAGCAGGTTTCCATGGTAAACTGACATAGTGGCAAGCAGTGTTTACATGCTGTGCCGTCCACTCTTTTAAGGAGAAGGTTTTAAACTGCCTCCTGTGGAAAGGCTGTGGCTCTTGTGTGTGACAAGTGGCAGGAGATGCTGGCTGAGTTTAAAGGAGAAGGGAGGCAGGCTGAGTGCTGGGTGGGGAAATCTGGAAGGGAAGCCTGAGTGACAGTAATGGGACTCCAGGGAAGAGGATGATAGCTGGTTGGGCGTTTTGTGGCAAAAGCAGTGTAAGCCCAGAATAGTCTGGGCCAGGAAGACAGGGTGTTGGCTGAGCACAGTGGAGAGAGGGAGCGTCTGGAGTCCTAGGGTGGGGACACGGGGGTGTTGTGTAGCTCTTGAGGGTGAAGAGAAGGGAGAATTGAAGGTGGTAGGAATGTGCAGGAGCCTCGGAAATAGATATTCACCTTCCTTAAAGTGTCCTTGAGAATGGCGCAGTTAGTGACTCCCTCAGGGCTGTGGGTTTTTTTTCCTCAGGATGGTGATGAGAAGCTGGGGGAGAGAGGAGGGAGCCAATTTGGCAGTGACTGTTTCTCTCAATCCTGTAAGACAAAATTCCTTTTCAGACTGCAGTTTCCTCTTGGTGCATCACATTTGCAGAGGTTTCCCCTCATTTACAGGCTGGTTGGCAGAGCAAAGCGGACAGTCTTTTCCAGTGTGTGATTGGCATCTTTGTGGGAGCGTGGAGCAGTGCACGTGTCTGGGTTCAGTGCACGATACCTGTCTGATTGTCTGCCTGTCTCTTTAACAGGGCAGGGCACCTGTCCTGCTTAGGGGGTTTGGACTGGTGGGGGGCTGCAGTTGAGAGTGCCCCTTCGTACTGTGGCAAGCTCACAGTGACAGTATGTCTGCAAGGAGAATGTGTTAACTGCTATCCCACACAGTGACTTACCTTTGTTCCTTCTTGCTTTATTGCTGCAGGATTCAGAAGGAATTGGCTGACATCACCTTAGATCCACCTCCCAACTGCAGGTTGGTGTCGATTCCTTACCTGAGGAGGGTGGGGGAAGGTGAGGGGCTGCAGTGTGCCGGTGTGATGTAACTGCCCTCAGAGGCTCTGGATGGAGCAGAGGAACAGCTGTTTAGGTGGCCAGCAGTACTTTTATGAATGCTTGCATGACTTTAAATAGTTTCCAGGTGGGGGTACCTCCAGAGATTGTATGTATTTTGACCAGTTTTCTGTTTGTTTTGAGGGTTTGTTTTGTTTTTTTAACAATTGCCTTTCAATATGTTATACTGTTTTTTGTGTGTACGTTTCAGAAACTGACCTATAAGGAAGGGTGTGAAAACTTTCTCCTTGTTTGTTTTTGGTTTTGGTTTATAAATCTAATGCCTGACTGCACTAATCTTATATAAATAAGAGTTCTGCCAAGGAAGCAGAGAATGCTCTGAGGTTTTTAGCTCGGAGTTCTGTTGTGAACAGCAGCTGACAGTGGAAGAGAAGTGTGAATTCGTCACTCAGTGAGTGCCCCACTGGAACATATATCTTAGCTGATGAAACAGAAAGCAGGGATATTCTGTTGCCCTTCCTAAAGCAGCTTGTTTTTAAGTAAGTTTTAGAAACTTGTATTTTTTTAAAAAACATATAGCATTTGATTTGTTTCATTGCATGGTGTCCCTGAACCTCTTAGAGGAGGCAGTAGTAGTGTAACATCTTTGGTTACACTTGCTCATCCAAGAGGAAAGAGGCTTTTGGTCTGGTCTGTAGTTGCCAACGCATAACTCCCATCCTCTTGCTGTAGCTGAGGTTTGATGTCTTTTGATGTTGGTAATAGCAGAAATCAGAGAAAACTATGTTTATAAATAACTGTTGAAATTGGTCTTTTTAGTATTGAGTTTCCACCCACAAATGTGCATGAACCTTTTTATTGAGGATTTTTGCCACTGTTAGTCTGTGGGGAGGCATTAGCACAAGACTTAGCCTGACAGGTCCAGAACCACCCTTTCAGTACCAGTCCCTGGGATCATAATTAATTAAAGGAGAGATTGATTGTGGTCTGTGACATCTAATCTGATACTAAGAAGATTTTTGTGCTGTTGGGATGATAACCAGTAAGTTTTGAAATCTTTAGCTGTGACAATGTTGTTTTAGGGGCAGTAATGACTTACCTGAATGTTACAAAATATCCAGTTCCTGGGCTGGAGATGTCCTGTGTGCATCCCACCTCTGTGTCAGGATGAAGTCCACATGCTTTTCCCTCCTCCTCCCACTTCAATCTGATTTTCATGGGAAAGAAACATGTTAGGCACAGTTACTTGTTCTCTAGATAACTGAGTCTGGATGGTCAAGGTGCTGGGACTTCAGACTGAACTTTGCAAGTCTCTCCAAAAGCTGTGGTAATATATGTTAGATTGCATGTTTCTTCTGAAGGTTTGTGTAAATGATATTTGAACCCTAATTTGTCCTTGTTTCAATTGGATTCATTCACAGGTAAAGATGAACTAGCAGACTACTTGTCAAAATACAATATAGTTTTGTTTTTTCTTTTTTAATTACATAGACCATTGAGGATAATGCGCTACAAGGCCCACACAGTAAATTTGTGTTATTTCAGGCTTTACAAATATTTCTAATGGTAAAAATCAGTTCGTAGTAAAAGTAGTGATGATTAATCTTCATCCATAGGGCAGTTACAAGTATTCTGCATTCCTTTGGACTTTCACGAGTGACAGTGAAGACCGGCAACTCCTGCAATTAGTGCTTGAAACTGGTGTAGCTGTTTCTGCTTTTTAATATGTTGATAGGTAGGAAAACATAAGTGGAGGGGTTTGTTGTGTGTGTGTGTGACCAAAGCAGTTTTGGTATTGCTCATCTTGGGGTGAAGTCATCCTACTTCTGTAAGTATGGTGCTGAGAGCCAAGAAGAGCAGCTCTGCTTATGGCTAACAAGGCTCCAGTTGTGCAGTCAAGCACTGGGAGTTTGCCCCTGTTGCGGATGGTTTGTAAAAAGGCAGGCAGGTGCCGATTGCCACAACAGCTGTTGTTTCAGCTGAGATGAGTTTCAGCTATTGCAGTTATGGGAAAAGTTCTCCTCTTGTGAAAAACAGAAATAGAAATAGTCAGTTTATAACTGTGAGGAGATTAAGCAAATGAGGGACTCTGGTTGCTGCATGATGTTTAAGGTTGCCAAAATTTATTCTTGGGAAGCCTGCTAACAGGGTCATTACTTTCCTTTTTATTTTTTCCTTTCATATGAACATTACTGGCATACTATGAAGGAGGTATTAAATACATAGTTTGAGAACTTAGTTTCAGTTTCCTGCCTTTATGACTTTGCTTATTCTAACCTTGCCTCTGACCTCCTGCCCCTCATATCTCTGCTGCCTTTGTGCCTCTAGAGACTTTTTTCAGGTGTCAGTGGAGGAGAGACCAGTCCTCTCTTTTTAGGCATCTTGCTCTCTCCTGCAAGTTTAATCTTAGAACTTACATATTTAGGGCATTATGTATAATGCCAAGTACTACCTGTTGTGCTGTTAATTTTAGGGGTTGCCCAAGCCTCAAGTCACATTTAAAAATGTTTGTCTGAAACTGTATCCTGTGTTACACTGGAACCATCATAATCTTTTTTCTTTTTCTGGACATCTGTTCTTACACCCCCCACCACCATGTTTGTATTTTTCCCTGTTCTGTGCCTGGTATTTGATATAAGTTCATGGTTGGCTGTGCTTTAATTTTTGGCCACGCTGCAAAATACTGTTCTTCTTTCAGTCTTATTGCAGTAATGGGAGTTCAAGGTATTTAACACATCCCAGAGCAGCTCTGCATATTGAAAGACAAAGGTTCCAGTTGTGAATGATTTTTAGTGAGAACTGTTTTACCACATCTTACATGAGGTATTTTTCTTCTTATGAAATATGACATACAAGATGCAATTACAAATAATGACAACCATTTGACATTTCAAACAAAATAGCTTAAAAATAAATGTTTCATTTTTATTTTTGTAGCTTTCAGTGACTGTATTTTCATGTATGTAACCCACAGATCATCTGTTTTAAAAACAAAAACCAAAACCAAACCCCAAGCACACTCAACACCCTGTGATTGAGCAGCTGTGTGGTTTTTACACATATGTGGGTAATACGAGGGGAAGTTTGCTCCAGAACTTCCTCTCTCCTCAGTACTTTCCTTGCTTCTGGTTTTTCCATGGCTTGCCTGTGTCACCCAAAAGCTTACCTAGGCTTGTGTCTCGTTGGCTGCTTCATTTCTCATAGTCCTTTTGTGCTTGTCTCCTTCTCAAGCTGTGATTTTGATTTTCACAGGCTAGTTAGTTGTACAGAGGTGTACAGTTAGTTGTACAGAGGTGCAGAATATGTGCGTGGAAACACTCTGTTTGGCCTGCATTCAAAAAATAGATTTTGGGACTTGAAAACATTTTCTAAAAGGATATATTTAATACATGTCACAAATTTGTGGGTTCCTACTGGGAGCAATGCTGTCCTCATAAGTGTCCTAATGTAATGTATGTTTGGCAGCTACTTCTGAATGGATTTTAGTCCTCTTCATTGTTTTCAGTAGGCCAGTGCTCTGGAGGTCTTTAATTTCTGCAAGATGATATTAATATTATAATCCCAATATTAATACTGGGTTATGAAAGCTAAATATGGCTTTCAAGTTCAAAAGGGGGTTAGTGATTAATATGAATTGTAGAATGACTGTTTGGACCTAAAGCGTTCTAAATCTTTTAAGAGTGTTTCTGGTGATCTCTTCTACTTTATTTTCTATCAGAGTGTTTAACTCCTGTTTTAGAGCTCAAAGAAGGTAACTAGGAGCTTCTCACTTTTGGTCTTTTGTATATGCTGGTGGCAGAGGAGGTGTCATGCCTTTGCTTTGCGTCTGAAGATGTCAAAACATGGTTCCATCTTGCTATGTAGGCAGTCCTGACTTCAGTTTGCTGGTAACACTTATGAGTGTTGTGCAAAAGCTTTCCTTCTGTCTCTGTGATGAAGTGTCCAAAGCTTTAAGAGAAGTTAGTTAAAGCTTTAAGTACTCTTTATTTGCTTTGTCTCATTTATTCAACCTCTGTATCTAAGCATCTCCTGATGGTAGATCTGCTTATTGATGTGAGGTTATGGAACCTTTTCCCTGTTTTTAGGGGTGGGGAGTTACAGCACACATAAAACAAGTGACTTGTCGAAGGTCATGCAGGAAGTCTCTGGCAAAGTGGAGAAATGAATGTAAATCTCTTTTGTTTCAAGCTAACTTGCAGCTGAGCTGTTCTGCTGGAGCTGTGTGCATCAGTTGCATTATGAGCAGGGCTTTGAATTTGTGCTTGACTGGGTGTCTGGTATTGACTGTATGTAAGCATGGTAATTTAATGTTATTTTTCCCATCTGTGTAGAGGGACCAAAATGGATATTAACGAGAATTAATGTTTTTTAATCTGTCTTAGCCAAACTGAAACAAGTTTGTGTCCACATGGCTCATTTAAGTCCATATAGGCAAGACCAGCTGTTCTTTAAACAAAAATAATTTTCAAACCTTCGCTGAAGGAGGCATTTGCCTGCAAGGCCTACCATTGCTTCAGAGTAAAATGCTATCACAAATTCATTATTTAAATAATAATAAAATACAGTTGTGTTTCTTGGCACCTTCAGCCCAGTTTTTGTAAATTCGCAGAATAAGGACCAGATCTCCTTGAGAGTCTCATGAAAGTTAACTGTCAGCACTTAATAAATATGTGTCTCAGCAAAGATGGTGGGGAGAAGTGCTCTCCATTATAACATATGGAATATTAATAGTTTTCAAAACTTTGCAATGTGGAATTAAGATTTCTTGGCTTGAGAGAAGTCTGCATAAAATGTGTGGCTCGAAGGCAGTTTTGAACTCAACAGCTTCATATTATAATTAATATATTTCATCTACATACCATGCAAGTCTGGCATTTGTCTTGCTTACATTTTTTTTATGGTCCTTGTAATTTTTTGCAAATGTATTTTTTCAATACTTTCAACTCCAATAATGCTTTAAGTGCTTTTGCTTTTAAATGTAGTATATTATCTGAGGATGTATTGTCACTATTAAACTCTAATATCAGTGTTGTTTTTGTTACTTTCATGTGTGAAATAGCCCTTCCTGAACACAATCACATTCTATAGCAAAAACTTTCTGGCCTTACATTTTCTAACTAACAAGCTTAATTTCATTATGACTTTGTTCCTTAATATGCACAGGCAGATTATTAGGTCAGGAATGACACAAATGCCAGCTTTTTCCTTGTAGAAATAAAAAATTATTATTGCCTTTAAGGAAGGTGAAATTATCAGCTTACAAAAGTGTTTTTAGAACTCTTTTTTTTTTTCTTTTTTCCCCTCGTGTTATGTTGAAAATTTGAGTGCTTTCTGTGAGAAGTTTCCAGATGTAGGATAGGAAGGACCTTCATAATTAGTGCTGTGTGTAGTTGAAAAATGTCTTTTGTCATATAAACTACCAGTGGTTCAGCATTCCCTCCTTGCTTTGTTTGGCACATGATCCCTAGAGAAATAACTCTTCCTTTTGAAATGGGTATTAACTAATTCAGAGATCCTCTGCAGCTGTATGGTCTAGCTTGCAAACGATAAAAATAATACATCTCTACACTGGCTGAATTTAAGTAAGTGAAGGTAGCAGCTCCTGCAGGCGAAGTCCTCTGCCTGATGTGCTCAGACAAAGGCTGCATAGGAGCAGTTTCTTTGCTGAGGATCAATTAGTTAATATTACAAGAATTAACTTCTCTGAAACCACTTGTATTTTTATTTTAACTCTCAGAAATGTTTTGATGACCAGGCTGTTCTGATGCTGTGGCAGGAGCTGGCTGATGCTGTGGTAGATTTTGCTCGGCATGTCCTGGCTCGGTAATTCCCAAATGAACTCCATTCTGTGCTCTTGCATGCCAAACATGGAAACGATGAATCTTGAGCACGGCTGTGAAATTGTATCATGGCTAAGAACAAAGAGGATTGAAATCCCTTCTGTGCACACTCCCTTGTATACCACTTAATTTTATTATTCAACTTTCAGTTTTGCTGCCCTTGGAGGGCACTGTGCAACTGTGTTTATGGTGCTACGTATATGTTTTATCTGACAAATTCTTGTATTTCCTCTTGGTTACACAGTCTTGTCTGTTTTTTCACCTGTATTCCAGTGCCTCTTGTCTAGATTTTTATATTGGATATGTGTATAGCAGCAGTTTATGTGTCTGGTTTTGTTTTAAGAAACATGCACTGTATGTGTATTGTGCTTCACAGACATAAATGGGAATCAATCTATGTGTGTTGTTTATACTTTAGGGCCTGAATCTATCTTGCCTTTTTATATGAAGACAAAATTACCCATGGATGACTGGCTTGTCTAGGGGATTGAGGAGGATGGGTTTGTGTTTGAAGATTTCAACAAGAGCAGGTTGCCATAGCCTTGTGGTTTCTGAAGAAGTGTCTGGCTTTGAGCGCCAGTGTCCTTGCATCTGGCAGATGTTGGCTTTGGTCCCACTGTTGGAGGGGGTTGTGCTGGGGATGGAAACAGAGCTCACCTGCGCCAGTACATCAGTGGATTAAGGTTATCAGTGAGTTTGTGTGTAGTGAAACTTCTGCAGCCTCTGCCTGCACTCTTCTGTAACTGTACATGACAGACCAGCCTTCCATGCAGCACCTTTTCAGAGGCATATAATGTACTAAAAAAAAGGATACCATTTTATGTGAATGGGTTTAGAGGTTACTGCACACCTGTGCAGACACACACCATGCTCAAAGCTAAGGGCTGTGCTTTCTCCACAAAACAAAGTGCTTCAAACTAAGTTAAATTAAAGATGCAATTTAGTCATTATAAGTAAAATCTTGCCAATCTGTACATTTATTTGAATGAAATAAATTTATACTTTTTTTTTTCCTCTGCGGCTTAACAGTGGAGGTCTAAATACTCACTTCATTGTATTACAAAACTGAGGAGAGAACATGTATTGTGAAGTACTATAAATAAACTACAACTGTCAAAATAAGCACTGTGCACTCAGGAATTCAGAGGGGTTTTCTTGTTTCTCTTGCCAATTTGCAAATTTCAGCAACATGCAATTAAAATTCCAAGGCATTTATGGAAAGTGTAATGATTGCAACCATGCATTTAATACATATTTTCTGTGTGTAAGGGCCTAATTGACATTACAAGGAGGTGTTGCAGAGCTGTATGCTTAAGTTCAATATCCAATTTGCAGTGTTCTTTATTAACCTGGATGCTGGGGGAAGGAAGCTGAGGGAGAAAAGGAGAGTGGGGCATGCAGACTGTAGCTCAGGGCAGATGTGGTGTTTGAATCTCCCCACTCCCTCCAGTATCTTCCATAATTTTACAACTGAAAATATGGGTCAGGTAAAATGAAATAGAGCTGTTTTGAGAACTGGGTCCAGGCCAAGTTTTAGCAGTTCATTTGTTTAAGAGAAAATACAAAGTAATTGGATTAAAGAGGCTGTACGATTAATGATGTAGAGTCCTGTTAGATTTCTTTGCTTCTGTGTTTCTGTGAATCAGTGTAGAATTTAGGCCTCAATTCCTCCAGGAGCTTCAATTTAGAGTCAAAAGTGAGTGCGGACCTAATCAGATAAGCATGTTAGATGTGTTTTGTACTTTGTATCAGTCTAAAAGACTGTTTAAAAAGACTGCTCATCTCTCCCTCTGGAGCTGCTGGACTTGCTGGAAACAGAGAATCTTGATCTGGTACTGAGAATTGTAAAGGCAAAATGGGGAGGAGCTTTTTGGAGCAGGTGGACTGCTAATATTTAATGCTTTTTCTGCTGTAGTATCTGAGCAATACATTTTGGCCAGTGTGCTAATCCCAGTGTCTCACTGGGAGAAATCAGAAGAGAGGTCTTGGTGTGTTTTCTTTTGATTCATAGGATCATACAGGAGTTGCACACAGGAGTGAAAAGACCCCCAAACATTAAAAATTAATTCTGAAATCAAAACTGTCTTTTCACAATAGATGAACTGATTAAAAAAACCTAACAAACTACTTCTGACAGGTCTAAAAACTTAGTCAGATTTATTTGAGACAGTGGTTGTTCTACAAGGAAAACTGCCAGGTTAACTGTCTCAAAGGTTTTAGATGCAATTTGAATATCTTCACTGACATTTTAAGGTGCTCATTTAGGTTATAACTGTTATGGATTGTCATGTTTGCAGTTTTCAAGTGGACAACTTATAGAAAGTTTCAGTGTGTTATTTTACATTCTGAACAAGTGTAGCTGCTCTGAAAAGTGGCCTAAAATGGTGGAGAAAGTGCAATTTATTTCATCAAAACAGTGTTTAGCTGCTGCAGATGGTTTTGAAAGATTGGTAAAATATACACAGTTGTAATAATACCATTTTAAAGTAATTAGATCAATACTGTACTATACCACAAAAGGTAATTTTATCAGAAGCTTCTGATCAATGAGATTGTTTTAATTCTCTATGTGCACAGTATTCCCTATATGTCTTAGTAACCTTTTTAAAGGAGGTAAATTAGGTGATGTATACAAGCCTTCATAGTTAGTGTCCTCCTTGTCTTCTTTATAAGTTATTTATCAACAAAAATTGTCTAGATTTCTTTTTGATGGGGTAATTCTTAATTTGAGATTCTCATCATATTTTGTAGTGCTTTGAGTTCTGATAAAAGTATTTATGCCTCCTTACACTTGGGTGACTGTGGGAGAGAAAAGACTGAAGGCTTTAAATAGCTATGCTAAGTCTCAAAATATCATGAATCTCACTGAGTTCTCCATTGCATTAAAGTTGTGGTGATGCTTTCTTTCCTACTTTAAATTGAATTTTAACAGCACCCTTGTAACCTAGGAAATCAGGCAGAAAGATGTACAGTAGTGACAAGAGTGACTTAGGAGATCTAAGTTTTGAATTTAACTAGTGCCAGGCCTTCAGCTGCCCTGCTGCTTGTCTTTCAGCTGCATCCCAGGTTTGAAATCTCTGGTGAAATCTTAATGTTGACTTTAGAATATCATCTTTCCAATTTTTCCATCCCCTCACTTATCTTGTGAGATTAATCAGATTGCAAGTATTGGTAAGACTGGGAGATGAATGAGTAGCAGATGAGCAACAGGAAAGGACATAAAACCACTCAAGGCAGCAAGATTGTACAAGACTATGGTACAGAGACTATAAGGAATAGCAGGGAGAGGTGGCCCATCAGGATGACTGAGGTGGTTTTGCCACGGTTGCTGGAACAGTTGCAGCAAAGTTGGCAGTAGAGACAAGATAGATTGATGCTTTTTCTGCTTCAGCAATTTAGCTCCACTTCCTGCTCCTTGCGCTGTGAGGAACAGAAGACACGGGGCATCCCCCTCTTGATGGATGGGGGGGACCATCCATGGGCCACCCTCTTCCTGGGCATGAGTAGATTTTTGAGACAGTAAATCATACAAGCTGCAACATTAGTTTTTCTCTGGTGATTGTAATGCACTTATATGATCTTATAGTAAGAACAACATATTATACCTTGAAGAATCTGTGAAACAGGTGCCCCGCTGTATCTTTGCAGACCTCCTGGAACTGCTGCTTGAATCACGTGTGACTCTTGAGCCATGCCCTCCTAGAAGCACATCAGTGAGGTGTGAGGAGAGGGAAAAAAAAAACTGGGCAAGTGATGGCAAGCAAAGAACCAGAGGGAGTGAAAGGCAGGCAGAGAAATGGAGGAAGAGGACAGAAAATGGAGAGAGAAACAAGTGACTCAGTCAATCCCAATCAAATAGACTAGTATTAAAGATAGAAAGTTGCAAATTAATTTTGTTGAAGGCCATGTGAATCTGAATCTCCCAAAGAAGCACAACTTGGTTTTGTAGCAAGAAGAGAGGTATGGCAGAAGCTGTTATTCAGTGAATTCCATAATCCTTTAGCATCCCTAATCCAGTGGCTGTGGATTCTGAGGGAGTACAAAGGGAATGGACTGCAGAGAGTGTCCGCCATCACCTATTCTGAGGAGTAGGCTTCTAGCACTGCCAGGAGGAGGGTGCTGGGTTAAATGACCCCAAATGGTCTATGTTCTATGTGGAATACCCACAAAATTACCTCCTTCCCCCATCCCATTGTCCCTCATTCCACTCCACTAACTTCAGGCTCTTTTCTATTTCCTTGTTCCAATTGACATGGCTTTTAGCCACAGAAAATGTTCAATTTCTGCCCTTCTTGCCTCTCTTCTTTTTATGCTTTGCCATTTAAAGCAAGCCCTTGTTTCCTGTCACTCAGCCACTTCCCCTTGCTTTTGTGAAGGATTAACCTTCATGCATTTGTGTTAGACTGTGTTAGACTGTAAACTTTTCAGAGTAAATAAAGCACTTCTTTACTTTTTGCCGGTGTTGGCAAAGTGGTATGTAAATTTCCCTCTATGTTTAAATGTTCTTTATTAAAAAAGTAAGTTTAGTCTTTGGGCTTGTAGGTGTCACCCTATCCTTTCTTCCCCCAAAAAGTTCTGCTTGTGTTGCAAAATTGCCTTTTTTCCCGCTTATCTGATAGAGGTAAATAAGTGAGTTGTTTTATTCAGCAGCTCTTGTATTATCTTGAATATGTGATTTGGTTATTTTCCGGTTTTATGCACACCAAGGTTATCACAGCTGTTACTTTGTGATACTACTACTTTGTAATAGTATAGTGTATTTTGAGATATATTAGTGTCAGGGCTTTTTTCTTCCTGGATAGTGGCAGAGAAATAATGAAGCTGTCCAACAGCTAATCTCTTTCTTTGGTGTCTTTGTGCTCCTACTTCACCTTCCACCTCAATATCTAGGAGGACCATAACTATTTGTTAGGGAAATATGAGTTAAAATGCATAGCTATTACATGTGTTGAGACATTCCAGTTTCAAGTACTTAGTATTCCATGTGTGTACTCTTAATGACTATAAATATTACATTACATCTGAGGTTTGTAATGTATCAGGTATATGTTGTACATTGCTTTTCCCACAAAAAAACACAAAATTTCTAACCCCACGGAGTGTGCTGTCTCTACTTTCTGCATTGCATTTCAAGGATTTTGCATTGTATTTCATAGAATAGTCTTATTTATGAGGAGATGTGAAGTCCAGACAAATAATTTATCATTGGAATTGTTCAGGTGCACATTTCACTGCATGCTGGGTGGCACAGAACTAGCCATTAAGGACCTACCTATTAACTAGTACTGGATTTTGTCAGGAAAGACTGAGAAGTAGAGATTGCAGTAGGAAAAGCAGAGAATTGCGTGGTAACACCTTGCAGTGGGGATACAATGAGGGGTCCAGCCATAAGTGGTAGCAGCAGAGTGAAGGGCTGCGGGTGACTATGTGCCATGACCTCTTTCATGGCTGGCTGAACAGCGGGGTGAGATTTTTTAGTGATTCACAGCTGGACTTCGAGAGGTAAGGGTAGAGTGCTGATTTAGCTTTGGATCTGGAAAGGAGAGCTATCTTTTACCTACTGAAGTCTGTTCTGTTTGCAACAGTCTTCACTGATTCTGAACAAATGAGGAAAAATAATATGGAGCTAGAGTTGATGGCTGAACTATGATATACTAGGAAAGAGCGAAAATATAGGGTGGGATTAGATGTAACTCTTAAAATTGGGGAACAGGAGAGAAAAAATATATATTGCCAGATTCCTTTCCGCTAGTAAATCTTACAGTCTCTTGCAGAGACTCTGAGCAATCTTTATACTTCTTTTCTAGGTTTTCCTTTCCTTCATCATAATCTAATGTGTTCCAAGTCACCAGTGTGGTGTAAGTTCTGGAAGAATGAGCTAGAGTACCTGTTCTGGCCCCTACAGCTGGGCCTCTTTCTGCAAGCCACCTCAGCCTTGTAAAGAACAGTGCTACTGTCTCCTGCCTCCTTATCCTTCTGAGCTGAGCATATTCTGGTCTCTTCTCTTTCCCGATGGCTGCACTGATCCTTCAGCAGTAAGCCGTTACATCTGTCAAAGTCTGCAGCCCATGTGTACAGGGAACACAAGAGGCAAGGTTGAAGAGGCAAGGTTGTCCTGTTGACAGAAAGAAAATATGTATTAGGAATAAAGAAATAAGCAGACATAACCATTCTTATTTTATTAATTTACTTGTAAATGAAGTAGCAGTGATCAGCTAAAATACTGAATGTGTATATAGATTTTTTTTCCTTTTAAATTGCTAAAGTATCTGGTCATGAATCAGAGTAGCTTGATGAAAGGGAAAGTGGAAAGTGTTTTTAAAGTACTTAAATGGGCAAATGGGATAATCCCGAGTTGCAAGGTAATATAGAAATTGAAATTTGTTATCTTTCTTTATGTAGTACTTTTTAGTCATGGGGAAAGTATTTTACTAGCTTGAAAGGTTTCTAGTCAAGAGGATACATCTAAACTTCACTTGGAAGTTATGAGGACATTTGACTGTGAGGAAGGTGAGCCTGTACAAGCATTGCGCAGCAGACAACTGTGTGCCAGGCAAATGAAAGATTCTTTGGTCAGTATTTTTACTAATCCTCCTCTCATGTACACATTGAATGTCACACCTGGAAAGTAATTTAGTTGTTATTGTAGCAAATTATTTCTTTTCAGAGGGAGAATCTCATTTTTTAGATATTAAAATAATGGAAGTACAATGTTTGCTTAGATTGGCTTTCCTAAAAGATAATGTGTCGTATCCTAATGGCCTACTAGGTCCAGTGTTAAATTTCAGTCTTTGCTGGAGATAGTGAATGAACTGTGTCCAGAAATTAGTGGGTTTGCATGTCCCTGCTTATATTACTAGAGTTCAAGGTCACTAAGACAGTGTGTAGAGTTTATTGTACAATACATATTATTTACCCATTTTTTTCTTTAAAGTGCCAGACTGTTTACTGAACTGTGTGAGGACTTCACTGTTTTATATGTAGGCAATGATTTTCTCAGCTGGTTATTCACAGAGGATAAGCATTGTTTTGTCCTTTATTTATTTATTAATTATGCTGAGACAACCAGATGGAAGAAAGCATTCTTGCCTTTGGCATCTGAAGGAAAGATCTCTATTTTTGTTTAGTGTGCTAAACAGGGTTATTTTCTAGTAAGGTTTATATAATGTCATTATGAAGTTACCCTCTCTTTCAGAGGGTCATATATGTGATCTCTGGTCAGTACAGAGAAACTCACACTTTTGACCTTTCTGTCTCTTTGGACCCATTACTTGTTGGACATAATGGTCCTTCTAAAGTTGCTTAATTGTTCCAAAGAGATCATTTGTGCTTACTCCATTATTGCCATTTGATGCTGCCTCTCTATACACTGCCAAAAGTCCATGATATATTACATTTTTATTGTTATGTAAAGCAGCTGTAAAACAAACTGTGGCTGTGTAAGTGTATTTGTAAAATCTTTGCTATTGGCTACTTTATTTTTTCCCCTTTATGTCTCTAACTTTTACATTTATAGTTTTGGTACTACAGGGAGCTAATGAAAAGCAAACGTATAGACTGTTAAAATGAAAAAAAAGGTAATGCTATGCACAGATTCACATTGCTTCCTTACTCATGTTCATTATTCTGTTTTTCAGTATAAGAAAACATAGGAAGGACATGCTGTGCTGGGGTGTTTGGGAGGATTTGGGGATTTTGTCTTTTCTTTGCATTGCTTTGGCTGTTCAAGTCCTCTGATTTTAGGAGACTTCAGGAGTTGTAGACCTAGTGGCCATACAACAGACAAAGAAGATTAATCTATGTGCAGTAAGGCATTGATCTGGATGAGGGGTGGTCTGTTTAACTCCTTTTCTTTAATACTTGCATGCCTGTGGGCAGTCAGGCCTATGTACATCCTTAGCACACTCGCAGGGTTATGAAAGGTGATTTCTCTTATGTGTTCAGGTTTTTCTTTGTAAATAGTACTGAACAAAACAAGGGCTTAAATTATCCTATATTTTTGATTCTTTCTGTATGTCTTTAAGTATGCAGTAGAACACTATGTCTCGTAGGAGTAAAATTATGACAAGGATACTTTAAGGGTCTGACTTTCACAAAAGCTGTTTCCAGTAAGAGTACTCACTGAGATGATGAGTCTCTTGATCATTCTTTGCCCTAGTGGGAAAAGTGTGTGAAACCAGCACAACCACCACTGGGCAACCTCTCTCACCATTTCTAATCCATGCTGGTCACAGCTGCTAAGACGTTTTTAATAGGTAGACTTTTTCTTAGTTTAAGCTGTTTTTCTGCTTTAATTGGAGCTTGCACAGCTTAGATCTTGCTTTCCAGTCTTTTCAGAAATAAACTGAACTCAGCTGACACTGAACCAGAGCTGCCTTCCCTCTGTAACCTGGGCTGGGGAGACATACTTACTTGGCTGGGGTCTGTTCTACATGGATTAAAGGAATAGAAACTATAAGATTAAAAGATGTTCAGGAGGGTAACATGTACTTGGATTTTGCCAGCAGTTAAAAGTAAATCCCTTACAGTAAGGAAGACTCTAAGTGGTGCCTCTCAGTATGTGTTTTGCCATAACTGAATTGTTCAAGACTGAGCTACCAGATTTCAACTTTGAAATGATGAAGCAGATTTTAGCTTGATTTTTATTTTGCCCACAATTTCATTTTGCAAATTATGAGGTAATTCATAGTAATTTGCACATTTTAAAACTGTTAGATACTATCTAGGACAACAGCTCTAGGGTAACAGTGTTGAATCAGATCTGCTTTTTGTCAGCAGCGTGTTTAAAGCATGTATGTGTGTGCAAACACATATTTTGCATTCACTTACCCCAGTGCAGTTGAAGTTCTGAGAAAGTAAAGAGTTGGGTTTTTTCCTTTATATTTCCCTCCTAAATGTACAGAAGTAGCTGTGTGGAAAAGAATTACTGTAAGATCAAGTTTCCTTTTCTTCAGCATTTAATTTTACTTGTGAAGTCGACAGAGTGTTTGTTTTCATAAACTGCAAACATTGCATCACCCAGGAGAAGAAGCACACGTAGGAAAGTCTCTTAGGGGTGTGCAAAACAGACTCCAAGGATAACCCTGACTTTTCAGTTAATACCAGTAGTATAAAGGGTAAAGTCAAACTTCTTTTCGTGACTGAGAGGGAATCAGTGCTGTCATGATGTATATTCTTGTCATTATTTTGTAGCAAAAATGATAATACCATTCTAGATCTACTGCAGTGGAATACCTATAGGAGTGTGTGTTCACATGGCACTGAACAGAGTACAGCTATGGGGGTGTACCGGTTTTGGGTACCACAATTTTATGTATGAAATAGTGTCTGTATGTTCAAAGCTAGATACAAAAGGACCATTATCACACAAGTTTTTTAAAAGATGTGTGACGTTTTTAGAAAATTTAATCTGAATGTTGTCATGCTCAATCAGGACACCTCATTTTGTATATTGCCCATCTGGGTTTCCTTTTTTATCTGATCCTGTCATCAAGTAAGAACTAATGGTGCTCTTGTGCTCTTGGCCAATTATAGCAGACTAGTGGCTTTCTTTTAGTCTTTGCAGTTTTCTGACTTGGAACTATGAACTTCCTAACTGTATGAGAACACTTTATTTATTTATTGTCTGTTTCACTGTTGAAAATACACCTTTAAAAAAAAATCTGATCCAAATTATATATATTGTCACCAAGAGTTTCTCTGCACCAGAAGTTTATTTTCGAGTCCTCAAAGCTGGGCAATATAGGTGAGGCCTTTTCACATGTATCAAATGTATGCTAATAAATCTGGTGTAAAGATCAAGGATCCCATCATCCTGCAGAATGAAGCATTGAAGTGAGTATTTTTCCTCAACTGCAGTGAAAGAAACGAGGAAAGTTGGAATTGGGTACAGTAAGTAGCAGTGCAGGCTGGTAGTAGATCTAAGGGTAGTCAACCTTTGTATTTAGGGATCAATCCTATAGCTGAAGTAACATTAAAGCTCGGTCATTTCTCTGAATTGTCCTTTCCTGTCCTGCAATAACTAAATCAAACAAGGTTTCCACTGAAACTGTAACACCAATGTCATCAGTCTGCAATCTGGTGAGTTTCCTCTGAAATCTACTTCCACTTGCTTTTACAAATGTAATTCCCCTACATGGACATCCCTATTTAATGAAGTGTTTTGATTGAAGTCATGCTTTTGTTTGATGCAGCTTACACCCAGGTAATGGTAGTTACTACATGCAAATGCAGATGTACACCCTGCCTGCAAGTGCCCAGAAATGACATTGCAAAGTGATGGCATCGATCTCTTTTTAAGCTGTTCATACATGACCCTGATGATGGCACCTGAGAACTTGCTTGCACTCACAAAAGAAGCTGCAATGGTTGACTAATTGCTCCTACAGTGAGATTTAAAATAGCATGCTGAGTATGTGTGATACCAGAGATTTGAGTGATGTTACATATAAAGTTCTGTTCTTTTGCTTTTTTAATTGTTCCTCTCCCTCACTAGCATCTTCAGCCATACACACTGTATTTCATTTGGTTAGTTTGTGGTTTGTTGGGGTGGTTTGTTGGGATTTTTCCAAATACAGACTTACCAGCATTGAAAAGGGGAGCATTTTTAATGCTTTTGATATTTGTTTTCTGATTTTCTGTCATAAGCCTTATGCCTAAAGTTCATAGGTTTGAATTTCTTTACTTCCTTGCTCATCTTTCTCTGATTCTTCTAGTAGGTAGCTAAGTTTACTCTGGAAGAAGAGACATTTACTCTGTCTGGAAGAACACAATCAGGATGAAGTACTTCAGTCATTTAACTGCTAACTTCATGCTGCACTGAATTCTAGTGCAAGAGAAAATAAATTAGAAACATCTGTTTTCTTTTTCTTGTAACAGAAGAACCAAAAGAGATGTTTTATTGAAATCAAAAAAGGCAAATAGAAGAGCCATAAAAGGAAGGTATTATATGTGTATTTCACACACATAATTAGTCTCTGGAACTTAATGTCATAGGAAATCATTGAGGCCAAGAACATAACAGAATTTGAAATAGAATTGGGCAGGCATGTGGCTACCATCAGTGTTCAAAGTCAGTGTTATTTATTATGGTGATTTGGGAGTAATATTAAACTCATGCTCCTAGGTTTAAGCAAGATATCTTGAGGTCTTGTACCAGAAGAGCATGGTGGAGGGGATTTTTGGGGCTGGGGGGGGAGTTATTTGTTTCTTCCAATTAAATTTGCCCATAGACTAAAATCTGCTTTAATTCTGAGCAATACATTGAAATCTTTGCCCAATCCCAGCTTGCACAGAGTGTTTTTTCTCTCCTTCCACATGCACATGTGCACACCTGTCTTGTAACTCTTTGGGACCAGAAATCCTCCTCCCATACTGACTTTATCACTTTTCATGCTCCTTCTCCACATCCCTTTCCGTATCAGGTCATCCCAGAAAAGACTTTTATGCATCATGTCTGATCAGGTTGCAAGGGAATGCCTATGGAAATGACCTACTAAGTGAGCAATAGAATCCAAAGACTTATAAATGATTAATACCTACACAGAGCAGAAGCCGCAGTGGTGATTAAACTTGAGTGTGCTGTAATGAGTGAAATCACTATATTTCTGTAAAGGAAGTGATGATGGTAGCAAGCTCTTTACCATGGCTTGCCTTTTTAATAAGTGGCACTTCAGGTTACAGAATTAATTCCACAGAGTGGAAAAATATCAGGAGTGAAAAAAGATGTGTGTTAAAAGGCTGGACTATTATAGTTGACATTTATGCCTGCAAATCTCAGCAGGACTTTAAACTACACAGTTTCTACATGTTGGGGCTAGGGAGGAGAAATATGTTGATATGCTAAAGATTTATTTAAGAAAAAACCAAACCAAACAAAAATCCCAAAACGAAACAAAGAAAACCAAACCCAATACACCCCTCCAAAAGAACCCAAAACCACATAATAGAAAAACCCCACACAAACCCACATCTGTAGATTCAGAGAGAAAAGAAAAAGGTAGTTGAGCAAAAACTAATAAAAACAAAAATTGGAAATACCTAGGCTTTAGTCAAAATATTCCTGGCCTCCAAATTCTCATATTGGGAGTGTAGGAAAGGTAACTTGAATAAATAATGTGTCTTTAAATGAAAGAACCTTAATATGTATCCTGCAGAGGAGTTCAGCTCTCTCTCTGCAAAGCTCTCTGCTTTCCTTATAAGGTTCTGCTCTTCTGTAATTATCTATAAACTACTGTCAGTTCAATGATGGAAGCGAATCTTTTTTCTTGTTTTGAAGACGCTCAGCAGCAGCACTGATTGATAACAAACTTTTAAATTTTACTCTTCCATAAAAAATAAAGTATTTTGTCTTTTCATGGGATACAGATGCAACAAGGATGCTTTCAAAAATGCTCTTTGCTGACAGTGGGAATTAGGAATGCCACCATTACTGAGTGGACTAAGTGTGATGAAGTAACCACCCCGGTCCAAGTGCTCTGCAGTGATCTGGCTTTTGGAATTGCTGCTGGCTTTGTTGTGGGGGGGGTGGGGGGTGTTGCTGGATTCCCAAGAGATTTCTGTGCCCTGCATTGCATATGAATCAGTTCTGTTGAACTTGATGGAATTTTTGTCATTGACTTGAACTGACCCAGGCTGATACAGAAGTGCTTGCATTTAGAGAGTAATACATTGACAAATGTATGCTTACAGGATAGATCTTTAACACTGAGTGGTTTGCCACAAGCTTTGAAATAGAGAAAGAAACTTACTCTTTACTGGCCTTGTGCTCATTAGGGGCATTATCACCTATGGTGATAAATTATCCCGTTTTGAAGAGAGGATCATGTGAATGAGAAAAAGGTTTAGTTCAAATACATACAAATTAATGGCTCATCTATAAGCTTCTGGAATGCAGTCCACTTTATTGAAGAGAGTGCATTGGAGAAGTAAGTGGATTTTGGAGAGGAGAGATAGACTTTATAGAAAAAGGAACAGGAGAACTTCTTATGTGAAGACACAGGGATTGTTTCCTAAAAAAAAAAAAAAAAAACCAAAAAAAAAAAACCAAACAAAAAAACCCCAAAAAAACCCAACAAACAAACATTTGCAGAATCACAGGATATGCCAAGTTGGAAGGGACCCAAAAGGATCATTAAGTCCTACTCCTGGCCCTGTGAAACACCATCTTCAAGGATCACACCATGTGCCCAACAGTATTGTCCAAACACTTTTTGAACTCTATCAGGCTTGGTGCTGTGACCCCTTCCCTGGGGAGCCTGAGTCTTTTCCTTATTTTTTTAACCTCAAGAGAAAATAGAGAGGAAGGGGTTTTTTCCTCTTCTGAGATAAGAACAGAAACATACGGAATGAGATTAAAGAATAGTGACATTTAATTTGTTCACTTTTTACAAAACAAAATGGGGCACAGGGGTTCCATGCAGTATTACATTTCTGAAAGCAGGAATTAAGCAAGCCTTAAAAAGTCTCAGACTTCTATGGTGGGCAAAATCAGACAGAATTACCGGAGCTTATTCCTAATACTGATTCCAGAAGGAAAATGTGGATGCCTGGTGTTGAGGCTCAAGCAGTTACAACTGAGGCTATGGTAGAGGAGAACAGAAGACTTGGCAGAAACCTTCTGATGCCCATCTCTGACCCATTTGACTCTGGAAGCCAGTGAGATATGAGATACTATGTAGACATCAAATGAGATCCAGCCTGGTGGTTGTTTATTTCTTTTGATAAGCTAGCAGATAAAATTGGCACTTGACCTGTGATCAAAATCTTTGCAGTAATGCTGTCTCTACTATACTAATGTGGGAACTGAACTTTATTTAAACATTGTTTTATAAGAGGGAAAATGCATTTAGAAAAAAACCCTTTGTAAGTCATGTTGTAAAAAGGTTTGTGCTGTGTCAAACACACACTCGTGTATATATATAAGACAAAACCCCTATTAAGAGTGATTTCTAAAAGTATTTTCTGTTATATTTTTTTCAAATTAATATGTCTCTCAGAGAATTGAGTCTTAAAGCACAAAACAAGGACTCACTTTGGTGTTTTATTCTGGTACTTAAGGTTGACTTTACCCAATCAGATTTCAAGTTTGTAGTATCATTAACTCATGGCTTGAAAGTTGCATGACTTTTGCGTATATTTATATAGAGTGAATTTAAAAAATCATATTCGTATTGGTTAGTTTCTAATCTGTTAATGATACTGTCATAGGGATGATTTTTTGAGAGTGATGTGTTCTGCTCTTCTGATGCATACAAGCTCAGCAGAAGAGAGTTATTTTCAGCTATTTTACCTTAATTGAAAAAAAAGTTGGCTCATCATAACCTGTAACTACATTTGATTAAAAACCCAATATAATTTTTTTAAAGGATAAGTCTCTTTTAATAGGAATGTCAGCTGTCTTTGGAAATTGTCTATTCTCACTAATTTGTAAAGAAGGCAGTTTGTGTGTACTCTAAGAGTTTATTTACTGGCCTTTCTGAAATGAAGTCTTGACATAGAAACTTTAATGAGGAAATACCTACTTATTATTTTATCTTGATAGTTCTAGCGGGGTTGTCTAGACTGGGTGAGAAATTTTCAACATAGTGTAAATAGTGAAAATATATTTACATCGTAAATGTATTGATGTTTGAGCATCTTTGTTTCACTACAAGAAATATTTGAAATGCCTTTTAGTAAGAAAAATCAAAGTGGATCTGGAGTGACTGGAAACAAATAACTTCTTTCTGCTTAGAGAGATTTTTCCTACCTTCATACCCAAAACTCCTGCAATTTGTAGCTAGTGAGAGATTTATTACTCTTATGTTGTTATGTATGTAAAATTGCATCAAGCATGGGTATTAAGGCTGTCAGTTCTTCCAGGTGTTTTGCCATACCACTGTGTGCTATTATGCTGTTTTCATATTTGTGCTAATTAGAAGCAATGTCTTCAGTCTGTGTTCAAAAACCTGGCAGTTCAGTTTAAGGTGGAAACTGCTCGTCTGTCTCTGTCAGTTTTGCAGTTTCCTCGGCATTTATGGAAATAGTTACAGCATAACAAAAGCAAGGCTCAACTCTCAAAACATACGCCTAATCTTGTCACTGTTGCTTCAAAGTGTAACTTGTAACAATGCTGAGGTTAAAAGGTTAGAAAATGTATGCTGTTCTCTGTCCCTAAGACGCTTGCATGTTTCTGTGAGGTGTCCTCTCCTCCTTCTGCCTCTGCAATAAAAAGTTCCTGCTAGAGCTACTACCAATTAAAATGTTACCGCCATCCAATGAAGAAATGTGTATTTTAGACTTCTTTTTGTTAATTTCTTGGATTGCACCAGAAGTTTCTGAGGAAAATGTCTTTCTTTTTTAATGACTAGAAAAGCCTCCATGCCAACATACATGAAATATTATTTAACAGAAGCAGTTTCAGGTAATTAAAGTGTGAATTTAGCATGATTTTTTTTTTTTCATGGCACCAAAAAGTTTAAATTTAGTTTAAACTAAGAATGTCAGTGATCAGCTGAAGAAGCAAGTTTCTAAGCCGTATGGGGCCAGGAGTGATGTTGAGGAGGATGCCTGAATTCCTTGTGCTCCCTGGCTATTCCCTGTTCCCTGCCTGCTGTGATCATCTGTCAGCAGACCTTAACTGTCACACATGGGAGTTGTCTTTTAGTTTATTAAATTGTTGCTAAGTCATCTCTCTTTGGTGGAAATCAGGGAGAAGATACCAAGTGTTGACTTGTGTTAATGTAACATGTTTTTCATAAAAGGTGTAAGTGATATAATGCCCTAATTTGAAACTATTATGGCCTGTCACTTCATTGCTTCATTGTCATTAATGTTTCCTTACATTTGGGACATTTGAGTGATGAAGTAAAGGTATTGGGAAGTTCAAAATTCATGTGTGAGTTTTTTTGCATTGTGCAGGGAAGTTGCTTAATATCAATTGCCAAATAGGGTTCTGGAGAAAAAAAAGATAATTTGTGAAGGACTATATGTGTTCTTCAAGTTAAGACATGCAAGTTGGCCACAAAACTGTGGCCAGCTTAATTATTTAAGAGCACTGCTTAGTCCTCTAATGGCTTCTAATGTGGATTAAATTTAATGTTCCTAATACTTTGAAAACAAAGTTTGGAAAGTCACTGCAAATGTCTGTTTAGGCTATCCTTATGCATGTGAATCTGCTGTAGAAAAATCAAAGTTCTATTTTTCTTATTAAATCACCTGATAGATTTTTTAAAGGTTTTTCCCTGTAGCTAGCTTTGATATATTTGTTTCTACTACAGTAAATGTTGGCTAGATATTGTGACTGGCTCGTGTTATTAATGGGAACAACTTTCAGTGGTATATAAACAATTCTTAGTGGCTGTATGTAGTTGGCTGGCAGCTGTTCTGTATTACAGTGTAGGTAATCTTGTTTTACTTAAAGCAAACTCTCATCTTAGATTTCTTTTTCTAGTCTGTGCATGCCAGAGTTTCAAAACTCAAAGGCAGTGTTTTCAAGTTACTTTCCTGCCAGGTAATTTTGATAGCTTAGAACTGTGAAAATCAGGAAAGAGTTGCTCTGGGTAGTACTGCATAATTGAGAATACTTTGTTGTTGTTTTGAGAAGAGTAACCAAATTTTAAGCTGTTATTGGCTGGTTTGCGTAGTTTTGCTGTTAGCACCCACAGTGAAATAGGTTCATTCAAATGAAGTGATCTTGATTTATTTAGTGACTGACAAGGAAAGGAGATTGAATGTAGGTAAAGGAGAAGGGGAAGGCATTGAGATTAGACTTTTATTTTTCTATCTTTCATGTATCTTTAAGATATGTCCTTCAAGAGATACTGTATTTTGTTCAGCAACATAATGTTATCAGTATCAGCACTGGTATGCTGATGGGAAGCAATATAAAGATGTGAAGCCAAGATAATGGGATGGCCTGTTTCTCTGGTTAAGTGATGTTGACTCTACCTATCATACATCTAATGGGAAGGAGACTCTCTTTGTTGATTGGCTGATGGATTGTTCTAATTTGTACCATGTTTTTAGGGTGAATTGGTTGGTAGGTAGGTAGATGATGGGACAGGTGTATCAGTTTAGGAGCATGTGGTACAGGGAGCAGGGTTCTTTCCCTTAGGTTATGTTCTTTTGAAAACTTAAAAGTTGTATATAAACTAGTTATCTTAAAATACTACTTCATCTGTTCAGAGTACAGACTTTAAGCAGAATTCCTGCCATTCAGTACAAGAGAGATAGTAGTGTATGTCTACTCTGGAAATGTATTGACTCCTCTCTTTCAAGCAGCCCTTTTCATCCCCATGGAAGTAAGCAAGTTTGCTCAAGGAGACAGTTGGGTGAAGCCTCAAGAACCTTGTCTTTCCTAGTCTGAGGAACCTCGAGAGTCTTGTTTGCTTTCAACTTTCAGCATAGCAGAGGCATCTTGCCAAGTGTTACACATGAACTTTCTGGGGCTGTTTTCTTCAAGCTGGTTTGTAGCTGCTGTTGCCCTTTCAGTTTAACTTATTTAGGGTATGCATTTCTAGATCTACAAAATTATAATGAAATCAATAGGGGAAATGGATGATAAAATCCAAAATAAACAGTCCACTATGTTAGCTTGGTGCTGGATAGGTAGGCTTATGAAATAGGTAGGATCCTCTATTTTTTTTTTTCCTTAACAGGGCAAGCAACTTGTGAAGAGAGAGAAGCGTCCACATTATGTGGGTTCAAATTTATTACTTTTACAGTTGATGTACAGGGCTCCTAAATATTTATGATGTACTGGGGGTTTTATCTGCTTAGTGAGATCGCCTTCTGTATTCTCACACTGATGAGAACAGGACAGGAGATGGGCATCATAGACAGAAACACAGATGTAATTCCCAGCTTGATTCTGGAATGGCAGATTAATTGTAGTAGATCTCTATTTTCCTTAATGGATAAAGCACAGTTTTTAGGAAGGAGTCCTGTTATCATTCAGTGTAGCCCCTCTAAGGCTTATGGAGGGGAAAGAGATATTATTGAACTGTTTAGTTGTCAGAGGGGGTAGTTTCATTTCCATGTATAAGAACCTACTGTATCCCAGTAAGTGCCAGAAGGAAGTAGGTTTGTTTTCTTTTCAGGAGTATACCACATTTGAGATTAGTGACACAAGAACTTTCATATTTATTGATAGTATTGATTGTCTTTTATTTGTCTTTAATTAAAGGTCCGTCAATTTGATGCTAAGCAACCAGTTTAGGGTATGCTTGCTTTATGCAACTATTAAAATTACAGAAATAAATAGGCTCACTACTTGTATTTCTACACCAGTTTCCAAAAACCTGTTGGAATATGAAGAGGCCCCCCAAAAAATGGTGTAATTGCAGAAATAGTGTATTTGTGAAACTGCCTGGTTTTGCTTACCAACTGTAAATTACACATCTGTGCTATAAAAACATAAATAATTTGGAGATGAGGTCTGATGATGTGTAATAATTTCTGTCCCTGTGTTGGTAGTTGATAGTCAACAGACAAATGGCAGGAAGGCAACTGATTTAAAAATAACATGAGGTTATGTTGGTGGACCACAGATTCTGCCATCACATCATCTTGTCATTTTAAATGAGATGTTGCTAATTGTTAGGTGGGTCAGATTCTCTGTTACTGTTTCCCAATTTGTTTTATTGTTTCTTATACAGGGTATTATTTAGTGGGCTGTTTAAGGTCACATTTTAATTTATTTTGAAGGGGACCTTTTAATTGTTTAATTTTTGGTCATGGCCTCAAACTAAATCTATGAGGAGAAAAGAGAAAGATTTGCATACAATGAAAATAATTTCATTGATTACTTAGTCTGGTATTTTCTGTATTTCCGTACTGTACATACTAAAGTCTCAGACTTACAGGAATAGCCTTTCTGCAGTCATGTTTAACACTGAAAATGTTCCTACATGTACATAGTGGGACAAACTTCCAGTACTTTGCAGTAGAGAAGGCTACAAAGAAGCCACTGGAAAGGAAAACTGAAACCCTTGAGAACTGAGCAAGTTGGATTTATTTTCAGTTTTGGAACCAATGCTAAAGTGATTAATTTGTCTTGAACCTTTTTATAAGGACTTGCTCCTAAGTAGGAGTGGTTGTTGTTCAACTAAACAGCGCTGCAGCGCACTCCTGAGAATATCATAAGTCTCCTCCTGACCTCCCTGAGGTCAAAACTGAGATTTTATTTTAAATCCTTGAAGCCTGGTTTAAAAATCAAACTCTGCAGTGAAATTGTTTAAGAGGATTGGCCTTTTCACCAGGTATCTTAGTAGTAACTTCAAGTAATATTTTGCAGAGACTGAACTATTTCAGGTAAAAGTCCTAAATTTGCAAGTACCCCATGGCATTTCTGTTCCTGCTGTAATAGAAAAAGAATGAGATCTTGGCTGTTGTGTGATCTCATCGCCAAGTATTTTTTATATAAATTGGAAAATGTAGGGGGTTTTTTTTCTTCCCACAAAGAAATCCCCCTGATCAATTTTCCTCGAAGTCCAATAAATCCCTGCATTACAGCTTATCAGCTCCATTATCAGAACTACTTAGTTATTTAGTTCCTTTTTAAACCTAGTAATAAAGTAATTCACTGCACCGTTTATCCTCCAGTTCAAGCTTTGTGCCATTGTTCAAACTTTCCTAATTTTACAAGCTTTCCCAGATGCTAAAACAGAAATCCTGTGCATGAAAATGCAGAGAAGAATGATATTATTTTTAACTCTAGAAATGTGGTGGGATCTGTAAGGCACTTATGCTGATGCAATAATATTGTGACTGCATTTTAAATTGAAGACAGAAACCACAATGCTTTCAATGACTTATAAGAAAAAATAATAGTATTTACACTTTGTACTTGAGAGCCGTATCCCTGAACATGAACTAGAAGGAGAATTAAGTTCTATTTTCAAAATTTTATGTTTGGATTCCTGGAGCAATATTATGTTCCATCTTTGCTCACTTACCTTTCTACCTCCTTTGCTCCTGTCTTATGTTTTAACTAAAGCCAGCTGCAACTTTTTCTCTTGCTGTCTTTTCCCTCTTTCATTGAGCCTGAAGGAATTTCACCTGATATAAATCCATCATTTTTATGTTAACATAGAGGAGCAGCTTGGTTGTGTGTAATGACAGTGGGCAAAAATTGCCACTGATTCACATAGGCACACAGTAATTCAGTGTATTACCTTTAATTTGCCACGGTTGCCCAGGAGTGGTTTTCCTGTGTTGTGATTATTTTTTTCCTTTATTTTCATTTAATTTCTATTTTTTGACTTAAAAATGGGAGGCTTCTCTACTTTCAAACTACTTTGCCAAAAAATAGTAATTAGATGGATGGCCCTGGGTATCCTTTCAACTACTTCTGTTTTGTCGATTTGGATTTCTTCCTAATAACTGTGTAATGTTTTAATGCTTATTTTATAATTGAAAGGCCTTTGTAAATTGTGTACACAGGCCTTTGGATTGCATTGTAGCAGGCTTGGCATAGTGGGGTCCTGCCTATGAATGGAATGTCTTGGTACTATAGTAATAAAAACAATAGATTTTGGTAGCTAAAGCATGTGCAGAAGGTGACAATTTATTTCTAAAATTAGAACTGTGCATTAATATGAAGATTTTGAAGTGATGTTTGGGCCAAAGGATTAGCTGCATTTTGTTTTGTTGGTTTTCACTCTGTCCTTTAACACTCGATTTTAAGACAGCTTGCTTGAAGATCTGTAGAGCAAAATGTCTTTGAATGGGGGATTTGGTGTTTGTTTTCAATGGCTAAGATGGATGAGCTGTCCTGCTCCTTTGTAAAGGTGGCACCTGCCTCCCCCAGTGAGCCTGTATTTCTGGGGTGCGTTTCCAATCTCTCCACCAGATTCAGCTTAACAATATAAGTGAGCAAGTTCAGGGTGCACCCACCCGGTGGGCTACAAGAAAAGAAAGTGTATTTACCCTGAGGTTAGGAGTGGAGTGGCTTAGTCAGGAAAATCAAGGTGCAACAGAACTTCATGTGAAAAGGATACTTTGCATGCCTGGCATCCAAAACTTCTAATGTGTTTTGGATTTACATCTTCAGAGAAGAAAAAATAAAAAAAAGTGGCGGGGGAAAAAAAGGGAAAAAAGGGATCTTCTAAAATTCAGCTATTTCCTATAGCTGCCTAATAAGTCCATAATTAAGATGTTCCATGTTCAGCCATTAACCGTTTCTTACTAGAAAACAAAGCAGCAGCAAAAAAAAAAAAAAAAAATTTGATGTTGATGTCAGTTTGTAATGGTGCAGTTTT
Organism: Donacobius atricapilla; assembly: GCA_013397315.1. Lineage (NCBI taxonomy): Eukaryota > Metazoa > Chordata > Aves > Passeriformes > Mimidae > Donacobius > Donacobius atricapilla. The sequence goes on from WBMY01017410.1 coordinate 30,132, forward strand.
ACTTTGGAGATCATTAGATTCTCTGCCACCCTGAAATTCCCATGTGCCGTTAGTATGTTGTTTGCTTTCTGATTTGAGCTATGTCCCTTGGAAAAGGTTATGTCTGCAGTGTTTTTAGAATTTATGTTTATTTTCCCCAAGTGTGCAACTTCAAAACAGCTTAGCTACTAGCACCAGACTTTTCATGTTTAGGACAAAATAGCCTCAAAAATAGCACCTAGGGACATGGAGTAGTTGGTGTATGAGTTCATGGGTTTGTTACTTGCCATTTTAAGTGAAATATATTGTAGGTTTTCATTAGGTGTTATTTCTTTCATCATACCATGCAATCACCCTTCTTCTCATCATCCTGATGGATAGCAGTCTCTGGCACTTTTAAACTACTCTGCTAAATATGTTCTGCTTTGTTATATCAAGGTATTAACCTAGTGTCTGTAGCATCAACTATTTTGATTTATTACTGCAGTGATCTGCAGTGTGTCTTCTGTATCTCGAAGAAGAGAAATTAAACTATTTGCCGGTCTGAATTTTCACTAAAGGGAGCACTTACGTTATTATAATTTGGTCAGCTCCTAGAAAGGACCAGGTAGTTTCCAAATGAACCAGCACATTTACATAAACAATGGACTCTTCCTGAGTCATTCTCCTGGAAAGTACCATCACTGTGTTCCCAGGGATTTTCATACATTAGCTATATGTGAACACCAAAAAGTCCTGCCTTCCCTCTGTGGCATAGGGATATTTTGAGTGATTTGCCCAGGTTGCCAGGGCAGAGGAAGAAGCTGAGTTTGTGTGTGCTGAATTTCAGGATGGTATCATGCATTGCAGACCTGTGACAGAGGTTATGTCTGGCTGGCTTAATACGAAAAAGCCACAGGCTGGGTGTTCTTGTAGACTGTCTGGCATTTCAGCTTTTTCCAAAATGTGAAAGTGTGTATGTGTGTGTCTTCTCTGAACACTGAATCTCTGAGACAGAGCTCTGTGTTTCCAGCTGCCCAGTAGTGCAAGGTGCCTGCAGCTAATTTGCCTAGGCATCATTCTGCTCCCCAGCCTCTGCTCCAGGCATTTCTAATTTATCTGTTGGATTTTTAAGTTGGGAAAGAATATGGCGCCTACCGGCAAAGAGAGGCAGAGCAAGATCAGGTTTTTCCAAAGTAGCACAAGGCTGGTTAGTGCTGGGCCTGTGCAGGACTTTGAGCTTGGTCTCACTTGTGCTGAGACTTTCTCTCCGCCTTGCATCCACCAGGAGGTAACGCCTTGCATTTTCCTGCTTCTAGACTTGGAAAATTAGATATTCCTTGAACAATACCTTGGCTCTGGGATGTTTCCTAAGGAGTGTTTCTGTCATAACATCTGTCTGGGGAATAAGCCAGCATCATTGGGAACAATCAGGATCAGTTCTTACAGTGGGTGCAGTGCATCTTCACTGAATATATCGCTGTTTTTCTGAGAGAGATCTCAGTTGCACTGCAGTGTAACACATGCTGCTTGATAGGATAATAATGGGTTGGGATCTTTTCAGTTTTCTTTTGGATGTCATTTTTCACCCTGAGTCGCTGGTCTTTTATTAATTTCTTTCTTTGGAAGTGAAGAGGTTGTGGGCTGCTGAATTAATGCAGAAAGTTGTTGCTCACATACTCTCATCTTGCAGTGGAAACAATTTCTATTTAATTGGTTAAAATTGTCTTCTTAGTGGTCATATGTTGGACAGCTTCAAAGTGTTGTATTAGTAGATCTAGACACTTAATTTGAGCAGTGGTGACACATATCAGGCAAGGTGACAGCTGTGCCCTGTGAGCCCTGTGTCCATGCATGAGTGAATTTCGTTTTGAAGCAGATAATTGCAAGAATTTTAAACAAAGAATGTAATCTTTAACCTTTGACAGTTTCCATATCTCCACCCAAAGTCAATGCCACTGTTCTTACACTATGGTCAAGTATTGTTACTTATCTGTTATGCACTAGGTCTTCATGAGCATATTGATATTATTAATCCTTCATACTTGAAGCTGACTTGCATCTTCCTCTTTCAGTCTTTCTTTTATAAGAAATCAATGTTAATGTGTAAAAGTTGGACATGCACGGCTATTTTACTCTGTTAATTGAATTATGAAAAGCTTAAAAGGAAAGCTTAGCACATCATTGTTAAAGCCTACTGATGTCTTACAAAGATGTTGCAGTCTTAATATGGTAGTATATTACTTGCATGCTGTGATAGCTCTAACTGGAAACCTAATAGGATACAAGAGATTTCTAAGACTATTACTAATGATAATGTTTTTTAAGTCTGTGGGTTTTTTATTGACAGTCCTTTGGGCTGAAGCTGGAAATAAAATGTGAAATGTTGAAATATTTCTCAGTGGTTCAGAGGGCTGTATTCAGTGCTAATCGCACATCACATTTCTTGAGTGCTGAAGTGCTCTCCGTTGGCAGTTCTGGTGATATAAATTCCAACAGTAAATCGGTGCTAACGAAGTTCAAGTACCTGTTCCCGTTCAGTAGCTCCACCTTTAGGGGAGGGAGGAAGGGAGTGGGGATAATTGCCGGCGCAACTTGCAGTAATGACAGTGTGTCAGTAGGTTGCTAATAGGTACATAAAGAGCTGATTCCTTGGAGCAGTGGCTAAGGGTGCCCCAGAGAGTCCTTTTCAGTAAGTTTGCACAGTTAAGTTGGTGTCTTTCCAGAGGCAGAGCTTCCCGTCGAAATACAACACTTTTCCAGCCTAATGCACAAGTGGTAGCTGGAGAGTACTGAGTGCCCAAATATATGGACCTGCATAGGACAGGGACAAGTCATTAAGGTGGAGTGGGATGCCAGGAGTGTTCAGGATGGAATGGCTTTTACTTTAATTTAATACTGATGTTGAGCTGTGCTGGGTTTTGTGTTCTTGAGAGAAAAATCTTTCCCTTGTGGCTGGTGCATCATTTGCAGAGAATCTGTCTCCCTTTACTGCTTTCTTACATGCTTTCCTTTTCCTAGAAGTTAGTCATAACTTCACGATTGTTGAATTATCTAGCACCAACATATTGTGAAATTTTATTATTAGGTTAATCTGGGGGGAAAAAAAGTTAAGTTTGAGGACAGAATTAATTCCCTTTCCTGGTGCCCCTGCTGTCAAGAACATGTTCACCAGTACTGGGAAGAACAGGGTCAAAAAAAAAGTCTCTGGTCACTGTTATTATTGTGAGAATTTATGTTCTTGCAATTTTGTTTCTGTTTGTAATGTTGTTATTAACACTTAGTGATTACTCTGGTTCCCTGTATGTTAATCAAATGCATATTGTCATGTGTATATTGAATTTATTGTATTGCCTTCCCTCTGAAGTAATACTGCTCTGTGATTATTATAATATGAAAAGAGCCTGGTTTTTACCTTCTGTCTTAGAGGAGCCATGTTAAAAGAAGGAAGAAAGAACAGCAAGGCTAATTTTCATTGTATTAGGAATGTTAAGATCCATCCCTTTCAGAACAAGGGGAGAAGAGATTTCTGAAGCCATGGTACATCCGTGAAGGAAAAAGCTGTGTCAGCACCTCCCATTATGCAAAAGGTTTTTCCAGCTCTGGCATCTTAGAAACAAAATACTACCATAGCAGTACAGAGGGGAAGAGGCAGCAAAGGAGTCCTATACCATTAATGGCTGTGTAGGTTGAGCTGTACTTAGAAATGCTCAGTGACATATAGCACACTACCAAGTACAAGTGTCTGAGGATATCAGTAAAACTAATTTTACCAAGCAGACATTGGATCTCTGCAACACCTTTAGTTTTTACTGCTTGTAGTGACCTACCGGCAGGTTAGGCAGAATCTCAACTAAGCAGAGCTAATTTGAGAAAGTGCTGTTTTAATTTGACACAGTGATTTTAATTCTCCCTAAAAAAAGCAGTTCCACAATGCAAGCAATATCAACAGGGTAAGATCATGTGACCTCATCTTAGAAATCAGTGCAGCAAAATGATAAAAGTGTAGAAAATTTTGACATTTCAGAGTGTCATAATTTATTTGGCTTCCTTCAGTTATACTATGAGCCTTTGTTTAAGAATATTGCAGGATATATTTTAATTGTAAAGAACACACAAGATTAATAAAATGAATAATTCCTTAATAAATAAATCCTTAATTTGTTTAATATGGTCTTTAATGTGGTACAGTTTTATTAAGACTGAGATGGAAGAGCCGTTTCTGAAATACAGTAGGAAATTGTTCTTTGAAACTTAGCTCTTGTATTGATAGTATGTAGTCTGTTTAGGAGTAGTTCTGGGCAATGCTGCTCTTGTAACTGTCAAGAGAAAGAAGATGGAAACCATATTCCACCTCTAGTTTCTCAGCTTTGCTAAACAGTCTGGAGCACTGATAAGTTCAGATAAGATCTCTGAGTGTTTGAAAACATTCAGTCTTCTAATCCCTGTCTCTACTTCAGGTGGCGTGTGAAGAGTAACACTGAAATGTTTCTTCCATATCATACTCGAAGAATGTAAGAAGTCGTATTTATTTGAGCTGTGGTAATATTTCTAAATTATTTTTGGTTTTTATCTCTTAGCGCTGGCCCCAAAGGTGATAACATCTATGAATGGAGATCAACCATTCTAGGACCTCCAGGTTCAGTCTATGAGGGAGGTGTTTTCTTCCTTGACATCACATTTACACCAGAATATCCCTTCAAGCCTCCAAAGGTAAGAGACATGTAGCTAACATCTTAAGTCATGAGTGCTAAACATGAATAGCATGCAGTGTTGATGGAACTCAGCCCATTTGAAATCCACTCTTCTTAAGAACAAACTTAAGCTCATTTTAGGTATTACAGGAGTTTCTATTAGCTAATGTTTACAGTTTTTCCAGTCCTCTTGATAATTACTTTAGAGCTTGTTTTCTTTTATCCTGCTTCTAACAAGTCCTAAGCAGTTAGTGCAAGCATTGGGACAGGACTTGAGAAACTGAGAAGTAAATAAACTTGAGAAGAGGAGAAATGTTACAAATACTTATTTCTCAAGCAACTTGGGTACCGTAAGCATAAATTACATGTGTTTTGGCCACCAAAGTAGTATTTAATTTTTCAGTTTTGTTGGACACTTGTGTTCACCTGTTTGTACAGTAACAAACTTTTTGTAGGTGCTGTTATCTCTCTGAAGCTCTTACATTCCAGTGTTGCTGTGTTCCAGTGCTCTAAGGCAAATACCAGTGCAAGTGAATGTTATCCAGTGGTTCCAATATGTAGCCACAGGAAAAGTGTTGGGTTACAAGAGGTGCTTGTGTATACACTTGGTGTTTGTTTTGTATCTGAAAGCATTTATGTGCGTGTTGAACTTTCTACTTAAAAGTTGTTTAATTGATGAGATAAATGCCAATGACTGCACCATCTTTCAGACTTTGCTCTAGTCTGCAGTGGAAAGAACTTCTTCAGGCCATCAGTCCATCTCAACAGAGCAGTGCTAATTGCTTACACAAGACAAATTAATACAAGCTTGCCAAGTTAAGGAAACTGTTTACCTGTTCTTGCTCACATAACTTCAGGGTTTCTGGTAGTACCAACAGGTCCTTAAATTCTTCCTCTAAGATAGGGCTCCCACAAACAGCGAGGTCTACCTTGGGACATCTTCAGAGCTTTTCTGCTGACATCTGTCCATCTCTTTTTGGAGAGTCTCTGGTAACACAGATGGTTCTCATGTCAGAATTTAATTCAATTTAGAGTAGGTTTTTTTGTTTGTTTTTGTGGGGTTTTGTTTAATTTGTTGAATAATTTGTTATCCAACCAACTGTATGCAGTTTATTATGTTGTGAGCCCAGTAAGCCTTTAAAGAGGGATCTTTTGCTTTTCCATGTATGCTTTGTTATACCTTTGTCTTCTATGCCACAGGTCAGAAGCATGTATCAGCCCAGGCTTGTTGAGACTCATCATAGAATCCTGGAGTGGTTTGGGTTGGAAGGGGCCTTAGAGATCATCTAGTTCCAACCTCCTTACTGTAGGAAGGTATGCCTTCCACTAGAGCACCTTGTTCAAAGCTCTATCCAACATGCCCTTGAAAATTTCCAGGGACAAAGCACCCACAACTTCTCTGAGCAACCTGTTCCAGTACCTCATCACTTTCACAATAAGGGATTTCCTCCTAATATCTCATCTAAATTAACTATTTTTCATTTTAAGGCTGTGACTGCTTGTCCATGCCCTTGTAAAAAGTCCATGTCCAGCTCTCCTGTGGGCTTCTTTAGGTATTGGAAGGCTGCTCCAAAGTCTCTCTGAAACCTCTTCTCCAGGCTGAACAAGCCCAACTCCCCTCAACCTCTTCATAGGAGAGGTGCTCCAGCCTTTTGATTGTCTTGATGGCCCTCTTCTGGACTCATTCCAACAGGTCCTTGTCCTTCTAATGTTCGGGGCCCCAGAACTGGGTGCAGTGCTCCAGGTGGGGTCTCACAAGTGCTTGTGATTGCCAGATACAGGTGCAAGAACCTTGCACATGGCCTCGTTGAACTTCTTAAGTTCACAAGCCCACCTCTCTCTGTTCCTTCTAGGCTACCTGTCCTTGTTTCCACCTTCTGTAAAGTTCCTTTGTGTGTTTGAGTTTGTCCAGGAGCTCATTGTTCATCCATGCAGACCCTTTCCCCTTCTCTGACAGATGCATCCCACCAGTGCCCAGCAGACCAGATTTCCCAAAGCAAGTCCCATGGTCCAAGTAGCCAAACCCCCAGCTGTGGCACCAGTCCCATAACCATTTTTTGGTTTGCTAGATTTGACTAGCCATTTTGAACTCTTTCCCTTTGAGCGGGAGGATTGATGAAGAAACTACCCATGCTCCAGAGTCCTTCCCTGTTACTCCCAGGACTGACTTATTTGGCTGTAGTGTCTTTTCTGATATAATTGGTGTTTCCAATCTCAGAGCAGCAAAGTGGTTCTGCAGGGACACCTCAGTCTTGGGGAAAAGTCTCTTCCTGCAGGTCCTTGCCATGGCAAGCTTCCGTTCTTCTGCATTATTGGCCCCTCTCCCTTCCCTGTGTGCTGGTGGGAGTTTCTGGCTGTTTGGCCATAGGCTGTGAGTCCAGTGCAGTTCAGAACCAGCTGTCTAACTCCTCAGCAGCCCTGATGCCACACAGCCTTCTCACTGCCTCCTACAGCTCAGCCAGCTGCTGCAAGAGGTCCTCCACATGGGCAGCACCTTTTGCAGGCATGCCTGCTGGCTGTCCTGCCCAGGAGAAAGGTCTCGGCACTGCCTGCAGTCTGCAGCCCACTCTGTAGCCTCTCCCTTCAGCTGCGTCTGGGTAGAAGTATCTGCCACCAGCAGGGTAGATGGTGCGAATGCTCCAGGCAGAGTTGCAGCCCTTGCTTTCAGATGTGTTCCTGCCATGCTGCTTCGAGGGTCAAATAGGATGCCTTGCAAGACCATACTGTAACTGCCAGATCTGCTGAGACAGCCCTATATGCCAAGTTCCCCGATGCAGAACCAAATAAACAGTTATGTCATTCCAGCTCAGCCCTGCTTTCTGCTTGGTGCTTTTGACTGAGATCCCTTTGTCTTTATCTTTGGATCTAAACCCTCACCCAGATGAAAAGAAGGGTGGGACTAAAAGACCAAACAGATAGGCACCGCTTACTGAGGCCTTAAAAGATTAGTTTAGTAGCGATTCACTGTAATATAGCAGTTTCATTTAAATGGAGTCTTTTATCTAGCAAAATCCAAGTTGGTTTACAAACCACATGTATGCATGGAAGTAAAATATATGTAGCTTCAGTCTCGTTGAGATGGTTTATAGAAGAAAGCATGGTGGTGCTCTAATAGAACACACTTTTTCTACTTGGGCTCTTCAGGTTGAAATGAAGAATATTCCTTTGAGAACCAAAGCTACTCCTGTATTAAAATCTACACTAGTGTTAATCAATGGTAATGTGGAAATATGATTATCATATCACTCACTCCTGCTTTTTTCCTCCTGGTTTGTTGATTTCAGACTGTCCAACTACTTGCAGTAGTGAGTAAATACTGACTGTGGATTGTGTTTAAGTGGTAGGCTAATGCAATTACAGTACCCTTCCTATAAATGCCTTTTAGGGCAAGAAATAAAAAACTAGCTAGTTGGAAAAAACCACAGTGTATATATCACTTTGATGATAAGCACTCGCAGAACAGTAGAGTCACTTTAAAATAGAATAGAATGTCATTTTGAAAGCCTTGATCCCTGAAAAGATGAAGCTCTGTAAGGAAAAAGGACTAGAAACCCTTGAATCTTCCTTGGTAAGTCCTGTAAGACCAGTGAAAGAAAACCTTTATGAGTTTTTGGTAACTCCTGTATGGACAGTTCCTGCTATGGTGGACTGCCCAATGGTAAAGTGCCTGTAGTTGAACACATTGCATAACCTGAAAATGTCATTAAAGGATTTACTTTCTTAAATAAAATTAGGTGAAAATGGTTATCCTGACAAGCTTCCAAGCCCTTAGGAGTATGTATGAGAGAAAAGTGTTGAGGCATAAACAGTGACAAATGCTGTGTGGTTGATGAGCATCTTAGAGATGTGTGATGAAGGATATACAGGTGTAGCTTTGAGGACTGGGTCTAGCTCCAGGTGAGGGTTTGATTCAGTATGTTGGAGTAAATGTTTTTGGAGAGGATGTTGCTGTAGGAAAACCAAAAGACTGTGCTAGAAGCGATATTTAGATTCCTGTGAGAATATTAAGAGGGACTGCACTACTGTGCTTGAGGTTGGAGAAATGAAAGATCTTAAAATTTGACTTGGAAATGCGTTGCATGGTACAAGGAACTTCAGTGGGAGAAATCTGATACAGGGACAGATACTCTCTTTCATGTCCTAAATATGTATAATGGAGTTCTTTTGCATTTAATTGAGCATTCTATGCATCACCTTGAAAATGTTAGTCTTAATCTGTTCTCTGCTTTTTATGTTTTCTCGTTTTGTGTGGTACTTCGGTTTTGCCTGTGTTTCAGATAGCAAATGAGTCAGGCACGTGCTGGGTGTGCCTGGATTTAGGGGAATACAATAAAAAAGTATAATTAGAATTTAGGAGTTTGGTATTTGTACTATTGCAATGGACATTTTCCCAGGAGTTACATTATAGTTGGGTTCGATTTCATTTACTGAGGTGAAAACAGTAGGTTGTGTTGACCTGGTGTGTGTGCTTTGATCATTTGTATTAATAACCTCTAACCACTTCCTTCCACCCACTCCTATTCTGCTGCTTGTGTAAATTAACCTCTGCTATCACTTCAGGGTAGGGTTGAGATTAGCTTCTTTTACATCCTTTCAAAAGCTTAACTCCATGTAGTTACTGCATTAATGTAATCTCAGGTGGGACATTTCCAAAGGATTGTTCAGTTACTCTGTATTTTTCTGCTATTCCACATGCTGTTCTCTTCACTACCTTCTAAGTAACTCAGTTTCTTTTGATTTTGGTCTGAATGTACTAGATTTATGTGAGGGTTTTTTTCCTCTTTAGGGTGTAATGAGCATTTACTTTAAATATTTTTGTTTGTTTTCAAGTGGGCCTCCAATTTCTCCCTCTTCCAGTTCCGTTTGGTTTCCCTGCACTGCTGGCTTTTGTGCCATCAGCAAAAGTTGTAAATGGCAAACAGCTGGACTACATGTGTCTAACACCATCCTAGTTCTGAGTTGCTGCTAAAGTGAAAACAAATTTAGATTTTTTCCACGGTGCTTTGTAGAGTTCCTCTAACTGGAGAAAACTGCTTTTAGTGCCGTGGATATATCCCTTAAGGATTAGATCTTAAGGTGTGTTAAGGAACCAGGCTACAAGGATATGGGAGTCTTCTTTCATTTTCACTTTCCCCTCCTTCATGAAAAATAATTTAAAATAAATCTTACTCTTAAAGGCAAATAGCATTCATGCTTTGTTATCAGTTATTAGTCAACTGGACTGAGAAACTGTCTACAGAGTATTTAGCTTTTGTGCTGAGAATCGGGATTAACAACTTCCTGTCTTTACAAATTAGAACTGTTGACCTATGTTAATTTGGTCCTTATTGTACCTGCTTGGAAATACTCCATGCTTCCCCTTCTGGAGGTGTTTAAAACTGTCAAAATTGTTACCTTGCTTACAGTTAGAAACCCTCTTGGAAGGAGACCAAAGGTGCAGGTCAAACACAGAAATACTGAGCAAGCAGCAGGGCTGGGCTGAGGGCTGGTCAGGAACCCAAGCCAGAGCCGTTGCCAGCAACTGCAAATGCCACGAACGTGGTTTGCCCTGAACAGTGTGGGCTGGGGCAGGTACAGCAGAGGCAGATCCGCCCTCTGCTCAGGCTGGTGCACGTGGACTTCCACATGACTGCAGGGAGTAATTGCTGCCTTTCCTCCGAAGATTAGATGACATGGGAAACAAAGGTCATTTAGGTTTCTTGTCTGCTGTACCTCTAAGGCTCCCTTAGGTAGAAAGCATCAGGAGTTCTTGGTTTTGGAGTGGCAGAAGGTGTGGGAGGGTAACACATATCTGCTCTCTTGCAGTCATTTTGCTATTTCCCCCATAATGTGCAAATGTTCAGGGATTTGGGGTTTCCTTTGTTTGCTTCCTGTTTTAATCCAAAATACAAGCAGCTCACAAGAAATAAAGCATAAAATCTCCCCAGGCATGCAGTGTGGGTGTCTCCTGTGTGACAAGTAACCACTTTTGCAAGTCCAAAAATAGCCCATGTGCTCTGTGCATTGGGAGCATTCTTGGAAACCCTGGATGGATTCAGTGCACAGGGACATGCTGGTCACAAGGGTTCTGTAGCTGTGTCATCCCATGCCTGCTCCCCAAGCCTGTGAGAATGAGGGTCACAGGCAAATTTTTTGCATCCGAAAGGCAGTAGAAAAAATGAGGATTGACTGGCAAGTTTTATGTGTGGGCTGGTCCCATCTCAAGAGAAAGCACTAGTGTGTTCTTTTCACACTGCATGCTTATCAACTGTGTTTTGCAAATACTCCTTTGTCCTATAAACAGACAATAAGATTTCTATGTGTAGATAGCTGACAAATTTTGAGGATTTAGGACATTAACCCACCAGCCTTTATTTATGTGCATAATCCTAATCCGTGCAAATGGTGCCAAATTTGTTGTCGCTGTTGAGTGAGTCAGGGTAAGGCCTCTCTGCAGGTCTCATAGTGTTCTGAGAACAGCGCCTGGTGCTTGTTTCCCTTTTGGGCAATTTCTGTGGCAAGCTGCCTAGCTCAGTCACATCATGGAAACAATAAATCTGACTAACTTCCCCCATTGCTGAGCCTCTTAGAAGTGATGGAAGCTGTGATTTCAAGTGCCTTGGCCTGTCTGGAGGATTTTACAAATCCTTGGGAGTCCAGGAGAAAAATGCTAGTGTTAAGGCCCCGGGCCCTTTTGTCACTAGGAACAAAAAGACAAAAATTAATTAAAAAAAAAAAAAAGAAAAATAAGTGGGAAAAAAAAATTAAACCCACCACAACCTGGATTTTGCGTCGGCCGTGGAAGCTGACTCCGGAGACCGTTTCTCATTTTAGTTGTAAATGCGGCTCTTTTGCGTTTCCGCCGCGAGAGGGCGGCGGCGGCCCGGGGAGCGCGGCGTGGGTCAGCCGGTGCCCGGCTCGGCCGGCGGCCCGGGCGCTGCGGGGCTCCCTCGCTCCGAACGCCCGTCCCGTCCCTCCCCACCGCCTGTGGCACGCCCGCTCACACCCCTCTCTTGCAGGTAACGTTCCGGACAAGGATCTACCACTGTAACATTAACAGCCAAGGCGTCATCTGCCTGGACATTTTAAAAGACAACTGGAGTCCAGCATTAACCATTTCTAAAGTTCTCCTCTCCATCTGCTCCCTCCTCACAGACTGTAACCCCGGTAAGTCCACCTGCCTTGCATTCCTCCCGGCACCTAAATAACGTGGCCCTCATTCCATTGGTATGGCCAGCTGAGCTCATGCCTCCGGTGGAGCACATTCCCTCTCCAGGGCGGTCAGAGGGGGGCTGGAGGTGGTGGAGGGGAGAGATACACCTTACCATCCTGCTGTTCACTGCTCCTCCGGCTGGCCCATGGGGAAACAAGCCATCCTCCTACACATGGAAACCCCTTCCCCTTCCAAACCCAGTCTTCACTGGTCTGTAGGGCCACTGTCATTCAGTAACGGAGCTTGAAGAGCCACAAGCAGTTCTGAAAACAGGGGGGTTGACCTTTTACTTTCTGTCATCCATTTAAAAGAAGTGACCAACTATGACACAAGTGGTCATCACTGCTGCTCTAACCCACCCGCTGTCCACACGAGTTAAGAGGAATACGTCTTCATTTCCACAGTCATTTTACAGGTTGCATTTTTATATGTCTAAAGAGGAGAGAAAGGCCAGATTTCACAGTGTACTAAATTTGTTGTACTAAACCCTTCTTGAGATTTTATCTTTCGTAGAAGGGAGGTTTACACTGTTACAAGTATGCTTAGCATGAGTATCTCAGGCACCCTTAGAAGGAATAAAATAAACCTGAAATGCATGAATTGGTGAAAACCCTCAGTAATGCAAAATATGATTAATTGTTGTGTCTTAAACGTCTTAAAGCTTTATTGGCATTCCACTCTATTAAATTACAGATTAGTACATCACCATAAATACACAAAATCAGCGAAGATACAGATCATCAGTTCAGCATGTTTAGGTTGTTAGAGTGTACCTTACCTGTGTGTTTGCCTTGTATGAAATGCACACTTCAGCTTTATCTAAAAGTTTTTTTGGGTAACTTGTCTGAAATAAGCAGTATGTTTCCTTTTCAGCTGACCCTCTGGTTGGAAGCATTGCCACTCAGTATATGACTAACAGAGCAGAGCATGACAGAATGGCCAGACAATGGACCAAAAGATACGCTACATAAATGGGATTTTCATCAAACTCTTACATTATTTGTCTGTGATGGAAAGAGCTGCTTATGATTTTGAAGGGGTGGGGGGGAGGGAGGGTGCTGGTAAAGAGTAGGGTATTTCTATAACAGATTTTATTCAGTCTTTTATTTCCTAAGATTTTGTTGTTGTAACTTAAGGTATCTTGCTACAGTAGACAGCTAGGATTTGGAATAGCATACTTTAAGACTGTAATTAGTTCAGCAATATTAGCTTACATATAGTACCGAGAAGAATGTAAACTTCTTAGACTTCTTTGGTTTTCAGTTTGCTTGCAATATGTATAAGATTAAAACGGCTTAATTTTGTACAGGTACATAGGTTGACATTTATGTAAAAGTCCTTTCAAGACGCTACACACTGTTTTTGCTTTTTGTTTGTTTGGGTTTGAGGGATTTATTTTGTTCTGGGTTGAGTTTTTTGTTTGGGTTTTTTTGGTTGTTTTTGTTTTTTTTTTGTAAAAAGATGTTGGGATTGTTTTTCCCTATGGAGGGCACATTGGTATTTAACAAATCCTCTTTAAAGACTGTCATCTCATGATCTGTGATATGGAGAGGTGAATATATGGCCTCATATATGAAATGAGAAGTAATTAATGTATTATTTTATAAGCCAATCTATCTTTGTGAAAAGAATAAAGGGTTTAATCAGGACTTATGGTAACCTGTAGTGAAATACCTTAAGCTGTTTAACTGTAAGGTGTGGAATAGGAGTCACTCAGTGGATTGGTTGTATGTTGTGGGCTACATAAGTCTGCATTTGTTACTGTGCTAATAAAAAGATGTTTAAAAAAAAAAAAGAAAGAAAATATTCCTGCTGAGTCCCTTGCTTTGTCATTTTGCAAGAACTGTGTCTCTATGCTTTGGAGGATTTATGCTGTGGTTAAGGACAAGGGAGATCTTCAGGTGAGTGCACCGACTGATGCTATTTTAGGAAGACCGTTCTAGACAACCATACAGTGAATGTCAGCATAAGGCCTTCAAATCCATTCACTAAGTGTTGTGCAGGGAGGGACCTGGCCATGAGGAGGTAACTTGCCACAGATTCCACCATATTTACATTTTAGCTTAAGTTTTCACAACATTACCTCTACAAGACTGGCATGTTGTTTGAAAGTACAACCAGAAAAGTGTAAGCTCTCTGGAAGGGAAAGAGGCAGGAAGTAAAAGGAAGAAAAGAATGTTTTGATGCTTTTCTGATGGAGAAAAGTCTATTCACACTTGGAAGAGAAGGAATCATGTCCTGGTAAGGTAACAGACAACACCGTAAAGGACTATCTGTAGATCCTTTAATTACCTATAAAGATTATCTCCTAGAGACATAGTGTTTACATTGAGGTGTGTAGCAACAGGGCAGTTAGTTGTGGATATGGCATTTCTGACCACTCCCTTAAGGTAAAGGCCGGAAGCACAGATTCATTTTCACATGGCGAGTGCTTCGCCTTGCAACATTCTTGTGAGTGCTGGGTGGTCATCTGCGCTCTCAGATTTGGTTTGGTACTTTAAAATAAATTCTGTATGTATTTCATTTACATACTTCTCTTCCTATCTAGATACAGAGCAAATCTAACTTGGTCCAAAGCAATTTGTTAATTAGAGATTTTGCTGGGTGGCTGTGGGTAGTAGCACCTTACCCTCATCGGCTGAACTGCTGTCATTTGACGCAGTGCATGTTTTGGTGTATGAGCTCCCTCAGCTGTTTGCCTGTTTGGTATATAGCTACATCATACTAGGAGCGTCTCTGGTAATCTTTCCCTCTCCTCTACTGAGTAAAGAGTAAATGGCGTAATCTCAGTAGATTTTTGCCAGCTTCTTGCTTTGTGCCACCAGGACATGTCAAATTAACTGTTGTAACTGGTGGGGCAACTGATTTGTACAGTGTTTATTCAGCAGGGTAGAGGCTTTAGAGGAACAGAGAAAGATGGTTTCATTTACTCATTTGTTTTTCTTTTTTGTAATAATTTTTCTCTGTTATCTTGTGAAGGGACTCTGGTTTTGCAGAAGGTAAGTGATCCCAGTGACCTAGAACAGGGTTTGAGTCAGTGGAACAGTAAGAACAAAATACGTGTTCTGCCCATTAGCTACTACGTTATATATACTCTGTACTTTGCTTACTAACCCTACATAAAACTCTACTACAGCAAGTTTCATTTTTCCTCACTACCAGCCACTGTGTGCATATCATTTGCAGATGAGACACTAGATTTTCCATCACTTGTCAGTAAAAACTATAATACTTAGAAAAAAAAATCAGAGTATGTTTATGAAAGAAAACAGTGGGTGGTGATTTTTTTTATCTGAATGCCTCAAATGATCTAAACTCTAAATTTACCCAAATCAAAGAAAATGTGTTTGCATTTATGTAGCCTGTTTTAAAAAACGGCCTTAGTCATTTAGAAGATCTGTTTCTCTTGCCTGTCTTAAAACACAGTCAAGTCCTGGGAGTCCAGTGGACTTGCACTGCATAGCTTTGGCAGCCTACAGGTGACATCAGTCTTGGCAGAAGAATTGGCACCGAGTCTGCAGCATGTAGAGATGGACAGGAACCAGTCATCTTCACTTTTGCCATCTCCAGGCATTTTAAGTTCATTTTGACTTGTCAACCTGCCCTCCCTTGGCTCAAGGCTCAGCTTTTGTGATGTGCTGTTAGTAGACATCTTCTCTTATTTTGATTGATCCAAGGCTGATTCAAGTCCCCTCCAGCAGAAGGGTTCTGCAGAGCTGAAGAAGAGGAACTTGACCCGTTCCTTGGTAAGAGGTTGCAGCGAGGAGGTGAACCACTGCTGCTCTGAAGTCACCTCCACTTCCCAAGCATGCAGGCAGATAGGGAGTCTTCTGGGTAGGGAGCAGCCCGGAGTACACGTGTGTTCAGTAGGAAATGAGTGCGGAGGGAGTGTCACGCTGCAGCATCACTGGGGACAATGACTATTACTGGCCAGGTGGGGGGAGGTCGTGCTATAGTGCTTACTCAGCTGCAGTGTTGCAATGGATACAATTGTATGTTCCTAGCAGGGTATTACAAGAGCTTGCTCATTCATAATTGCTCTCTTATCTTACCCCTTGGCCACAGCAATTTGAACTATATTGAGCAAAGCACATAAAGAGTTTCGTCTACCTTCATTATAATGGTAGGGATTCCTGCTTAATTTTCAGTGAAGTGTACTGCTGCTCTGACACTAATAATGCTGACAGACTTTAGTAATGCTGACAGGATTTATTAATCAGTATTCAGGAAGAGCAATACTATGAGCTTAATTGTGATCATTAAGCACACTATTTAGCAGTTATGATATGACAGTGCAAATATTGCTTGTGGTTTTGCTGATTCACAGTGAAATTCTCAGTATTTGTTCAAAAGAGGATTAATTTAGTGGAAAATGCTGGGTACTTCACTCCCTCTCCCTGCTCTTGCCCTCAAATATAAAGGAAAGCTAGCATCAATTAGTACAGGCTGTTAGATGCCAAAAACCGGCCCCTGTCTCTGGGAAAAGCTGCTCATTCTGTCACTCTATATATCCCCTTTTGTTCAGTTTACTGCCAGGCTGGCCTGGGACAGCAGATTCCTGCAGCACACAGGTTTGCCAGTGTTGAGTCAAACAGCACATGCAGTTGTGCTCCTGCAGCCAGACCACATACAGGTATTTCTGGGCATTTGCCACAGGGATGTCTCCAAAAAGGCAGCCTCCTACCCTCCCTAGCCCCCACCTGAGGAGTCATACAGCACTTTGTACCAGCTAGTATCCGGCCTGGGAGGGTGGATTGCTGCAGCTTGCCTGAGCAGCAAGGTACGCATGCCCTAAGCAGAGCCCAGCAATACCTCCCGCATACAAAATTGATCCATATAATTCTCAGTAAAATTACCACCTATGGGAATGTGACTGATTTGTAGTGGACATGCTGGAACAAACTCACAGCTATGTTGTCCTTAGGTTGTTGTTCAATCAATGAGTGCTCTGACACCTTTTCTGGTTTCTACAAATGAATTCCTGACCTGAAAGCACTGCTTACTAGACTTTGTTGACAAGGTTCATGTTGGGGTATTTCCCAAAAGATATGGGGGATGGTTTTTTAATGATTTTGTTGGGGATTTTTTTTCTTTCAGACACTAGCAAAACATCACTGGCTAAATCTGGTAACTGTTCCTCCTGCTCCCTTCTCCTACAGCAAGACACTGATCTCAGCCTCTTGCAGCACCAAAAAGCCCTGTGGCCCTGTTTAAGGTCAAGGTAAAAGAACTGTTGCCATTTCAAATATATCACCTTTCCAAATTGAATGCTTTATTGCAGCTAATACTTTTTGTGACTACAGGCTATAGATCTGCAGAGGGATTATATACTGGTAAGCTTGTTGATTTGTCCCTCAACATGGCTGTATCCAGGCATAGTAAAAGCCCCTGCTAAAGAGGTATCCATCTATCCCTTCCTCCTCCATAACCCTGGCTGCAAAATAACGGCTCTCATAAAGTGCATTTTGAGGCTTTTACCA
Source organism: Donacobius atricapilla (assembly GCA_013397315.1). Taxonomy (NCBI): domain Eukaryota; kingdom Metazoa; phylum Chordata; class Aves; order Passeriformes; family Mimidae; genus Donacobius; species Donacobius atricapilla. The sequence continues at coordinate 47,456 of WBMY01017410.1, forward strand.
CCAGCGGCTTTTCAAGCCAAGTCTATGAGAAGGAAGGATACCTCTTAGCTATAAGCTTGCTGATTTTATTGCTGAATGATATTATTGCTTTAAGTGAAACTGCAAGGAGCAAATAGCACAAAAAGGACGTAGACTGTGACCTGGCAGCAGGAGACCATGCTAAGCTAGTCTAGTTTTCACAGTTATTCCCTTTGCTCTTCCTTCCAGGCAAGGGAAATGTTGATTTGTTCTGGGACTGGGATAGTTTGCTAGCTAAGAAGGTGAAGGGTTCAAGCAATGTTTTCCGATCTGTCACAGTCACTTCCCACAGTCTCACTTTCTCAGCCCTTGCCCATTGCTGTGCTGCTTCTGTTTCCACCTTCCTTTGGTCCAGGAGGTCAGTTTTGTTTCCCAAGACAATAACTGCAACCTACAAACCAAACAAGAAAGTGAGCTTTATACCAAAACCATCCACCAGTCACAATCCTTTTAAATAGCAGGGAAGTAGCAACACAGTTCAGTCTTGTTCTGTAACTTAGCACCGGCACAAGGTAAGTTGCATGTAGTTTGGAAGATCAGGGTCTGGGATTTGAATTAGCCTCATCTTCTTATGGGTTGGAAGTTTGTTTTAATCATAGGATATGCAGGACTTCCCCTTCTCACCATCCCACTCCCTGCCCTCAATCACTGCTTGAAGGGAAACAATACCCAAGAGATTCAAAGTTAAACAGCCCAATTCTCCACTTACTTGGCAACTGAGCTGCCCTAGACAAATGGTAAGAGCATGACATCGGAGTAGGTCACAGCAGCAGATGCTTGAGAGGTGAAAAAATGCACAGCAGCAGAGAAAGCCTGGATCCCACAGCGGTGGATTTTGCCCAGTTTGTTTCTTTCCCAAGCCCCATCCCACAACATAAATAAAGCCAACCGTGCCAGCAACCCAGGCAGGTTGGGCTATGGGGCCCCTCTCCCAGCTCAGCCCTGCCCACTGCCCAGCCCCAGGCACCAAGAGCCACCCGAAGGACTGAAGGGGACAGTCTGCTGAGAGGGGCAGATAAGCACCAGCAGCATTCCTGGGGGAGCAGTTTCAAGAGCAGCTGGTTAGCTGAGGAGAGCAGGACAGCGGCATCAACTCAGCTCTGCAGTTGTAAGGATCCATCGTGCAACTTGTGTATCGCCAAGATAGTCCAGGGTGGCTGAGCTCAATAAGTACATGAAGCCTTTCCAGTGCTTCAGCTCTAGGAAGTGCCAAAGGCAGTGCTGGCCGCGTGAAGCTACTGCTCCTCCTTATTTTAAGTTAACTGTTTTCTAAAAACGTTTTACCAGCACCAGATCTTTGGGGAAACCATGACTACATTTTTAGTTCAAGGTCCTTACTCAAACTGTTTTCATCTCTACACTAGTGGTTTGACAAAGATCAAGTGATAAAGTCCTCTCTTGCTGATGATTTGTGGGGTTTGCTGTGGCCACACCTGCTTGCTCCTTCCTGTTCATCAGGCTAACTCCAGAATGCCTTATGCTTCTTTTCAGCTAGAGACATTTGTCCTGTTCTTGTGAGGTCTGAGGCTTCCTTTCTTTTCTACAGCAGTCCAGGGTGTTTGGAAAAATGCTGCCTAGGGGTTTTTTTCCCCCCTCTGTGAGGGCTTTGAAAGAAGCTATAATCTTCATGTGTATTTACCGCATGCTCCAGCTGAATTTTAGCTATGACAAAGCTCTGTCAGTACAACAGAATAAAACCTCTATTTACTATAAAATTTGGCCAGGCTTTAAGCTGTGTGCTGGAGAGCCCCCACAGCCAGCAGAGCTAAAGAACCAGCCATCAGTGCTTTCTGTCATCTGCCACACAACAGGAGACTGTGCCACTCAACGAGTTGAAGTTCTGCCAGCTCAGAAACACCATGTGTGGAGATACATCCCCAATTCAGTAAAGAATTCATTCTAGCAGAACCCAGACTTTAACGGCTGATTAAGAGCTTACCTTTAGGTAGGACTCTTGATCTCACCTTATATATCTTAAAGCCTTCTTTTTATGGAAATCACAGGAATGAAAACTATTTTATCCATCTTACTGTGGCCACCACTTTTTAAACTATTCTCAGTCAAAATCACAGTTTTAAGCTCTTCAAAAGGATGAGCAATTTGGCTGTTTTCTACCTGCATGCAAGGCGAGAGCAGAGTTCTGACAAGTAACACAGACGAGCAGGATGCAGATCCTGTTAGGGCTGTGACTCCCTCTCTGCATTACAATATGCTGTATAGTACCAAATCAGGGCCATCACAAAGCAGTGCCTGGGAAAAATTTCCTGCTTGTCCACCTTTCCTTGCCCTGCAGGGGAGTTATGCTTGACTCCTGTATCCCTGATATACGTGACAGGCTGCAGCTCACACCAGCCCTACCACCTAACATACCTCTCCTGTGACTGCACATTCGTCTGCCGTCAAACTTCGGCCTGCCCTCCTCCACCACCCTGTGTGCTGTCAGTACAAAACAAGTGACATTTTTGCAAAGTCCCTACCATTGTTCAATTAATTCTTCATGCCTTTTTTTTTTCCTTTTAAACAGCATAAAACAGGCATTTGGAAAGCTGTAGGCTAACGACATTTAACAGGGAAACCACTCCAGAATATAGATACTGTAGGAAAAGCTGTAATGCTAATGCCACATGCAAGTTATATTTGTTTAGCTAAGCTGGAACACTGTCAGCTGAAAACACTAGCTGCTTTCTAAGGGAAAATACAGCAGTCATTTCACACAATTGAATTGATTCAATATGGTTGTTAAAATACATTAAAGCTGCTTTGCCAATTGACTAATGTCTGGGAGACCCATTGTCAATTACACTAGTTTGTTAGCCATCAAGTACATGAATACAAAACAAACAAAGATAATGCCCTTCGTTATATTATTCTATGCACTTCACTTCCCCTGTACAATATCTAAAAAAACATGAGCTGCACTGCTGTAGACCATATGTTTTATTAGTCATAAGTGTCCTGGCTGGTACATTCAGCTGACTGAATTTTAGCTGTAGTAGAGGAAATAAGGAGGAAAGAAAAAAAAAAAAAAAAAAAAAAAAAAAAGCAGCATTCTTTTGCATGACCTGCATGGCACATGAATTAAGTTTCCCTGGCATGTGAAGGCCTCCTTTTTGCTGGGTTGCCCAAGGCTGTGGGTACATTCATTTTCCTTTGTACACAACATTTACAGAAACAAAAGCTGGGCTTTGCGACCTTAACCTCTTATCACCGATACAGCATTTAGCCAACCATGCCTTTACCTCCTTTTTGTCTCTGAAGACGTCGATCTCCTTTTTGAGCAGTTCGACTCTTTGGAACGCCTCGAGGCTGGTCACGGCGTACACCAGGATGAAGCCATCAGCCACAGAGAAATAGTGTTTGGGCAATTCCACGCCCTCCTGCAGACCCCTGGTGTCATAAAGCCGCAACTGTTCCTTCACACCTCGGTCTGTCTCCACCGATGCCAAATACACGTCTTCCATTGTGGCACCCTCCTCTAACCCTGTTTGAAAACAAGCAGGAAAGTTCCACTGCAGTAACTACAGCCTCACTGTAAGAATTCTTTGCAATGCAGCAGAATTTTGCCCCACAGTAGCTTTCAGTGCATGTTTTACGGAGTGACATGATCAGGCCTTGACCTTGCCTGGCATCTCCAAGAAGGGCTGTATCCATGGATGACTGCACTAGCTATACCCAATAGTGACACTGTAAATACATTAATTTGTAAGCCCATGATTATGCCTGTAAAATTAATCTATACAACATGAACATTCAGAATAGGATAAGATATATGCTTTCCTCTCAAGTTTTCCAAACTTCAACCACCCAGTTTTACCAGTTCTGTGCCAAACATGCTGCAAAACGAGCCTGCCCAAAAATACCCTTTTGGAACAACAGCCAGGGAATACCAGATAGTCAAGTAGTAACATCTTAAGCCTACTTCTTTGCCTCACAATGAGCTGGATCATACTGCAGAAGCAGGAGCCAAAGGAGTAATTCTGGAGATGAATGTGTATTGGTGGTACAACTAACCAACAGGTGAAATTAAGCCAGAAAGGAAAGTGGATGTTTGCAGGCAAACAAAGTTGCATACTATACTTACTCAAATACACAATGAGCTTTCTTCCATCCCCTAGAGATTTAAAATGACTCAGATTTGCTAATAGGAACAAGTTCACTTACTGCAAGGCAAGAGCATGCACAAGGTCACAAGCTTTCATATATGTATCACCCGTTCCACGCTGACCATCTGCATTCTGGCCCTCCGTCCCTCCTCCTCTCTGCACAGTAAATGTGAGGTAATTCAAGGCAGCTTGCTTTGAACTAATTAAAATCATTTTTCCTAAGCCAAACATGAAAACCCATAAATCACCTTAGCTTTGTGTTCCCCCTGAATGCAGGTGCATAAGGTTACAGGTCAAAACAATGTATGTATAGTGTAGCTGGGCCCCTTTCAGAGTTGCTTTGAAGTATTCATCTAAGCCCTCTGCAACCCACGTTTTTGCCTCTACTGCACTCCTACGTACAATTGTTTGCTGTTGCAGGACTACAATAATGAGTCCTGCTTTATTGTCTTTGTCTGCCAAAAAGGGACCATTTTAGTGTATTGTTTAGGAAAACACAAGGGATTATCTGGGCTATGAAAATAAGGATTTTGCTATATTCAATGATACTATTCAAAACACTTCACACTGACAAACAAGCTAAAGCATTCCACCCACACTGATGGTTTCCCGTGATGTATGCAGCATTCCTGTGCAGGAAAGTGGCACAAGCTGTTCTTTTTGCCCCTCTCTGTGCAGTCTTCATAGATCAAACTCTTTTCAGGTTTCCAAACTCTTATTAGGTTTAATTTATCACACCTCCAAATATTGCCATGTTAATGTGTGGAAGCAAAACCAAGAACAGAAGGACAAAGCAAAGGTTAATAAAAAGAGCAAGCACAAATGCATCCTGCGTAGAATGTGTTAAAGGGGCATTTTTAAAGACTGAGGTAGTAACAAAGCCCTTTCTGGATACAGCACTGTTGTTTAGGGGCAGCACTACATTCTTGCTCTACCTCATTGCATTGTACAGAGAGGTCAAGGAAATAACTGGCATCAGTAAACACGGTTTTGATAAGAGGGAAGGAACCATAAGTACCTAAGTTTTCTTTTTTAAAAGCAACAAACAATATTGTACAGTTTTTCATCTTCTAAATGCTACACTGTAATTCAACAACCTCTAATATATCCACATTATTCTGTTGACAATCTCTTCCTAATGGCATTAAAAGCAGCACTGAAAAGTATGTCTTTTAACATCCTATTTAAAAACCAAGAGGAAAATTTAAGACCTGGGACTTAACAGAATAGAGCAAGAGATTTTGATGTAAAATAGGGAGTTAGGAGGCCCTTAGGAGGGAGCTGAAATTTATGTACCAGTATCAGATTCCAGAGGTGAAATTTCACCTACATGCACTGGGGGAGGGAGTATATGCAAGTAGTTTCCTAAGTAAACATAGATGATGATTTTTAGAAATACCTCTGTCACCTTATTCTAGGCCCTGCTCCTAAAGCCTAGACCATGTACCAGCTACATCTTGCTGACAATGAAGTTTACACTTCTTGTTAGTAGCATCCCATTCAAACACTTCCTAGCTCTCCATTCAAACGTGGGTCAGGAAAGTTGTTGTAAGAGAAGCAACACTAGTCAGCGTCCTAGAAAGGTGTTGTCACCATCCCATCCTCCTTGCCACAAAGATCCTGATTCTCCGTCCCTTCACTGGCATCCCCAGGCATCCTTCCACCATCTTGACCTGGGTGGGTAAGGGCAGCTTAGGTAAGTTACTGTCCTGCAGACTGCTGTCAGCTTGAGTAGCTTTTCCATGGAGCAGAGCACTGCAGTGGGCCAGCTTTCACGTTCAGAAGTTAGAGGGGTCAAGGGCAACTAACAAGATAGTGAACAATGTCATGCTTTCTTTGAAAAATAAAGATATAAAAAAGTTGGAGAGGGAAAGGACAAATAGGCAGAAGTGGTGCCATTCTCTAGCACCTACTTAGCTGGTGCAAATCTTAGGAGCGGCAGAAGGGTCTTTGTTTTTTACCGGCTGCTGCTGCAGAGGAACTGCAATGGGAAGCCTTAGTCATAAAAAGGGTGTTGTTCCAACCCCTTGTGGCTTCCCAGTGAGGAAAAGAAAAGGCTCAATATACTAATGAATACTGCACACTCAGGCTAGGCACAGCAGATAGACTGCTAATACCTAAGCAAATCAAAATTTCAAGAGGGATGGAATTTCAAAAGTTCCCAGTTGGATCTTGAACATTAATGCAGTACAAATTTTGTGTCTTCTTGAGTACTTTTAAAGATCTCCTGTGTAATCTCCTTTTCCCTTTTTCCAGAGGAATTCAGCAAAGAGCTCCTAAAACCTGCTACTCCCTATGTTTGTAAACTGCAGAATAACAGGCTTTTCTTATTTAGATCTCAGAAGACAGTGTATCAGTGTATTCCTGACTTGGGAAAGAGCTGAACAAACCTCAAGGGCTGATCTATTTAGATTTAGCTGCTGGGGAAGTACTGGTCCCACCAACAAATAGCCAGGTTGTAACCCTCGGTTATGTACATTCAGTTCCATTTTCATCTATTTCTAAAATGCAAAGCTGACTACATCTCCATTACCAGGTAGTTTTAATTTAAGAACTGAACATTTAAAAAGGTGTCTCTGCCCATGGCAAGGGGGTTGGAAAGAGATGATCTTTAAGGTCCCTTCCAACACAAGCTATTCTACGATTCTATGAATGCATGATTAGGTTAATTAGCCTCCACATCCAAAGTGTGTTAGCCAGAACCCTAAATCCCTCCAGCTGGAGCAAGTGAGGCATTTTCTCTCATTATGGCTTCTAGCACAGTAATACATGGTGTTTTCATTCCCAGCTAGTAAGAGGATCTGAAGTAGCTGTTTGAATAACCTGACCATACCAGCTATTTACACAGCCAGGAGGCAGAGATAAGTTTTCTACGAGAGAGAGTTCTCATCTCCTGCTGTTGAGCTGAGAGGCCAGAAATATTTTAAGAGCAGAAGACTCCTTTCTGCACCATCACTGAAAAGGAACACTGTTTAAGGAAAAATATCCATCCTCTTTACAGACATGTCCTGTGCCAAAGCTGAGCCAGCAAGTCTCCTGCTAGCCTGGACAAGAGAGGTCAAGCCAAGCAGTGCCAGGTACCACAGGTACTCAGTGGGACAATCTTCTGCCGCCAGTCAAGGACCCTGTTCATGACTGAGGAGATAAGACTGGCCCCTCTTTCTCCAGGACAGCAAGAGAAAGTGGAGGATTTGGACAAACAAAACACTTCAGTCACAAAAAGAGAGATCATCCCAGGTACAAGGCAATCACAGAATCATAGAATAGTCAAGGCTGAAAAAGATTTCTAAGATCATCAAGTCAAACTGTTCAATCAGCACTGCCAAGCCCACTACTCAACCATGTCCCCAAGTGCCATATCTACATGGTTTTTGAACACTTCCAGGAATGGTGATTCCACCACTTCCCTGGGCAGTCTGCTCCAATGCCTGAATAACGTTTTAGTGAAGACATTTTTCCTAATATCCGATCTAAACCTCCCGTGACACAACTTGAGGCCATTTCCTCTTGTCCTGTTCTTTGTTACTTGGGAGAAGAGACCAACCCCCACCTGGCTACACCCTCATGTCACGTATCTGCTGGGAGCAACAAGGTTCCCCTTTGGAGCCTCCTTCTCTCCAGGCTGAACAAACCCAGCTCCTTCAGCTGCTCCTCATCACAGTAGTGCACCAGACCCTTCCCTTCACCAGCTTAATTTTCCTTCTCTGGACCCACTCCAGCCCCTCAATGTCTTTCTTGTAGAGAGGAGCCCAAAACTGAACACAGGATTCAAGATGCTGCCTTATCTTGTGCCAAGCATAGGGGGACAATCACTGCCCTGGTCCTGCTGGTCACACCATTTCTGATACAGGCCAGGCTGCCATCAGCCTTCTTGGCCACCTGGGCACACTGCTGTACCTTTGTATGTACCACATACACATGTGCAATCCTTAACAACTATTTGCCCTGACCTATGGCGATACAGTCCCTACATGACTCAATGCTAAATCTGCACCCATTTCGAACATTTCCTTTTGTTTGTTTTCAAATTCCTTGTATTTGTTTGGCGAGAGTGGCTGCCATGCAACAGCTACATTATTTTACATAGTTATGACAGCATCTCTCATCTATTTGTCCTCTCCTTTCCCACCTCGGGACACAAAGCAAACTCCCTTGCAGTTTAAATCCTAGCACAAAATCCATCATTGCTCACATGCTACAGATACAGGGATTACAGATAGTCCTATTTTGGGGTATTCCTCCTTCCTCAGTACTTTTTCGTCTTTGACCTCAAGCAATCTTAGTGCCTTTGCAAGAGTGGTAGCTGCTAACCATGTACGTAACAGTGCCTTCATCCATGACAAGCCAGGGAGACCTGGAGGTGCATGTTTTTCTAGGAACAGAAACAGTGCAACTGGGTTTACAGCACCATCAGCAAGTACACAGCCAGGAGCATGGGCTCAAAGCCAAGGGCTTTACATAGCAGCGTGAAACCTCCAAGGACTCTAATCACTTCCGTGACATCAGCTGAGCCACCACTCCTTTTTACTGGAAAGTCAACAGGAGGCAAGTGAGCATTGACAGACTCATGGCTGACTTACAGCCAGGAGGAGACCCTCGTGACCGTGGCTGCAACACCTTGGAGAATGGCAGCAGACCTTGTGCTCTGAGCCTCCAACCAAATTCTAGTGTGCCTCTTGTCACTGAGAGGAGGATGTGCCTGCCATCAGAATGGAAAGACTCCTTGTGTTGGCTTGGCCACCCTCCCCAAGGCTCCCGGGCCCTTGGAGCGGCCGCAGAGCCGCTCCTGACGTCAGTCAGGAAGCACAGGTTTTGAGACAGCTTGTGTCCATGTTGCCATGCCCGGTGAGCTGCCTTGCTGCTTGGCTGTGAACAGACAGGCTTTCAGCAAACCCACTAGTCCCTTCTTGCCTCTGGCCAAAAAGGCCAGCAGGCAAGATGTACATGTCAGCTTTCTGGAGCTCACAAGCTTTAGGAAATGAGGATCAAGATGCTGTAATCATGTTTCAGGTGTGGAAGGGCCACCCCTGCAGTGGTAGCACCATTGTGCAGTATAAAGCAGCTCAGCTAAAGGAGCAGACAAAGACCCGCCAGTCCTCAAACTCTGTCCTTGAGTAGTGAGATCCTTACAATGGCATCCTGCCTCTGCAATTCAGGAGTTAAATCAAAACAGAGTGGAACAGCAGCTGAAGGTGGTCTGGGAACCATTTCCACCAGCCCATACTCCAGGCAACCTCTGCCACAACTGCCTACATGCTGAGGAAGAGGCGGGGAGGATGGTGACCACTCAGCAGGACTGCCAAAAGCACCAGCTTGTTGGTCCATCCCTGCCAAAATGTGCTTGATGGCCTGTGCAGGGGATATCAAAATTGCTGGGCCATGGCCACTCATCTCTTGGGGGTGCAGCAGCTCCATAATGGCCCTTTCCATATCTTGATCTTGACTCTGCCACTTGCCCTCTTTCTCTGAATGTCTTAGGAATACGATTTGACACCACAGAAAACAGGAAACTACCTTCTTCCTTCTTCCCTTGCACTCCCCATCTGCTATCAGCTGTTCCTTATCTTACCAGTAACTCCAAAAAATAAGAGCAGAGCTGTAGGCAAGGAAAAATGATCTTTTTAAGTGCAGGAGGGGCAGGGGGGAGGTCGGCATTGCTCAATGGCCGAGCAGGAGCAGGGCATTTGGGAGTGACAGAGGGACACCCACAGCTAAACCCCAGGCACGAGGCCTCCCTCCGGTTCTGTCAGCCAGTGTCCATGATGTTATATAATCATGTACGTGGCTGGCTCCATAAATAGCTCCTCTGATCAGCAACACCCAAATATCCTTCCTGCCGGGTTGCTAACAGGAGGCAGGAATTAACGCAAGGCAATACGATTTAAGTAACGTGGCCTTGCTCATGCTGCTCGGGTGTCTCTGACAGTCACCCAAAGGAGAGGCACGTCGGTAGCAAAGGGAAAAACCTTCAGCCTGCAATGCTTTGCAACCTTCACGTTGAAAGCTACATGGTGCTACGTGCCTAGTGCTCGGTAGGATGCTGGAAACAGATGTTGCTGCAACATTAGAGGAAATCCTCCTTTTAAACATGGGTATTAGCACACAGTTCTGTATCAGGCTTTGCCAGCAAATTCCTCCCATCCACACATTTTAAAGGTGCAGTGCTGCAAAGCACCATGCTAGAAAACCTTGTGTTTATCTAACAACTTCTCCTGATGTCTAATTTACCGGCTCAAGAAAAAAATGCTCAGAAAACATCTTCTGTCAAAGCCCTGGTGCCACCCTTTGTTTCTAGGTGAGGTGAGAATAATTTGTCAGCCTGATGATCATTGCCCTTCCTTTCAAAGCCAAATGTGGAAAGAGAGGTAAATGTGCTGGCTTTGCCTTCGTTCACTTTCTTTTGTGCACAGCAAAAATCAGGCATCCCCTGTTCCTCTGTCAAGTCTGTTTTCCCCATGAGGATTTCTTAGACAGTGGAGACACTTGGCCTTTGAAAATCAGCACAGAGCGTGGAACTTAAAGCTGAGCTGTTTTTCTTTCCAGAGGTTTGATTAAATGTTAGCCAAAACCAAGCAGGACAAAGCTTTAAGAAGATGAAACAGAAGTCTAAACAGTGTCTACACTCATCATGTGACAGCTATTTATTTTTCAGGCAGCTACGGCATTGAGATATTTCTTTTGTAAATATGCAGCAGGCACAGCACCTACTTTCAGTGTTTGTTTCTTTTTAAACATTCTTGTATTTTATTACTGGGAACATCATGGAACGGATTCTTCTCCAAGACTCTTAAAAATCTGTAAGCAAGGGACCATGAATTTTAAGAGCAGCCCAGAGATGCCACAAAACCAGATTAATTTCCTCCTTCACCTCAGCGCAGTTCACAGTCTGCCCTTATTGGTGTTTTGGGTCCCACACCGAACAAGGTGCTAGAAAAGGAAACAACTTCCCCCCAAAAGTAAAAACGTCTCACCGACAGTATGCTTTCCATAGAGAAGCTGCTCCAAAATCGCAGTCTTTCCCACGGAGGCCATTCCGCAGACCACCACCTTGTAGCCCTTCCCCATGTTTCCCGCGGGCCGGTTCCGCAGTGGAGCCCTGTGCAGACACGGGAGGCTGTGAGCCTGGCACGGCGCAGGGACGGGCGCCCGGCGGGAGCCAAGCCCGCCGAGGGCGCAAGGCAAAGCACGAAGCACAGCTCCCTCCCAGAGCTCGCCAGACACTGATATTTTTAGGACTAGAGTTTCCTCCCACACCATTTTTTCAGTTTTTAGGCTGCTGCCAGTGGTGCTGATGCTTGCCTGCAGCCTCGACACTTGTCCTGTCAGGTTTGGGGGGACTAGGAGCGCTGGAGCATGCACACCCCCAGGGCGCAGTGGTGTGTGTGTGCACGGCGTTATTCCTGGGTTTGCAGTGGGCTTGATGGTATCTCATGGTACCAGGATGGCTTCTGGAATGCAAGAAAATGGTGGTTCCTTCCCTTTTATTCTGCTCACAGAAAGTTTCCAGTTTTTATGGACTAGAAACTACGAAACAGGAGCATTAAAGACAGCACAGGAAAGCAAATGCAGAAGCAGGCTTTTTGGTCTGCTTTAAATCAGTTTGATGGGTGGAGGTTGGTTCTAGCAGGAGGCATCCAGCAGCTAGGGCACTTCCCTCTGCCAGTGAGCCATGGCAGGGCAGCAGGCCCTGATTCAGTTTGCTGTTTGGAGCCATTTCCCACAGATAGAAGAGTACCTTTTCTGGACCAGAAGGGGCTGGTGTTGTCCTTTTTCAGTTCCAGTTTAACCAGGCAATGCTTCACAAGCCAGGGTTCTCTGAAAAGCATACGCTGAAAAACAGAAAGGTCATCCTGCAGCTGCAGGTAGGGAGGCAGAAGGACTTGCAGGTTGGGACAGCCTAACTCACAGAATCATAGAATGGCTTGGGTTGGAAGGCAGCCCTAAGATCATCTTCCAGGCCTCTGCCATGGGTAGGGATGCCACCAATGAGACCAGGTTGCTCAATGCCCCATCCAACCTGTGCCATGCCATATGCATGAGGGATGGGAGCAGGGACAGGAGCAGATCAGTGGACAAAGCCAGGGCCTGCAGAACCAGAGACTCCAAGGTGCCCTCTCCCTGTCCTCCACTGAAAATTGAATCATTAGGTTGGAAGAGACCTTTAAGATCATCCAGTCCAAACATCAACCCAGAACTACCACTGTAACCACTAAACCACATCATCCAGATCCAGATGCTTTTTAAACCCCTCCAGGGATGGTGACTCCACAACCTCCCTGGGCAACCTATTCCAATGCCTGACTGTCCTAACAGTGAAAAATTTTACCTAATACCCACTCTGAGTCTCCCCTGTCCCAGGTGAAGGCCATTTCCTCTGGTCCTCTCACTGCAGTCACAGTAGAAGAGACTGACCCCAGCTCACTGCATTCTCCTTTCCGGGAGCTGTAGAGAAGGATGAGGTTCTCCCTGAGCCCCCTCTTCTCAAAACTAAACCAACACAGCTCCCTTCGCTGTTCCTCATAATCTTACGATTTAAAAAAAAAAAAAATATTATTTTAGAGATTTTTTTTAAGGCTTTTCGGGGTTTTAAGCAAAGTCCCACCCCAATCCCTGACCTGGGGCTCTTATGGGGGGTTGGGGAGAAGGGGTATCTCNCGAGCGGCCAGCACGCCCGCCGGACTACATTACCCATGAGGCACCGCCGCCGCCGCCGGAAGCGTGTTGTGGCCCGAGGGCTTGTGGGAAATAGGGCCCTTCCTTTCCGTCGCTGGGCGCCATCAGGTGAGGGCTGGTCCGCGCGCGGCCTTTCCCTCAATCCGCGCCCATCCCGGGATTGGAGCGCCCATCCGCCCGTCCCGCCGCCGCGCCCGCCCGGCTCCGGCTGGGATGGGGCCGCTCCTGCGGCGCGGAGCCTCTGGGAGGCCGCTGGAGATGGGCCCGGGGGCTGCGCCTCAACGGGGCGGGGAGGGGAGCAGGGCACCCAGGGTGGCCCCGGCGCGCCAAAGCCGGTGCGGGTCGGTGTCAGACGGCGGGGCCTGATTTGCTCCGGCTTTGCGGTTTGTTCGTGGGGCTTTTCTTGTGCCATTAGGCCGTGAAAAGGTGGGGTGGCCGGGGATGGGAGTGGATGAGCTATAGCTGGGCAGGCTCAAACAAGAGGGGTATCCAAAACCACACGAACTGTTTTTTCAAATGTAAATAAAGTGAGCTGCGTGTATCTGATGGTGAGTTGGTGGGGGCTTGATGGAGTTCAGATACACGTGCTTATTGCTGCAGATGTGTAAGGCCTCAGAGGTTTTTGTGAAAGCGGCAGTAAACATGGTGAAAAAATAAAATAATATTTGATTTTTGAAATGCCTTCAACTTTTAAGTCATAGTCTGCTCAGAAGAGGGAGTTTGTAATAATCACTGTTTTCTTAAGGACGAAATTTGACCTGTAGGAACTTTGTGTTGAGCCTTCGCTCTGCTGAAGTCAGTACTAACTACCCCCGATGGTGCTCAGCAGAAACGATTTTCAAAAACAACTTTTGAAAACCCACAGGGCATCTGTGGAGCAAAACAGATACGTCAGCAGCAGTAGGACACTGAGCTATGATACTTCTTTTTCAGTATGACACGATCAGTATGCCTCGTTTTACCTAAAGGCCAGTTTCAGTGGATGTGGAGGAAGGCCTTGTCTCTCCTGAGATGTGGGAGGCACCATGTGAATAGTTCTAAGGAAGCAAAAGTCAAATCCAGTTCATTTCTTAAGCAACTGTTAAAGTTCCACTTACTAATAAAACGGTTAAGCTTTCATTTAGAAGTAAAACCTTACTGAAGTCAGAGTTAACAATAAAGGCCACACTCCTCATAGTACTGTAGTTCTGGATAGATTTGTATGTAAAACTCATTTCAGGTGTTAGTTGTTGGGTTTGATGGTATCAGACGTAACACATCTGAAAATTTCTCAGTTCAGGAGTTTACCACTTAAGAATAAATAAAAAGGAAGACAGTTGCTGGGAACAGTGACTGCAGGGTGTCACACCGAAGGCTGCCAGGTGTGATCCGTGTTCCCTGGTGTGTCAGTGGTACAAAGCTGCGTGAGAGCTCCCTGTCTCTCAGTGCTGCTCCGTGTGTGACTTGCTGCAGTGCTGCTGTTGGAAGATGTTCAAGCGGGGAATTGTTTCTGGTGCGCTGTGTTCACTGAGCTCTCCACCCAGCAGGTAGACAGACATGGGTGCCTACAAGTACATCCAGGAGCTGTGGAGGAAGAAGCAGTCGGACGTGATGCGGTTCCTGCTGCGCGTGCGCTGCTGGCAGTACCGCCAGCTGTCGGCCTTGCACCGGGCCCCGCGCCCCACACGGCCGGACAAAGCCCGCAGGCTGGGCTACAAGGCCAAGCAAGGTAATGGCACGGACAGGTGAGGTCCATGTGCCTCACGGTGCAGTGACACTGCCTTCCTTCAGGGACGGCGGAAGAATAGAATCTGAAACTGAAGTGCCCTGCATGAAATGAATGGAGTATCGTAAATGTCCTCAGTTGGTAACAGTGCCCATAGCCTAAAACCTTAACTTCACTTAATTTTGCATCTGTGCCTTCTGTTGCTGTTCTGGCAGGTGAAGATCAAGTGGGTTTTGGCCACAATTTTTGTTCTAGTGCATTGTTAGTGGCAAAGAATTAAGCAGGGTTTTTGGTATCCTAGGTTTGGGGGATTTCCTTTCTCTGCCCAAGTTTTTCCAAGTGTCACTTTGACGTTTTTCAGGGAACTGAATTGTGACCTAGCTCCTTAAAAGAGCTACAAGAGGTCTGGATAGAGACTTGTGCCAGAGCATGTAGTGAGAGGACAAGGGGAAATGGCTTCAAACGGAAAGAGTAGGTTTAGATTAGATATTAGGAAGAAACTCCTTACTGTGAGGGTGGTGAGGCAGTGGAACAGATTGCCCAGAGGAGTTGTGAATGTCCTATCCCTGGCAGGGTCCAAGGCCAGGTTCAATGGAGCTCTAAGCTCTAGTCTGGTGGAAGGTGTCCCTGTCCATGACAAGGGTGTTGGAACTGGGTGATCTTTAATGTTCCTTCCAACCCAAGTCATACTGTGACTGTTATTACAGCTGCACGTACTTGGGTGAGATGGTGGAGTTTGTATTGTCATTGAAAGATAGTTACTGGTCAGGGAAAGAAATGGGAAAAGCGGCCATCCATGTGTAACTTATGGAAATCCAGTTTAAAACCCAGTATGT
Organism: Donacobius atricapilla; assembly: GCA_013397315.1. NCBI lineage: Eukaryota > Metazoa > Chordata > Aves > Passeriformes > Mimidae > Donacobius > Donacobius atricapilla. Next base: position 62,791 of record WBMY01017410.1, read on the forward strand.
TTATTCATAAAAGAAAATAAAAAGCTAGGACTTGACAATTCTGTCACTGCTTATCTAGTTTCCTCATTTCTCAGTGACCAGATTTCAGTAGGGTTTGTGGATGGCTTGCGTTTCAGTGCTTTGTGAGTGCTGCCATCTGAATTATGCAGTTTGGATAGTGGTTTTGCTAGGTTGGTTTTTTTTTTCCTGTGTTTTTTTATGATTGTATTACAATATTTCTGTAGCTGATCTTAGTTGGTTTGGGACTGGATAGTGGAAAGGTGCCATAGGCTCTGGTTTGGAACCAAGAAATAGTTTTGTCAGGATACCACTTTCCTTACTCAGTTGTGATGAAAATAACAAAAACATCTTGCACTGTGTCCACCTCAAGTTGTGAATTTTGGTAAAAATTGGTATAATGACTTCGTGTTGAGGCATTTCATGTAAATTTTGGGGGATTGGAAATGCAGTACAGGGATGAAAATTGCTACTAGAATTGTTCTAGTTCCTAAGTCACTGTTTGTTTTAGGTTATGTTATCTACCGTGTCCGCGTTCGCCGTGGTGGTCGCAAACGCCCGGTCCCGAAAGGTGCAACCTATGGCAAACCTGTGCATCATGGTGTTAACCAGCTCAAGTTTGCCCGGAGTCTTCAGTCTGTAGCAGAGGTGAGTATTTTAGTTATTGCTCGCAAATTTGGGTTGTAAAGTTCCAGTCTGTAAAAGCTAAAAATACTCAGAGACAAAAAATACAAAACCAAACCATCTGCTTTGTTAATAAGTTGTTAGTAAGATTTTGAATAATGGTGGCAGGAAAGCAGCAGAATGTCTTTAAAAGCTCTATTGAGACAGTAAACAAACTATTCAGACTTTAAAAATGGGGTCTGTGGGAACCATTTGAGTGGTTTAGTGAAGTTCATACTTGTAAAGTATGCCACAATATTTGTTATGAAAAACACCTAACTAGTCCGAGCCACTGTAAAATAAAGAGCTAGGAATGAAAAATAAGAACGTGCCTGGGCTAAGGTGTCTTAACTTGTCAGTAAATCCCACTCCTGTGTTCCCTGCCATGTGGTGTGGATCACCAGCTGTAGGTGATGGTCCTTTCACAAGGTACACTTGAGTTCCTGTCTCAAAGCCTGTAGCACCTGTTTGTGTAGTAGTAGTGCTGCACAGCATACTTAGCTGAAGCAGGGGTTGAATGCAGCATGCCGGAGACCTTCTGCTTCTTCATAAGAAACTGGTACCTCACAAGCACACGGCTTGCTGGTTAACTTATTTTTAGGTGAGATCTTGTTACTGAAATATTCAAAATGTAAACTTTGATTTGATGAGATCTTATAAGCTTCAGTGCTGTCACAGTTGCTGTCTGGAAGAGGTAGAGTTCTCACCTTTACAAAAAAATCCCTTTTTCAGTGGGTTAGAGTTAATACCAGGCTGCACTCTCAAACGAGACATGGTGGAAGAAGGGGGAGTGTCAGTGGCATTCCATCTTGAAGCAGAAGACTTCTCTGCTCTCAGGACTTTAAAATATATTGCTGAGTGACTTCTGCAAGTTGAATATAGTGGGATTTTTTTTTTTTCAGGGAAAAAATTCAAATGAGATATCCTTATTTAAAAGAAACACAGGTGATGAGTTTGAATTAAAAATTCTATTCGGTTTTCAGTGCTCATGGCATTCTCTTCATATATGTTATTTCCAGATACCTGATGGTTAATCACATGCTCACTTACGACAACTATGGAAGAGGTTATTTACCCTCAGTTTTAGCTTGAAATTTTCTGAATCTGGAACAGGCTTTCTGTAAGACTTACATTTTTTAAATTACAGAAATGCAGAGGCTCATTTGGAGCTCCTGTCCTCGAATAGAAGCTGGTCGAGTGCGATTGGTGTTCTAATATTTCATACAGGTGTTGCTCTCACACTAGAATAAAAGGACTTGAAAAAATGTTGTTCCGTGTGCAGAACATAGTCAAGGGCTGTTTAGAGAAGACTGTAGCAATAGGTTAAGATCGCGTTGGGGAAGAAGATGGACGGGGTCCATTGGTTCATGCTTCCCCATGATGATGATAAAGTCCTACAATTAAACACACTTAATGTGCTTTATATAAGGAGCATTCTTGACAGGAGAAGCAGATTGAGTTGCATAATTGCTATTTTCTGTTTTGTTTTGTTTCCTAAACTTGTGCCTTCCTAACCACAAGCGAGGATAGGAATAACAAGCACTAATAGGCCAGCAGGGGTACAAAGATTTGTTACACCAGCTGCTCCTTTACTCCTGCCAGTATGGGCTTACTCTATGCAGAAATTTCTGTCTCCCCTGTAGCTTTGGATGCACAAATTATTCAGTCTTTCGTAACTTCCCACAAAAGATTGTTCTGTGACCCCAAGTGCAGCTCGTGCTCTTCATCTTCACGATGAAGTTATTTTTAACATTGTGTATTTACTGACTGGGCGCTTCTGTGTACACAGAGTTCTTTCTTTTGTCAACCAAGCACCTTCCTGCTCCGGGTCTTAAAAAACCTGTTTCATGCAGGAATCCAAAGAGCCTTTTTTTCTTTGTAACACAGCATTCTTTTCAGCTGTTACTTTTCTTGCACCTTTGCAGCTGGAAGGGGATGAATTTTTATAGGAAAAGAGGTTGTCCTAGGGAAAACTGAAATTTTATGTTTGAGTTAGTAATCTTTCTGCATGCCCTGCATCCATGGTTTTACAGCCTGTTGCATTTATTTTTCCCTCTAGGAACGTGCTGGCCGTCACTGTGGGGCTCTGAGAGTCTTGAACTCGTATTGGGTGGGTGAAGACTCCACGTACAAGTTTTTTGAAGTGATCCTGATCGATCCCTTCCATAAGACCATCCGGCGGAACCCTGATACCCAATGGATCACCAAGCCCGTCCACAAGCACAGAGAGATGCGTGGGCTGACGTCAGCCGGGCGCAAGAGCCGTGGCCTGGGCAAGGGCCACAAATTCCACCACACCATCGGTGGCTCGCGCCGTGCGGCCTGGAGAAGGCGCAACACCCTGCAGCTGCACCGCTACCGCTAATTCGTGTAAACGTGGCCATCTAATAAAGATCGTGCAGGTTGTTAAATGTAACAGTGCTTCTGCTGCTTCTTGGATAAGCGTAGAATCCCACGGGAGTTCAGGTGTTCCCATATTTTGACAGGCTTTTGAAAATGTAATTTGATACTTGTGAAGATTGTAGGCCCTGAGTATAGAGTTCTGTGATGGGTTTCATTTTTGATAATGTGGAAGGACATGTGCAATGTGTATTGAAAGCCCATGTTCTTTTTTCTCTTGGTCTGAGTTTCTTTAGTCACTGTTTGTAGGTTGGGATCTCTTTGTCCTGTGCTTGAACTGAAGGCCAGCTTTGATCCTGTGCAATGAGATGTGAACTGAAAGTGCTCATTTCTTTTTTACAGGTGATTAAATACTAATGGCCATTTTATTTTTAAATTTCTGGTTTTTTGTACTTTAGTGTCAAAACAGCTCTTGGGCCTCTCAGCTACAAACATTGTCTAAATCAACTAAGCAGAGAATGCTTAGGGTAAAGCTTGCTCTGTTTATTGCAGTACACATTAAAAATGTGGGCACATTGCAAAGAATGATAAGGTTTTAGACAGAACAGTAAAATACTGACTGTAGAGTAGGTATTGTTTCATTTGTTAAGATTGGGGGGGGCTAGTTTCTTAAACCTTCCTTTTGATACTAGAACAGAAAACATGTCTCTGTGTTAAAGAGCTGCATTTATATTTACTCTGCATGTTCACGTGGTAGGAATAATCACATTTGGGTAACAGTTACAGATGAATGTATTTAGACTACTTTTTGTGAAATCACAGTGTGACCTTTTCAGCATGAAGTCAGTTTGCACACAAAGGTTTAGAGATAAAATGCAGTTCCTGGTAGTAGCTTCCACAGATTCTGTACTATATCTAATGGGTATTGAGAGGAAAAGAGGTTGATAGAAGGCCCAAGAAGCAGCTGTGTCTTCCTGGAACTTCAGCTTGAGATGTGGAATGCTTTTTTTTCTCCTGAGACATTAAAACATGTCAAGATTTTCCCTTCAACTGAGAAATTAACTTAATACTCCAGTTCAAGTTCTTACAGGAGGGTGGTAGTCTGAAGATGAGACATTTTGGCAGTGTGTTCTCAAAACCAGGAAGAAGAGCTCAAGGTGGTGATTCTTTGATAATATGTTTTGTTTGATTCAAACAAGAAAAATGCAAAATAATTGTTAAAAAGTGTTAAACCTATCTGCTTTAAAGACTTTTAAGGAGATTTTTTTAGCCTCTCCTTTGAAGTATCACTAGTGTTCTTGACAGGTAGTCCTATGGTGGTGTAGGACAGAAAGGGGAAGTTCCTCAGAGCAAATTTGATGAGTGAGGTGTCTCTTGAACATGGAGGGGGTTATTGCAGAGAGGGGGGCTGATCTGTCTGGTTTGTAGATTTAACGGCTTCAGGTAATGCCGGTATTGCCATTAGTGTGTCCATTCCTTTGGAACTTGTTTTGTCTGTTTGAGCTACACAGTCTAGAAAAAGGTGTCCCTGCCCATGGCAAGGGATTTGGAATTAGATGATCTTAAGGGTTCCTTCAACCCAAATCTGATTTTTTTTTTTTTAAGGTAACAACTTGAAGACTGATGATACTGTACTAGGGTTTGGTTAAGCTGTTTGGGACCCTTGCCATTGATAGGGGAGGGTGACAGCAGGTGATGGGGCAGTCAGCACTAATGTTGTGTCCTTTGCCAGCATTCAAACCTTGCGGCATGTGCCTTCAGTGAGACCTGCCTTAGGTTGGCCCTTGTGGTCCTGTAATTCTTTGAACGTTAAAATAAGGGGGAAAATACTATCCCCTCCAAAGTTTATTGAAAATTCCTGATAACAGTGTATCTAAAAAGGCATGGTATCTAGACCAGTGAAGGGATTTGAAACAGATGCTGGTGCCTTCAGAGGGTGTTCTGGGTATATGCAGTTTATTCCACGTCTTTGAGAAGTCAGACTGCCTTAGTGTCAGTCCACACTGGAAGTGTCTCATGCTCTTAGACAGGATTTTGGGTTTGAAGGGACATTGCTGTGCAGATTTATGTGAAGCAGAAAGACAAATTACATTTTATTAAAATCTTTATTTTAAAAAGGCGTAACACTGAGGAAAAACTTGTTTGGGGTTGTTGGCTTGGGAAGACAGAGTTAGAGAGAGGTTATGTGATCTTTGCCTTTTCTACTTGATTCTTGAACCTGTTGTGCAAGATCGAGAGATTGCAAGTAGTCTGTGTTTCTTATTGTGGTAGAAACCAGTCATCTGAGACAGTCCTAGTGAGAGGCTGTAACTTGAGTTCAACCCTCTCCAGACACCAAGGGTCGGTCTGAAACAGGGACACTAAGCTGCAGCTGAAGGAGGGCAGGGGCAGGAAAGAGGAAGCTTCAGGAATTTCACTAGGCAAATCTATTAAGACATAGAGGAATCTAGTGATCTGTTTCCAAGCCATCTACTTGGCTCTGTTTGCAGGACTGATCATTTCTCAGTCTGAGCAGGCATGTTTTGGATATAATTAAAAGAGCTGTCTGGCTTCTAAGCAAGACAAATACCACAGTTGAACTACAGAGAAACGGGGCTGTACAGTACCAGCCTGGTTCAGCCTGGTTTTAGGTGCTCTTGAAAATAGTGGACTGTAAGCTTTTATTAGGCTGGATTTCACTTATGTGTCAGCTGCCTAGATTAGCTAATCACTCAGCTTTTGGTACAAGGTGAGGCCCTGGCAAGGGCACTAGTTCTGTCTCAAAGGGTGGGATGTGTGGAAACAGTTTGTGTGATTTAGGATGTTCTTTAAATAAGCAAATAGTAGACTCCCTTACACATAGCTAATAGAAGTGCTCATTACTTGGCAACACCAGCTAGGCTGAAAGGTAGGGACTCACTAATCAACAGTGAGTATAATTGTTTCCTTGCTTTGTCTCAGAAGCCTTGGGAATCTCTGCGAGGCAGCTGGGAGAGGGACACTGGCATGATCCTGCGAAAGGCACAGATGCTGGTGGAGGAGGCAGTTGGCTCCTTCCTTGCAGCAGAAGGTCATGGAATTTCACTGGTGATTTTTGTGGGGGCCCTAGAATGAAGTAATTAGCAATGGAGGAGAGTTATAGCTCGACTTTCTCACTTATCTCTGTCCTTGTAATGCAGCAGTTGTTCACTAGCCTTGACCCAGTAGAGAAAAGTGACTGCCTGTGAAGAGTTCTGTACAGCTAATGAATTAGAAAGCTAGGCTCTAAAAATAGAGCCTGTTTCCTACTCTATTATCTACTCACTTTCCAAGCTGGGAAAAAAAAAAAACACCGTATTTTTGTACATCTCTTTTCTTTTCCAGCAGACACAAGTCTAGTTTGGAGAGTATCAAGCCAAAATACTCAGTAATGGAAACACTGCTGCAACCACAAAAAAACCCAATTTGGAATTTAATTGGATGCCCTTTTCTGGGGCTTTGAGCAACCACCAACTTTTTGATCCAATCCTTTTAAAGTAATTGCTTGAAATGTAAAGCTGTATGAAAGGATGGAGAACCTGTAGGTTGTCCTCTTTATGTGTCAAGGTTCTGAATCAGCTTCAATTTAATAATTACACACAGAATGTTTAGGTTGCAGAGCCTCGCTCCCTACAGTTAGGAAGTGTCTGAGCTACACTGCTTACACAATTTCTAATTCAGTGGCTATCCTGCTCTTACCTAATGGGCCAGAAGAGGCCTCTGGCAAAGCCAGGACTGGAACCCAGTTCTTCTGGACCCCTTGTCACTACCTGAAATTCAAGGAAGCATGCTTTTCTTTGGTATCAAATGATGTTCAATGATATAATTAAAGGCTCTTATTGTAATGAAGGTGACATTCAGTCTCATTAAATACTGTCATCTCTCCATCATTCAGGGAAACTGAGAGCAGGGGTATCCCAGAGAGCAGATGAGTGATTAAATTAAGCTTGGCTCTGATAAGACCAATGCTGGCTGACACTGCTCTCTCAAATGGCAGGTACCTTTGCAGTCTGTGTCTCTTTGCACAAGAGCAGCAAAGGAATGCCTCTGGACCCAAGCTGGCTGTCCATGTGCAAACTGAGGAGTTCCCTTGGAAACAGGAATGGAGAGGCACATCAAAAGGGAAAAAAAAAACAACAGGAGAAAAAAAAAAAAAGGACAAGTAAGCTGGCTTTCAGTGGGGTATGTTAGTACCCTGGTGCTGCACAGTGACAGGAACACCGGGTAGAGGAGGCTACAACTAGACAGGGTCCCTCAGGGCTCATCAGCCAGGTCTGTGTGCGGCAGTGCCCACAGTATAATCCTGGCTGAATGAACCTACAGCTCCTCAGAATAGCACCACCTGTGTCTCTGGTATCAGTCTGCTTCCCTGAAACACCAGGCGGTGGCTGCACTTCAAACCCAGAGCAGGTGGACAGTTCTCAATTGGTGCTGTGAAATAAATGTCCTGTGTCCAGCGCTTAAGTCCTCCATGTCCCAGGCCCTGTCACCAGGCTGTGTGTCAATAGAGCAGCAAGCGGAAACCAAGACCCTGTTAACTCTTCACTGTGTTCACGAGTGTAACAAAAATGAGTCGTCATCCCCTGAGAGCTCATCCACCAAGCAGAGGAAGTAGCTCATTAGTCCAGTGTTCACTCATTCATTTATTCATACAGTTTTCTTGCAGCATTGTTTTTCTGTGACTAACAAGCAATTATTTGAACCCTTTCCTTGTATGAGAATCGCAGCCCTTCAACTCATCTGCTGTTACAATCCACCTGCCTCTCATGGGTTTCATGATTAGTCAGATAAGTTTAGATAGCAAGTTACACAACCTTTATAAATTATGTGTTTTGAGCTTTGTGCTTTCAGTTCTTTCAGAGCCATATATAAAAATAATGTTTTATAAGTTGCTTTGTTTACAACTATTTGGAAAGCAGTTTTGCCAAGGCACAGTTTAACAAAGTCATAGTGAACCTTTTAAGCAAAACAGAAAGTTTTGTATTATTTTCACTTTGCAAGTTACTGCTATAGGTGTTGGTGGAGAGCTTCTGCTTGAGATCTTTTTTACAGAAGAAGACACAGAGTAAGATTCAGCTACACAGGAAAACTCAGTGTGCAAGTAAAAGGACCTTTCTTGAGGTTTTTTTTTTTTAATAGAGTTATAGAAAATACTTGATTCAATTAGTTCTGTTGACTCTAGAGAATTTAGTCTACAGTCTTAATCTAAGTAGTTTTATTTCTGATAGATGCCTGTAGTCTTTTCCTAAGAGGCAGAGACTAAAAACCCATATGAGCTAATAGTAAGATACTAAGTTTTTTTGCTGGGAAGGTGATTGCTGTCCATTATAAGCAGGAATTTTAAAGCAATAGTTATACCATCTCAATGGGAAACACAAAATAAGTTGAATACTGTAGGTTACATTCAAAACCCAACTCGGAGATTTATGATTTATGTTGCTGAGAATGAAAACAAAAATAAAAACACCGTGAAAAACTGAATCGCTGTTCTGACTCCTGAGGCTAGATGAAAATCTCCTGTATAGTTATTACTTTCATTGGCTAGTTTAACAAAAAAATATGAGAATCATAAAACTATGTAAAGCATATGGCATACATGAGTTCTATTTTCTCGAGTGATGGCCCCATCTGTTTAGAACTGAAAACTTCAAAATGCCTCTCTAGCAAACAATCTCTTCTTCTAGTAGGTGCTATTCTCACAACATTCTGAAATTTTAACCTATTTTAAGAAAAAAAATAATATTGAAATAAGAAAGTTTGAGCATGAATAATTCTGTTAGCCAAATTATGACAGTGTTGAAATGAACCACAGATAGGAAACCTGATAGTTTTTGCAGATTTTCAAAATTGTCCTAAAATCATCAGTTGCATTACAGCTTGAGCACTGAATTGTATGGTACTTTCATAGGAACTTTGTAACAGCAGTAAAGGCTGAAGCAATTTTATCCTATGCAGGGAGTCAGACAGAGAACCAGGGAAGTGACTGCCTTCCATCTTCCCCCACTTTGGCCCACCCTGAAGTGGTCACCCTGGACCAGCTCTGATCCAAGCTGACCCATCTCGTTTCTCCTGGGTTTATTTCCAGCTCTGTGCAACAGGCTACCGCTTGCTGCTGACTCGGTTCTTTTAGTTGTTGTTGTTATTCAGTAGGAGATTGCCAAAGCTGTAGTTGTTTGGTTAGTAAAAGATGAGCTGCTCAGCTTCTTGTGCCAATGCTGTTGTCACAAGAGCTGATTCTGACTGTCGGTCAGGCATGGCGGGGACGAGCAGAGGTGGGAGAGCAGTGGGTCTGAGCTGGCCAGCTCTGAGACAGGAGACTTCCTAATTCCAAGATAGACATGGCGTAATGTGTCCTGCTGGGATCTGTGGCCCAGCATTGAATTAAGACTTTCCCTCAAAGGGAAATAAAACAAGAAAAAAATGTGAATGGCCATGTAGGGCCAGCCCAGAGGTCTAATGGGCACTGTGCCTGCTTTTGACAGGAACCAGTGATCGGCATTTGGAAAAAGGCTGGTGAGTGTGGAGCAAGTCCAGCCCCACATGTAGCATCTCCAGTTCTCTGAAGTGCAGGGTAAGGATTTCCTCACACTGTGGCTGCCCTCGTGCCAGCAGCCACCCAGGACAGCTGCAAGCTGTGACATCCAGGCTGGGAACTCCCACAGGGCTTCTGGCTCAGCAGGTGCACGGGCTGGATCCGTGTGCAGGATGGCATCTGAAGGTAGATAAAGAGAAAATTATTGCCTTGACTCATAAGTGCCTCCTGTAATTTGAAATGGGAAGTGGAAATACAGCCTGTTTTGATGGTCTGCTCCTGGAAGCTCACTGAACCAGAGACTCTACAGATGACTCAGAGCAATACAGTTGTTTGCTGAGAACTGCTGTATCAAGGATTTGGTAGGATTATATAACAAGCAGTTGTCCTTCACCCCTGATAATGTGTCTTCTCGGTGAGACTGATGCTTACAATTCACCCAGTGTTGAGGAGCAGCAATAAAACAAAATGGCAAGGGGCTGGAGGCATCTTCAGGATTGCAACTGAGCTCCTGCCTGGAACAGATCTAAAATTTGTTTCTAGGCATTGCATGCCACTTCAGGAAAACATGATAAAATTTCACTGCTAGCCTCATGATGCCACCCATTCCTTTGCAGTGGTCCTGTTTAGGTTGTGTTTGCCATAGTGTACCTCGCTGTATTTAGCAGGAGCACTGAAACTAGTTGTGGAGAATGGACCTCTTTCTTTGCTAAGGCTCAGAGAGTGAACTCTTTGGGAACTGGAGCAAACCTGACTTATTTTGTGTGCTTGGATTTTGCTATGTCTCTTTAAGTGCCCCTCGTGGGAAAGATTGCACTGGATTGAGCTTTGGTGAAAACTGCCAGTGTTTGTAGATGAAGGTTAAGACGATCCTTTCTAGGATGCATTCTCCCAACTCAGGATAAAAAACAACAAACACCCCCACAGAAGAAAACTCCACCAAACAAACAAAACAAACAAAGAAAGAAAACCCAGAAGCAACAGGAACAGTCCTTTTTGTCAATGTCTAATATCAACTTTTGAAGAAGATAATTGATTGTGTCAGGGAACTCTGAGAGTATTTCAGTCCTTGGAACTGTGTTTGAGACTAATTAACTCTGTTCCAGCCAAAACCAGCACAAGATCTAAGCTGCAAATTGTGTTTATTTTCTGATGTTCATGTAACAAGAGATGAAGTGACCATGATGATTTTATTAAAACTGCAAGTGCCTCACCAGGAGGTTTTGTTGATTTGCCTGTGATCACTAGAAGGAATGAGAGAATTGGCTTCTTTCCCTCTTATTTGTAATGGTTTAGAGCAGAAAGTTCTTACTCTGACTTAATGCAGAGAGCCAGTTTTGCTGCATGTGAAGCTGGTAGCAGAATCTGACTAAATGCACATCTGCCTTTATTCACAAGGTTGATAATATCCAGCTCTGTTTCCATCCTGTCAAATACGAATGGTCCTTTAGTAGGAATGTTGTGTCAGGAGTAATCTGGGCAAGTCGCTGAGGCATAACACAGTCAGACCCAAGATTCAGGACAGCCAGAGAGTTTAGCATTTCCACTGCTTGTACAAGTGCCAAATTGCAAGTGCGGATTAGTTTGGATACACAGCAATGTTTGTACCCAGAGATATCCCACCAACATACTTCTAAGCCCCTACAAATATAATTTGGATCTCATGCTGGTGTTTTGAGATTACACCATTCTGCTTTCAATAGTTATTCCAGATCTGGAATCTGAGTTATTTTAAGAAGCATTGTGCACTTGCAAAGGCTTCAGGTTTGTTTCTAGTAAGCTTTCACTCTTGCTACCAATGCCTTGCAAAGGGTTTTTATGGGAGAAACTCCATTTGTTTTAACAGTTAAGTTTTTATTGCTGGAAGCAATTTTCTTTAGTGTAACATTTCAGGAGCCCTTTACGGTTAGCAATATTTCATTGAATGCCTGAAGATTGAGACCTAATGCATGACTTTATCATGTATAAAGCTTATTATCTGACATAATTTGGTGCATAGCAGGCTTATTTATTTAAAAGGTCACACAATCATATTTCACCCCTGGTAATGGCATTTTTATCCATTTAATAGGTTTATCCTAAAGCATATTTATTCCTAATGCATTTCATTCAGAAGCCAGTTAATAACTTTAACTCTTTAGGCTCTTAGCAGAATACAAAAGCCAGCTTTTCAGAACAAGGGTTTGACCAGTTGGGCCTAATCCAGCGGCACACAAGGTCCAATACAGAGTCCCATGCATCATCTTTTGATTCTACTCAGCACCTTGAAGCTGTAGGTCATCTTTTGGCCTCCAAGTTAGTCAGGATGAGACAATGATCAGGGGAAAAAAACACTGTGCTGTGTAGAGCCTGGAGCTGTCTTTGCCCTTGAGCTGCCAGCTATCCTTTGGGTAGTCACAGGTAAGAAGTCTCAGGGCCAAAATGTGTTTTGGTTTATTTTCAAGACAGTTTCTTCAGATTTGACTATAGTTGTCTTTGTATTGCCTGGATGTAAAAGGCAGTTCTCACTCTCTGAGCCAATGTGCAGGGACTAATGGCACCTGTAATGAAAGCTGTTCATTTTCTACAAACTTGTGCTTTTTAAGGCCCAGATGCAAGTCAATATTTGCCTCTGTTGGTGACTGAGCTGAGATTTCTCTGGAATTTTCCTTATAAAATACACCAGTAATCACAATAAGCTTGTGCTGCTGCAGAGGAGAGAAGAAAGGGTGATACATAAAACCTTGCAGGAGCTGGGGCTATCATTTCTGTCTGTGTGTCTCCTTCATACAACTTGCAGAATTTCCCCAAAACAAAGAGAAGGCATCATTTGCATCTCTGCTTTGCCCAAGATGAGCTTCATGTTTGTGTTACACTACATCTCTCCAAGAACGAACATAGCTTACAAAGAGAAAAATCAAACTGGGTTTATGTTTGGGTGGTCTGGAGGGTTCAGAAGGGGAATGGTGGAGCTGAACTACAAGAAGACATCTGAAGCAATGGTTTTGATCTGGTGACAGCAGCGACACCACACCAGGGATGTCCTGGCCAGCACCATGTCACGCAGTGCCAGTGTGATTGCTGCCAGCCTGCAGCTTAGCTAACTTCCTAGAGAGCATTGCTGCTTTGAAATAAGGTGCTTTTCAGGACACTGTGATATAAAAGAGTTGGAAAAGGGCAGAGGAAAATACAAAAAAACAGACTTAGAAGGGTACTTATTACAAAAGACGCCAGAGTGGGAAATGCAGGTGCCCTGGAGAGGTTTGCGTGGTGGGTAGAAGGGACTGGCAGCTGTCAGAGCATGAGGCAGCAGTCGTTTGCTGACTGTGACTTCAATACAACGCTGCTGATGCCTTCCCCAAGACAGCACAATGTGTCAGAAGTCATCTGTAGCTAAGTGGTGTGAGTCCTTTTCATTGAACGCATAGGGTAGCTCCTTGTACATCCTTTGCACTATCCATTCTGCTTCTCTCCCAAAAATCACATTTGGCCAAATCAAGCAGAATATATTCTTATCTTTGTCTCATTAGGTGATGATTTTATTTCTGATAAATAGATGATATACTCACAGATGAAGGAACTTACAGCACAAAAAGAAAAAGGTGGGCAGTGATATTACTGCCATATAAGATAGGCTTAATTAATGTAGAATTAGTCCTTTGTCTTTCTAGACTAAAAGTCCAAGTCATCACCTTCCATTAAAATCTTCGGGGGCAGATGAGGCTAGTGGTAATACATCACTATTGCATGAGGTTATTTCCCAACAATTTGACCAACCCAGGCAACCAGTTGTATTACCAAAGTATGTGAAGAAAAGCACACTTGCAATAATGCTGGGTAAGAGAAAAAAGTGGCAGGGTTACATGCTTCAGGCTATAAACTGACTGCTGAGGAGCTTAGTCAGGAAGAGAGTTACCCTATGGGTAAGTTAGTATATGACTGTCTATAATGAGCTTTTATATCTTCCTCTAAGGCTCTGATACCGAGAGACAGGATGTGAGTGCAAGGGGATAGTTTGTGAGCCACATCCTCTGCTTGGTTATACTTAGCTCTGTGACTGCACCACTCCCAGTACCTAAGCTAGCTGCATTTGTGTCATGTAGGCATGCCCTTAATGGGCAGCTTTAAATTATTCTATATTTAGCTTTTGCTTCTTCCTAAAGCATTCTGCACACATTCAGCCTATGAAGGGATGTGATGACAAGCTAAAGACCTCTGGGACCTTATCAGGATTTCTTTGACAAGAGAGAAAAAAGTGCACCAACTGAAAGAGTTAGAGATATATATGTTAAATAGAAATGGAGAAAAAGTAGGGCAGGGGGTCAGAAAACACTGTGTAGGGCTTGACCCAAGCTGACTCTAATCGATAGAAAAATTTCCACTGGCTTCCAGAGGCTAAGATTAGTTAGATGAGTTATGGCTATTTATACCATTTAATGTACGAAATAAGTCACAGTTACAGCTATCTTTTATAGAGACTTTTAGAGGGCAGTATTTAAGGTAGTAACTGTAGATAGCAAGGGAACTTTTGCTTTAAAGAAACTGGAAATGCAAGCATGGGTTTGGTATCAGTTGCCTCACCTAAGAGAAGTGTACTTGTATGAACTAGTTCCATCTGCAGTTGTGGAGCACAAATTATTCAGGACAGACACATTACTGAGGGTTTCAGGAGGCTCTTATCACACAGACTGACCAGAAGGAAAAAGAGTGACAAAGAACTTTATATGGGGGAAAATAACTGTTATTATATGTAAGCCATAGTATGCTAGAAACAACGAGGGAAGAGAACTTGAACTGACTGCAGATCTGTGCAAATGTCAGCACTGTTCTGAGCATCAGTCAAAAAGACAAATAAGAGGTTAGGAATTTTTTCCTGAGGTAATGAGGAAAAAAAAGAAATAGAAAATTTCAGGAGCTGTTGCGGCATGAAAAAATGCTGCTCCTTGGCACTCTTCAAGTAAACAGTTTTTTCTCTCTGCAAAGTTTGTTTTGATCAAACTAATATTATTGTAAATGTGCCAGGCACTGAAGAAATCCAACTCGTCCAAAAGCACAAATGCCTGCTGATGGAAACTCACGCGTTCCTGGCTGATGTGTGGATGTTTACCAGGATTAGGAGGGCCTCTCCACGGGGACAGAAAGGTGCAGGCTTTCAGTTCCAACCTGAGGAACCACCAGCATTTCAGGCCCGAGGAAAAAGAGTCATCGGCCTCTACATACCTCTGCTGAGGTGGCCAAAGTGCATCCTGTCCCACTATCCCACTATCAGCTGCACTTAACATTTAAGTCAGCATTAGTTGGTGCAACAACATCATGCCATCTCCCATCCAGAGGCAGCACAGATGCGAATCACTCTGCAGCCTCTGGAATTTAAACATGTTGCTTGAGCTGCCTTCTCCATGTGTGTGGGCTGGGAGGAAAGAGGGATAAATGTTTGTCTTCCTTCCCACCCCTGGGAAGGGGTTTGAAGAAGCTTTCTGTCCCACCTTCTGTGCTTTTTGCCTTCTTCTGCCCCTTCATGTTTCAATGCCTCACTTCAGTCTGTTCCCAGAACCACAAGTCTTCTGCAGACAGTAGCAGTAAACAGAGGCGGAAGGATTCTAAGGACTGACTGAACACACGAATTCCCAGTCACTCTTCCACTGATCATTCAAGTGCCTGCCCAGCCTTCAGGTTGGAAAGGTGCCATGCCACTGTGAATGCCAGCAGTCCACTGCCTCTCCATAATGCTAGGATTTGTTTTGCCCTTCATGGAAAGCTGCATCACAATCCCTTGTGGGGACCAGGGAATATCCACTGAGTATCACATATTTAAGGGAATGTTATTTGCAGCTCAGCAAGTAACACTAGAGCTTTGGCAGCCAAGCTAGAGTCAAAGAGAAGCCTCTCAAGAAGAAGCCCAGACACCGTGACTTGGCCTGCAGTCAAAGCCACAAGCTACTATGCCAGGTGTTTGCTTGTGTGGGTTTCGAAGAGGTAGGCAGAAAGAGGCTCCAAGAAAAAGTTGACCCTCTTATTACATTGGCAGAGTGGAGTCTTCTTCCAGGTTAGAGGGCAGGATTAAAAACCTCGTTGCCTTCTAAGACAGTTTTCTTCTCCAAACACTGAAGTGTCTCTTGTGGTCTACTGTGGCAGTCCACAGCTTTGTGCTGAACAGCAGAACTAGAGCATAGGAGTGGACAGGGCCATTTTTAAGACCTCCTTAGAAGCTCCAGGACAGGAATCACACTGTTTGCATCCCATGGCTACCCACAGCCAGCTCTACCTGCTGGATCTCCTCAGGAAACACACCTCTTGGTGCCCTTGATGTGGACAAGGATCCTGTGCAAGGGTTGGTGGTGGGCCCATTATTTGCTTTTTGCCATACTCTATCCCTAAGAGAAGTGCTTGGCTGTTGCAAACCATGCATGTGTGTGGAGCTGCCTCAGGGAAGGAACCAGAAAGGATGTAGTATGGGACCATAGAGAGTGCAGATGGGTTGTTCCAAGATGGGAGAGAGAAGCAAAATAAATACATTCTTCAAGATAGATAGATGGGGGTTGGCTTCAGGATTGCCAATTGCAGCGCCAGAGGCAAGAGCAGGCTGAAACTGGTATAATGATCTCTGAGAGTCTCAAAAGTTAGATGGTAAAAGATATTAGAGGCCGGAATCTCTCTGGGAGTGACAAAATCTTGTCCTGGCAGTAAATAGGATAGACTGAGATTGGGAGCAATAATGTGATGGCCTCTCCCTATGGCATCCTACAAACCTGCGTACATTGCCTTTCCCATTTGTCCCGCCAGGCAGGAGCAGCAGCATTTATCCTTGCCCACAAAGGAAGTGAACAAGCAGTCCTTCCCTTTATTGACCACTCTCAGGAATGGAGTCCATGCACTCCAAAACCTGGAGCCTCCCTTGAGCACCACAAACGGCCTGCAGGCCAGGTGGACCTTTGGTCTGAGTGCCAGTGCCTCCATACTCATCTTTGGGTGCTTCCACCACAGCCTGCAAATTGAAACCTTATCCAAAAGCAAGAGTTCTATGGGGTTGTTTAGCAGACCCAGCGAACATCTGGTCAATGACCCACCAGTTATTAAACATTACTCAAACATCTGCTTTGCTAAAATCCAAATAGAATATTAGAAATCCAAGAGACACAGAATACACAGACAGAGAAGACCTGCTCTCCTATTGCTCCTGATGTCCAAGCTAGTTTTCTAATAGCATTTGATGTATTCACTACCTTCTCCTTTGAGTCTGTAGGCCAATTTCATCTGTTGAGAGATTTGAGATGCCGTGATAGGCTAATATCATACATCTTATTTGTGCTCTGTCCACAAGGACCAGGAGCCAGGCAGAGGAGTGAGAAGAGCCCTGAGCATGGGAAGAGAGGGTGGGCCATTGGGCCCTCTACCTGACCATGCCAAGAGCAGACAGCACTGCTTGGCAGACAGTCACGCAGGCAGGGGCTATACAAGAGCCAGAGGACGGCATGGTAGGGCTTAGGAAACGTAGTTTAAAGTTGGTATGAGGAGGAGAACTGGGAATATGAGGAGCTTTTTCTGTAGGAAATTGGGGCTGGGGCATGAAGGGTCTGGAGATAGTGATGGATATTGAGTGTGGACCAAGAGGAAAGCTGTATGCCTCCCAACTGCTGACCATGCACAGAAAAATGTGAAAACTCACCCTCTTACCTTAGTCAAGAAACGATGAAGCTCACACAAACTGACCTGTTTACCTCATTTGAGAGGAGAGGAAACTCACCCAAATTAGCAGGCAGTAAACTACATTTAGCTGCGTTTAACCTCCACTTGTTAACCTCATTTAACCCCACTGCCTCGCTCTCAGTCTAGAGGTCAATATAGTCCATGAAGCCACACATCTGCCTCTGAACCTCAGGGTCAGGGAGGGACACAACTTCATTTTGGGCTCTGTATTCGCTAAACAGAGAGTCTTCCCCGAGTTTCTGCTCCTTTTTTTGTTGTCGTGCATTTTCTTCGTGGGTTTCCCTTCAGAGAGGGGGAGTATGGGGACCCCGGCATGGACACCCCTGCTTTAGGTCCCCTGGGGGAGCTTCCCTCCCTCGTTGCGGGAGGTCCGTGCCCAGAGACATCACTGCACGGTATAAGGTATTAGAGGCTGGAATCGCTCTGGGAGTGACAAAATCACGTCCCGGCAGAAAACAGGAGAGACGGAGATTTGGGATCAACTGTGTGATGGCCTCTCCCTATGGCCGCAGAGAGAGACTATGGCTGCAGCGGTGTGTGTGCGCGGCCGAGAGGGGTCTCTCCCGGATATTCCCTTTTCCCGGCAGTGAGAAAACACGCGGCTAAGAGGGCACGGAGCGCTGACAGCCGGAATTGGGTGCTGTCAGATGCTCCTGTCGGGATAGGAGAGAGCTCGTCAGCTGCGGCAGTCACAGCGGTGGCATTTCCTGCCGGTGCTCGGCGGC